>CM063504.1:127611691-127651691 GCA_032207245.1 Pardosa pseudoannulata
ACTTGGTCCATGCTTCAAAATTACTAGGACCCATTTAAGCATAAGTCGTACTTTCACCCTTGTGGTGCTCCTTGGAAATGAAAGGCGCACTCCTTTTTCTAAAATCGAGCAGCCTTCGGCACAATCGTGCTTGGTTTGACCAAGTGGCATAAGACAACAACAATATTATACTCAATTTTTTTTAGTTGGTTTGTTTGGAGCGCTACGGTGTACTGTTTTGTTAGACGAAGGCTTAGGAGACCAGGACCTACTGCTTAAAGCCGACTTCGAACGCTACGAATATCCATGCCAACAGTAGTTTTCGCACACTAACTTTCGTACTAATGAGCAGATCCTACCCATTCGGCCATCTTTCAACAATTCTTTTATAGAGCTTGATTATATGATGCGTCACTAGAATTATCAGTTGCGCATTTTCCTTCAAAATTCAAAATTAGTTTCATTTATCAAATGAGCTATATTGCCTGAGTAAATCTCAAATACCGTCATCTGGCAGACTGGCAGCGTTAATATAAATTATATTGAGAGTTTCATGATTACAATGCTAATTTTACTCATTACTAGGGATTGATTTTTAAAAGCACTGTTTAAATAAAGAATTATTACAAATCCATATCAATATATCGACGACTTTCAGTTGTATTGCTACTGCAGTCTGTGACAGACAGCGTTAATTTCCGTTATATGGAAATTTTCCGGTATATAGAGTACAGATTGCATTTAAAAAGAGAAGCGTGTAGCTAGATGTCATAAGTGGCTTAATATGTTTGTAGCGCTCATTAGTACATAATAGCACAAATTCAAATTTCTGTACAAACAAGTGTTTGTTTTATATCACTTCCGGGGCTGGACCCATGCTTGGAGATCCCCCCTCACTCCAAGTTGAATTATGTAAAAGCATCCTATTCCTAATATTATCTTGGAACCCAATTAACATCACCTAACTTAGGGCTTCGTTCTAGTTTTGGTTTTCTTTTTTTTAATCTCTTTTCGCTAATTTTAACCTTTTATTTTTACTTTAACATTCAAGGCAAGCATAATACTACCTTCTTCCAGGGTTTCGTTTTAGTTATTTAAACTATGGACATTTTTAAATGATAACTCATGACTATATTATTATTATTATTTTTTGTTTTACTGTTGCGGAGTGAACTGTTTCGTTGTAAACATTTGAAAGCCTAATCCTTAGGTAAGGCTGTTTGCCACCAAGGGTTTAAAAAAAGGGCTTAACATGTAATCTTTCAAAGGATTTTCATCTTTAAGAGTCTCCGATAGGAGCGGAATCGAAGTGGTAACAGCTATTACATACAAAGTCCAGCGCAGTAAAGATCAGAAACTAATCTCCTGGATGATTGAAAACTGAACTAATCACTAGTACCAGATAAATGGTCACGCCTATATTTTGTACGAAAAATAAATTTTATGAAATTGTTAAATATTAATTTCATTTTTAAAGCTCAAGTAATAATAGCTTGACTTTCTATAAGTAATTTCTCATGGCAACAAAGTTATCATTTTGATGTCATTTATCTCCCTTTATATTGTTATTTTTAAATGCAAAATGTTATTCAAGTTATTTGTAACGCTCTTCAGTACGTAATAGCACAAATCCAAATATCTGTACAGTCAAGCGTTAGTTTCATATCGCTTCCGAGACTGGACCCATGCTTGGAGACCTCCCCCTCTCTCTTAAGTTTAATTATGTAAAAGCAACTTGTTCTTAATATTAACTTGGAACCCAATTAACATCACCAAATTTAGACCTTCGTTTTAGATTTAGACCTTACCATTCGATTTAGTTATCTTTTTAAACCCTTTTTTTAAGCTATTTTTAACCTTTTCCACTTATTTTAACATTAACGGCAAGCATAATACTACCTTCTCCCAGGATTTCGTTTTAATTATTTAAACTATGGACATTTTTAAAGGACGAAGCAGTTGTAACAATGCTTTTAAAATCCATTATTAAAAAAATTAATTTAAAAATTTTTCTCTGCAAATATTAGAATTTTATTTTTACTTTCAATTTCATGGATTTGCAAATTGCTTTGGAGCACTACGGTCTGCTGTTTTGCTACACAACCTGGATTTGCGGAATAAAGGAAAACATAAAGGAGATGTCATGAGTTCATATCCAATAAACAAGAGGGAGAAGTCGAGAACCGCATATGTTTCAAATTGGATGCATCAAAAGTGTCTTACACTGGAGATGTGTCGTATAACATTATAAAACGTTTATAATAATAGGCATACAAGCAAGTCATGTTGTTTTCACATCAGATTTTTTTTATAAACAGTTTCATGTAGATGGATAAATTAAAATTTGTATTGCATAAATCTGTTTTTGTATGTTATGGAAAATTCGGATGAAAGTGTTTTAAGCTTACCCTCTGGGGTTAAATAAGACGGTTGCCTCTCAGCTCCTTCCGGAGCTTCGAAAGGAGCTCTTCTTGTCACAATTTCTTGTAGTATTATGGCGAACGAATAAACGTCGCCTTGCTTAGATCCCAGTAAGCGTGGATTTTTCCGTCTCAAATATTCTGGAGCCGTCCACAAAAGCGAAGCTGAAAAAGAAGCTGTTGTATTAATACGTCTTATAAACCGTTCACAAATGACATCAAGCTTACAGGGAGGAGGAGGTTCATGAAATTGTGACAAAAAAAGGGGAGGAGTGTAATAGTTAATGTGAGACCAGACTTCTATTTTCTGTTCTGTTTTATGATCATGTGTATAATTTTATAAACGTTAATATAATAATTTTGGTTTGGTTTGGAGTGCTACTGTCTACTGTTTTGCACACGAGGGTTAATAAGACCGGGACTAACTGTTTAAAGCCTATTCCGAACGGCTACGAACATCCATGGCCGTAGTGGGACTCGAACCGGTGAACTGCGGTTCCGAAGCGCAAAGTCTTACCATTCGATCATCGTTCCGCATATATATATATATTTAATTTGACAGATGAAATAAGATCCCAATTCTGTTAAAATAAAACTAATATTGAAACATTTTTTTTTTTGAAAATTCAATCTGTTTTAGAGTATTTTATGAGTATTTTATGCTCAAAAAGATAAGATTTAACACAAAATATATTACATTTATTTTACAATTCCAAAATACCATTGTTTTCCATTGTTCTATATTCCGTTGTTTTATTATTTGCTATTGTATATTAATTCAGTTGTTGCTGTAAACCTTTATTCTTATTTCATACAAAAAGAGTACAAGAATCATTAATACTGCTATATTTAGCGATGTGATTAAAAAATATGGTTAATATTTAAAAATAAAATTTGATACATCATGTTATAAGATGACTTGGATGCATGTAAAAATTTTTAAATAAATTATTATAACAGTATTGCTTATAATAAAAATTTAGGATCCAAATCTAGCCCCATGATATTTTATTTATTGAAAAGAGAGGATTAAAGGTAAAGAGTAGGGATATGTACGAGGTCCTATATGTCTGGATTGGGTCATCAGATAAGATAAGAATAGTGTCTCCAATACTGACATCAAAAATAAAATAGCCCTTTGTTACAAATTTTAACTTTTACTATCTTTTATTACTAACAATACTGTTGTAATAATTCAATTAAAAGCTTTTATAAGAAATCAAATCACCCCATAACACATGAACG
This sequence comes from Pardosa pseudoannulata, assembly GCA_032207245.1. Taxonomy (NCBI): domain Eukaryota; kingdom Metazoa; phylum Arthropoda; class Arachnida; order Araneae; family Lycosidae; genus Pardosa; species Pardosa pseudoannulata. Next base: position 127,615,336 of record CM063504.1, read on the forward strand.
TAGTGCTTTTTTTCTGAACTGCAAGAAATTCAAAATTTTGGGGCTTACTCTGGACGTTGCGAGTTGGTTCGCACGTTCAAAGTGACGTCACAACGAACGTGCGAACCGACTCCCAACGTCCAGAGTAAGCCCCATTGTTAAAAAGTGTGACATCATTTAGTCTCATAGATAATTATGTTTGTTGCTAGCGATATTGTCTACCTTTTGTTGCTGAAGATAAATAGACAGAGAACTACTACTATTCATGTCTGATTTCAAACAATTACAAAAATTCATGCTAGGTGGTAAGAAATGACCGGTGTCAAAAGCGTACCTCTTTGGAGATATTGTTCAAATATTCAGTCAAAATATACCGCGATGAAAAAAGGCCGAACAATGTTCAAAGCCTATTCTCCACCCAATGTCTAAATAATTTTATTTATCAGGTACATAACTAACTGTTTTTAATGTATTAAAATCTGTTCATTATTTCGTTAGAACAAACACGAAAAAAGCTGTTCCATCCGAAATAGTAGAATTCTTTGGACAATAAAAAGTCAATATCCAAATCTTGAGGACAAAGTTTACACCGATTTTAATTCTTTCCGTATACCCAAGGTTTCAAAAGTCTGTTACCTTCAAAATTACGGAAGCAGCTATTCCATCCGAAATAGTAGAATTCTTTGGACAATAAAAAGTCAATATCCAAATCTTTAGGACAAAGTTTACACCGATTTTAATTCTTTCCGTATACCCAAGGTTTCAAAAGTCTGTTACCTTCAAAATTACGGAAGCAGCTATTGCATCCGAAGTAGAATTCTTTGGACAATAAAAAATCAATATCCAAATATCAAGGTCAAAGTTTTAAGGTCAAACTATTACAATTCTTCCTGCATACCGAAAGCTTAAAAAATTCGCTACATTCAAAAACTTATTATAATATTATGAAAGTACAGAATTAAAAAAGGATAGGATTTTTTATTCTGAAAAAAAAAATTAATTTCAAAAGTCAATAGAAAAAGGCCTCCAAAACATAAATGCAAATTTTCGTAAAGAAGCATTCGATAAAACTTGGATGCCATTCGGTGTCACAAAATTGTTACTAACCTTTGACAGAACCATATCGATTTAACCATGTTAAGCAGATGCTACCTAAATAAGACCTTTAATCCTGTTTCAGAGTCGTACAGAGACAAAATACCATATTTTTGACAGAAAATTGAGAATTCTTACAGGGTGGGACCAGTGAAATACCCCAAAAATTGAATGGAGTATTATTATTTGAATGAAATTTGGAAGTTATTTTTATTATATTTTATGAGTGGTGTAACTTACCAGCATTTTCAGATTCCGGACAAGAGACTTGTTTCCACAGCTCTCTCAACCCATAGTTGCTTAGCTTGACAACGAAACGACCATCAATCAGACAATTTTCAGACTTCAAATAACCGTGAAATTCCAACTTGCTCCCATGAATGAAATTCATTCCCTTGAAAATTATAAGAGGCAATATTAAAGTACTTTTACTCGAAATTTAAATGAAAGATCAAAGAGAATTACTAAATAGAAAGAATATTGATATCAGATTGTAAGGAATTTGCATCCACGACTCATGTATGCTTTTCTTGATTTCGACCCCTTCCACTCGGCGTTCCTTGAATTGGAGATGGTCTGCTAAGGGGAGGGGGGGGGGCTGATAAGGTTCTTCGGACGCACCCGGTTGTGTTTTTGCAGGGCAGTAGTACATCTGGATGAAAGAACTTCTCTTTTCGGCACGGATCAAATGATCAAGGGATTAAAAATGCGGACATCCCCGCCCCCGAGGAAAGGGAGATAAGATGTCAAGAAAACAGTTGGATTCGGGCCTGCGACTTGGAGACGTCTCTCTGTTCGATGTGACAGACCACGACGACGGTTTTATGTTTGGACTTAAAAAGATACTCGGTTTATCCTTTCTGATTCATGCAGGTGCCGAGGCTCTAAATATGACATTTTGTTTTTACTCTAATGTTTCATAATTCTTGTAAATAAATTTGTGTTCTCCGTCTAAGCTTTCGGAGGAATTATTTTAATTCCATGCATCCCAGAGACGATCAACGAACATACCTGTCCCAGTAAAGTTGGCTGGCAGGTCCCATGCAAGCATAACGCACCAGAACAGAGGGTGGTATTACGACGTGGTCCCCGGAAGGTGGGTGGGTCTTACACAGATATTAGTCAGTAAATTAAAAAAATACAACGTATAGTTTAATATAAAATTAAAAATAAAAATTTAAATTATCTTAAATGAAGTGAGAGTAAAATAAAATTTTGCATTATAGTTAAAACTGTAAAGTAATCCTCGATTGGAGATAATTATCAGATTTCGTGATCTGCGTATTTAATTTCTGTTCCATGAATGCTTACAAAATCGAAATTAAAAGGCAAAATGATTTAACTTTCTACGTCTCCTGAATTAATTTCAGTTCTATACCTACCTCAGCTATATCTGTAATGATAGAACAGCTGAATAACCAATCAATATTGATCGCTTGATTTGACAGCATGTCCTGAAATGTACAAACATATAATGATCATTTAAATGTACAGTAAAAGGCTTAAACATAAATATTCCTTACCAAGAATGATCCAAAAATAGTCAAAATTCATTAATGGGAATAAGATAATATTTTACGTCACCGACAACGTTCCCCTTGTGGCGAAGTCTGTGATCACCGCAAAATTCGGATCCGTTACGCAGAGTCCGACAAACCTCAGAAGGTTCTCGTGGGTCATGTCACGCATCTGCGAGAAGATACAGAATGTCTAGTATCAGAAGTCGTGGAACAATATGATAAAATATAAACAACACAATGACGTAATTTAATGTCTTTATCGTATTAGACAATATTACGATATGGTAAAATATTTGCTTGCAATTATATATATATAAGATATGGGTGTTTATATCTGTATATGTGTGTGCATGCCTGCATATATATATATATATATATATATATATATATATATATATATATACATATATATGTATGTGTATGATTACAACTACGCGAAAAGGAAATATCACTCCCTTCTATTTGGTTTATGATTATTATGGGTACTGTAACATGAGAAGGAAATTACAATGTCATCAAACGCAGGTTTAATCCTTTGCACTCGAGGGCTCCGCTACGGAGAAAAAGCAAATATTTTTCCGTTTTTAACATAAGAATAAAAACAAGTAGTAAAAACTAATTATTTTGCATTGTCTCAGCAGCGGACCCCTTGAGTTTGGTTTGGTTTGGCTTGGAGCGCTACGGCCTACTTTTTGCAACACGAGGGCTAATGAGACCGGAACCTACTGCTTAAAGCTGATTCCGAACGGCTACGAACATCCATGCCACAGTGGGATTCGAAACTACGAACTCCGGTTACAAAGGTCAGCACCCTAACCATTCGGCCATCTTTCGGCCCCTTGAGTTTGAAGGAAGATTTTAAATGGCTGCGCTCCGGAGCCCACGAGTGCAAAAGGGTTAAAAGGTAGGTACTAGGTAGCTGAGTAAAAGTAAAGTGCTAGCATTTGAGTTATATAAAGAGATCATATCGCTCTTGCGGCAATTTTTTACAAATGGCGTGAATTAGTCGGATTTTAATTTATTCATAATGATGCTAAAAAAATAAGGGTGTAAGCTCGCTGACGACTGTTCTATACTTGTAGTGATAGATTCAAATTAATGTCATACACACATATAAGTATACATATAAATGTGCATACATATATAGGTGTATGTAATATACATATAAATGTGTATATAAGTGCATGCATATGCATATAAATGTAGGTGCATGCATATACATATAAATGTGTATAAATATGTAGGTGCATGTATATACATATAAATGTGTATATATGTGTTGGTGCATGTATATACATATAAATGTGTGTACATATGTTGGTGCATGTATATACATATAAATGTGTATACATTTGTAGGTGCATGTATATACATATAAATGTGTATACATATTTAGGTGCATTTATATACATATAAATGTGTATACATATGTAGGTGCATGTATATACGTATAAATGTATATACATATGTAGGTGCATGTATATACATATAAATGTATATACATATGTAGGTGCATGTATATACATATAAATGTGTATACATATGTTGATGAATGTATATGTGTGTATGTGTATATATATGTATCTTTGTTTTCCTTTCGCTTTGAACCTTTGAGCTTCCTATTTATTAACTTTATTTTATGTTAAGTCTTTTGTTTCTCCCTGGCACCTTATATTCCCATTTCTGTCATTTTCGACCATCCCATTTTTACCTTTTCGGGTCTTAAAGTTTCTCTTCAGCATCTACCATACTATTATTTTGAATTCTAGGAAATCAACTGGGAAATTCTACCCTAGCATTACCCCATTCATAGCTTTTCTCCATTTCTTAGGTTCAGAAATAAAGCGCTGGTTCATCCCCTTTGCTAGGAACTTTCAAAACAAATTGACTTTGAATTTTCCTCATTTTGTGTCTGAGAAACTCGGCATGACTGAGTAATGAAGTATTGAAATAAATTAGCTGTGACTTTTACGTTATTTGTTGCCGACTGTGAAATGAAGGTGAGGGTTATTTTTACTGAAAGTAATATTTCCGTAGCGTATTTAGTTGGCAGCTTTAATATGTTTTAAATTTGTTGGTAGATATTTTTGGCTGGCTTTTAAGTTTTTTTGCATGCTTGGCCTAGTCTATATCTTGTTATTTAGGAAACTAGCATATACCCCGTCATATGACGGGATCAGTAAAATTTTTAATTTTTCAGAATTGCAAAGTACTCTATAAGGCAGGTAAAAAATGGTTTGTTTTTTGACTGAGAATTATCTGGTACATCAATAATATGTTTATCTTCATACTCCTCTAAAGTTTCCCGATACTGTGAATGCAGTTTAGAAACACATTGAATTCTTTTAGTCAAAACGTGTGGTTAGGTATAAAAAACAAACACACAAACTCCTTAATTTTCAAAGATATATAACTTAAACTCTAGATATTTATTAGTCCGTGAAATAGATTCCTAGACTTTTATGAAAATAATTCATGATAATAATTCATTTTATGATAATAATTTAATGAAAATGATTTTATGAAAATAAAATTTTCATTGCAACAAAAAATAACCGATGATTAAATTTAAAATTATCCCATATGTACCTAATCTACTATTTAAGCCAAATATAAACGAAAACTATTTACGTAATATCTAATTTCAATCATAAAGTGTTTGAAATTAATGCAGATGATATTTAAATAATTTAAAATAAGAAATGATTAAATGAGATGGTTAAAAGAATGACGTCATAATGCTAGAAAAAATGTTATTTTTACCTATTTATTATGTGATAAATTAATAAATTTAATCGCCTGCTCTTAACCGGGGAAAATAGGACTTGAATTAATGGCATTAAACGTTTGAAAAGGGGTGGATTTCGAACATTTTAAAGACGACAGTATTTTTTGCCGTCATATTTATACCAGTTTATTTTAGAATCGAATCGATAGTTTAAGAGAAGGTAAACTTTACTTGCTTTAAGTTTTTCTGATCCTAACTCATCAAGAATCCAATATGGATGCCTCTATCCATTCCAGGTTCAACCCCTTCATAAATTCGAGGACAGACGGACAGATAACTTAGGCTATTATTATACAGAGGATAAATCCATGCAATTTATTTTGTAATGTATTATTTCTGCCTTTATAATTCACTCTGATTTTCGAATTCCATGCATATTACCATCTGCAAATAATAAGATAGCATAGATAGATACTTACAAGTTTAAGCTCGATGAGGAGATTTCTAGAGAGCTGCATTTTGTTCAGTTTGAGATATTTTATAGCCACCTTTACACCCTGGAAAGGAAAAGAGGATGAATGGAATTCTGAAACTGGAAGTTCAGACTGTCTCAAGATTATTAAATTTTCAAAATATTAGATTTTTTTAAATTTTCTTGCAAAAACCTTTGCTTAAAAAAAAAATTGTGATGTGATGTGATGTGGAAAAAAAAATATATATATAAAATAATAAAAATGAAAATAAAAATTATAAAATAATAAAAATAAATAAAAATATTTATGTGTATTTTTTTTATTATGGAGCAGAAATTGTACCTAACTGTGTTTGATGTTATTAATTAGATCGTAAGACTCCATCTAGTGTAAAACCTAAAAGTGCCTACTAATTATCCATTTTCTTTCAGGGTATTAATACTTTCTGTTTAAGTATTTTTCAGGTTCAGGACCACAACCGCCAGCCCTTACGATTTCTCTTACCCACCTTTTAATGACCGGCATCTAAATTACTCCTTTCTAAATTTAAAATTATATTTTTTCTTAACAGAGCTCACCTCGCTTACTTTCTACCTTTAGATCGGGGATAAGGCCTTCTGGCTAAGGAGCCCCATAACCGCCCGTAATTATCGGGGAGGCGTGCTTTAAAAAAACCCTTCCTTTTAATTATTTGTCCTATTTCAAATGGAACGAGAATTATATCAAATGAGGTAAGAGTCGATGTTTCAAGTCGTATCACTATCAAAACATCAAATAAAGTATAATAACATCATAACTATATATTTTATGTAGGTATTTTATTGGGTTGTTCGGAAAGTCATTTCGTTTTTTCCCTCAGAGGATTTAATTGTATTTTTTTTCACCCAACTTCACATTTAAGCCGTATAATTTTTATATGCTTTGATAGCTCATATAGCAAGGCTTGTGTGTGAAAAATTCCAATTAATTCTACGCAGTAGTTTTTGGTTGGTACCCTCTTAAATATGGAGAGCGATAAGCAGAATTTTCGACATATTTTACTGTTTTACTAAAGAAAGGGTAAAAATGCTGTTCAAGCCAGAAAAAAATTGACCGATGTGTATGGAGAAGGTGTGTTGACAGTACGCCAGTGCCAGAACTGGTTCGCTAAATTTCGATCCGGCAATTTTGATGTCGAAGCTGCACCATGTTCGGGAAGTCCGGTGGAAGCTGATAAAGACGCGATAAAGGCATTAGTTGATGCGAACCGGCGAATAACAACACGTGAGATCAGATTGAGGTTAAATTTATCAAATTCAACAGTTTATGACCACTTGAAAGGCCTGGTATTATCCTCGAGGCTCGATGTATGGGTTCCCTATATTCTCACAGAGAGAAATCTGTGTCGCCGCATTGACGTCTGCGATTCGCTTCTCAAACGTCACGAAAATGATCCGTTTTTGAAGCACATCATCACTGGGGACAAAAAATGGGTTATATACAACAACGTCAAACGCAAGAGGTCATGGAGTAAAAAAGATGGACCGGCTCAAACCATTTCCAAAGTCGATATTCACCAAAAAAAGGTGATGCTGTCTGTTTGGTGGGATTTTAAAGGAATCGTTGTTTTTAAGCTTTTACCGGATAACACAACGATTAATTCGGAAGTCTACTGTCATCAGCTGGACAAAATGAATGATGAACTTCAACAGAAAAGGTCAGAACTAATCAACAGGAAAGGTGTACTGTTTCACCAAGACAACGCGAAACCTCACACAAGTTTGGTCACTCACCAAAAGCTTTTACAGCTTAAATGGGATACAATACCACACCCACCAAATTCTCCAGACCAGGCACCATCGGATTATTATTTGTTTCGGTCATTCCAAAAATTTTTAGACGGTAAAACCTGCACCACAAATGAGGAGGTCAAAAACCACCTCGATCAGTTTTTTGCCAGCAAAGACCAAAAATTTTATGAGCGTGGAATTATGCTACTACCAGAAAGATGGCAAAAGGTGTTGGACCAGAATGGCCAATATATAATTTAATAAAATATTTATTCATTATACGAAAACTGTCTTTCATGTTCCCCAAAAAAAACGAAATGACTTTCCGAACAACCCAATAAATGATATATACTATAAAAATGTAGTATTATAAATTACATTCATGAAAGAAAATCTGTCATTATAAATGTAAAATATTTTTTGATATCTTGCTTGTAAAACGATCTCTAGCTTTTTGCATTCTTATACAGATGGTAAAGTGAATACTCAAAATAAAATTACTTTTCAAATAAAAGCTATCCTTCTTAATTAAAACTGGATAAATTAACATATACATACGTGATAAAAATGATAATTATGAAAAGGGTCTTATAGATTAAAAAACTTCCCCAAAGTTTAATTTCTATTAGTTTTTTGACTTAACAATAGTGCAATCGTCATCGAAATCCTAGGGGGTTGAAAATAATTTCTTGCGTTTACTTATATTAATTTGGCTGTAGAGTACAAATATTGGGATGGTCTTTCTTACCTTGTTGTTGTTCTTAGTTTACCTCTTTTAGTTTACCTCTTTTACCCTACTCAGTTACAAGACTTTCAGTTATACTTCTCTCTCACGTAAGAAATGCCATTTCCTCTCGATGGATTTGGTTTGGTTTTGGTGCTCTAGGCTCTACTTATTTGAAACACGAGGGCTATTAAGACCGGGATCTACTGTTTAAAGTCGATTCCAAATGGTTATGAACATCCATTCCACAATGGCATTCGAACCCACGAACTGTGGTACCGAAGATCATAGCTCTGATAATTCGGCCATCGTTCTGTCTTCTCGATTGAACGTCTACGATTAGGTCAAACGAACTGAGTAGTAAGACTTTACATATTCTTTCAGTTACCGGTGACCGTTTCTTATTTCTATCTCTTAACCACTTGAGTCCCAGAGGGTTTTGAAAAAACACTGTCGGCGAATCCTGAACAGTGCAACTGCGCTTTATCTACACGGGTACGAAAACACCCAAGCAGCGCTATAGTGTTTCTTTTATTTTAGGTCGATAAATCCCAAACGGCTCGATAGCACTTCTTCTATCTTATGTTCCAAACATATATACTTCAATATTGCACTATTATTGTAGTAATGTGCTTATTCTATTATTTACATAAAAAGAGAAGCTGTGTGATATACTTCGTTAGTAAATCTGAGCATGCGTGGCTTCGATGTAGTCGATGGAGCACCATCAGCTGTCCACAACACTAGGAATATGCTGGGTTTTCTCGACATAAAAACTGAACAGCGTGATCTCGCTGCTTGGAACTCAAATGAATGGACTATTAAATGAGAAATGAACTATTTAATGAGAAAAATGGACTATTTAATGAAATTGGATTATTTAATCAGAAGGAATGGACTATTAAAGAGGTGCGTTAAGGAAGCCCAGTGACGTTTTGGTACCGCTTCGTACTCCCACGACGCAGGTCCGAGGTTCGATCCCCTGGCTGGGCAAGGTTGACTCAGCCTTTCATCCCTTCAGTGGGTAGATGAATTCAGGACTAAGCGTGCTTGGGAACTAAACACTGGGGGTTCCGCGTAAGATTGACCACCTAACCAGAACATGTGCTTCGCACCCTAGGGCCTTGGTCACGTAAACGGAGACTGGAACCGTAGGCCCTGGCTCCCTAGGGGCTGTTCCGCCGAGGAGTTTAGTTTAGTATAGTGCGTTAAGAAGTAAAAAGGCAGTACGGCAATTTTAATTACACCTTTTTGCGTTTGCTGTAATGCTTTTATGTTTATTAATGATATATATATATATATATATATATATATATATATATTTAAATGTGTGTAAAAAGTCTTTTATATTTGCAATGATAATTTATACTTTTCATTGCTTCAAATTAATTAAAAGTCGAACGATGGCCGATTGGTCAGGGTGCTGGCCTTCGGAACCGGAGTTCGTGGGTTCGAATCCCACTATGGCATGGATGTTCGTAGCCGTTCGGAATCGGCTTTAAGCAGTAGGTCCCGGTCTCATTAGCCCTCGTGTTGCAAAAAGTAGACCGTAGCGCTCCAAAACAATCAAATCAAATCAAATCATCATCAAATTAATTAAAAAGTTTCACGTCAGTTTAACATAGTCTTACTGTATCTTTAACGAGATTAAAAATATAGAATTTGTCAAAACGGGTGATTTTTTAATTGGATGACTTTATGCTTTGTAAGACCGTTATCTCCGATACCCTGAAGTGAATGTACCCCGAAGTTCCTGGGAGGGGAATCAAAAGACATTTATTCCAGTTTACTATTAATTTTACTCTTCACGTTGAATAGCTTCCAATCTCGATTACACTAAATATGTTAAAGTCAGACTGAAAGAAAAAAAATCCAATATTCAAGTTTACATACCTTATAAGTTCCTACGTGAACTCCTAATGCTGTCGGGAAGAAACTGTCAGTTCCGGAGGATTTTTTCTGCTTTAAAAAATAGTTGAACATAGATAATTGGAGGAACAACGAAATGCAAAAGATGTCTTATATTTTGTAGTAAATATTAACAAGACGAACTTACGGTTGGAGTAGATCGGCTGTGCTGACTTCTGGCAAAACTGAGAGAAGAACCAAGATGGTTGACGTTTAGGATCTCGATCTCTGACCAGTCAATACGCCACCACGTGTCAGCCAGCTGGGTCTCAAGAAGTATTTTTCTGAAAGGTACGAGTGATCGGAAAAAAGAACATGAAAGACTATTGATCTGAAAAAACCTAGTTTTGAAAATAAACAATCAATAGGGATTTTTAAAAACTCCATATTGATATTCAACAAATGTAAACAGAATGTAGAATACACAAAGATACTTTGCCCAGCGATGGTAAAATTTTGTGCAGATTTAATGAAAATGGAAGATAGAGTCTTACATATATCTCGTATAATTACGTTATGTGTATGCACCTATGGTAGTCTTCTCTTAGTTAATGGAAATAACATAGATAAATAAACAGACAAATATAAGCTCTTAACTTAATTAATATATTAACTGATTCGCGCCTAGCCATCGCTCTAGTAATTTAGATTATCAAATAAAGTTTCAAAATTCAAATTAGTTTTGTTTTTAAATTTCCCTAACAATAGAAGTAAACAACTCATCCTAACTAAAATGATGACAATTTATTTTCTATTCTGCTATAATACTGATCACCTTTATTATGCTGTTATCAAAATCAATAAAGTTTTGTAAATTTTGTCCACTGTTAAAATTTGTGGACCATTACCAAGATTGAGTATTGGTAATCCCCTATAGAATAATAGCCAAAGTTTCTGTCCGTCTGTCCTCGAATTTACGAAGCGGTTGGACCTGGAATGAATAATGGCATCCATATTGGATTCTTGATAGTTAGGGTTAGCAAAATTCAAATCGAGTAAATTTCATCTTCTCTTAAACTGTCAATTCGATTCTAAAATAAATTGGTATAAATATGCTTCATATCACAGCGAAAAATACTGTCGTCTTTAAAACGAATAGTAATTTACAATAATAAATTTGACTTCCAGTCAAACGTTTATTCTGTTATTTCAAGTGATTGTAGATGCATTGTAATGAACCTTCATTATGGTAGATTTTTATAACTCCTAACTCGTTGTTATAATTTTTAAGCTTTCAAATCTATCCGATGGAACACATCGAGGACACAAAAGTATCCCAAAAAATGCACCAATTATTGTGTTAATGGCCGAAGCGTTCTATATTTCTGTCACCCTTAGTCGACTAGTGCGGAAACCCATTTATTGTCCCTTTACTTCCAATAAATAGAGATATATATATATATATATAGATTGTTAATTTTTAATAAACATAAAGCTCGTCAAGTCTCGAAGGCCATCCGATAAGAATAATGGATTCTAAAATTACAAATAATATTGTTTGAGAGACTTATTTATATTTTTTACAGAAAGTTCGTCAAGATATGTAAGTGGTGGAATTAGAGATACATCAGTTACCTCAAGAGAAATACTTCGAAATAGAGATTTACAAAGCTATGAAAATTCAGCGTCTTTCTCTCTAAATAGAGGTACATTCAATAAATGTTAGTCAAAATCAGTTCCTAAACAATCGACCTGATAACTGCAGAATTAAAGCACTGGCAGAAATGTACTACATCCATTTTCGGAGCGTTTTTGGAGGTCAAAATTGTACTCTTTGAAGGCATCAATCGGTGGTGGAATTGTACGTGCGAACAGCTTAGAGGGTTAAGCTTTCAAATCTATACTATGATGGAATTCTCTCCTTAACCTCTTACCTGAGACACCCGAACACGGTTCGGGCAATGCAAATGCTTCAATTTTGGAATACCCGACCTGATTTCTGGCAAGAGAAAAAACTGTATTTTAATTCTGTGAAGCCCGAAATCGGTTAGTCCAATGCATAATATTTAATTTGCCATTTTTCCAATAAATAGAGATACTTTCCCGCCAAAAGTTCGACTGTTCCACGCTCTTTGTCACTATTTCTCGAACACTGTAAAAGATTTGTGAAATTTAAAAGAATTTGAGGGACATGGAATTAATGACATTTGATATAGACAATAATATTGTTGTATTAGTTTATTATATTTATCCAGAAAGTTATGTCATTGGATTTATTTTGCTGTAATATGAGCAGAAATTACTGCAATTCATTAACATTTCCCATATATATGAAAATATTGAAAATAGAAGTTTTTTCGTTTAAAATTTTGTTTTTTAAAAAATAATCTAACATTTTGATGATTATAACGAACAAAATTAAAGAGAATTTTTTTTTCTACTTTTGGCACGTTTTTCTCAAATATATTCCACAGTCAAGGGGTTAACAGAATACGGATTCCACTGGGAATCCAGTTGACCCCAACAATTTAATTTGGACGTTGAAATGACATTACAGACATCGACCAGATACCCAATGGCACCTGAGCGCTGTGAAGGATAATTTATATATATCAATACTTACTTGTACAGAAAAACACCAATAATTGTTCCCACTACCGCTACACCCGATAGAGCACTCAGTATTAAACCTTCAAGGGGAAATCCTCCTAAAAAAAGAAAAACATTGTATCAATAGCATTCTATTTCACGATCAAGTTTTATAAAACCAAGATATTGTTAATTTATTGCTGACAAATACCTTCAGAAGTATAGAAAGGTATTTAATAGATCTCTATAATTTCATGAAATTAAATATTTTCGATCCAGAAGGCTCTATCTTTTGAAAAGTTTTATATAAGACATTTTATAACAGTTTTAAGGCATTATCACACGTCAACATGTACGTGTAGGAGATTCAGTTAAATAATTTTTTGATAGGCATATTTTTTCAAGGATAAGTTTGTTGTAAAATGTTTGGAATGTCAGTTATGCTTTCCATTACCTTCTGAATAATTTTTGGGGATATTTTTTGGAAGGATAAGTTTGTTGTATAATGTTTGGAATATTAGTTACGCTTTCCATTACTTACTGATTAATATTTTTGGTAGGCATATTTTGGAAGGATAAGTTTGTCGTGAAATATATGGAATATTAGTTACGCTTTCCATTACTTACTGATTAATACTTTTGGTAGGCATATTTTGGAAGGATAAGTTTGTTGTAAAATGTTTGGAATATCAGTTATGCTTTCCATTACCTACTGAATAATTTTTTGGTAGGGATATTTTTTGGAAGGATAAGTTGGTTGTATAATGTTTGGAATATTAGTTACGCTTTCCATTACTTACCGATTAATATTTTTGGTAGGCATATTTTGGAAGGATAAGTTTGTTGTATAATATTTGGAATATTAGTTATACTTTCCATTATCTCCTGAATACTTTTTTTGGTAGGCATATTTTTGGAAGGATAAGTTTGTTGTAAAATGCTTGGAATATCAGTTATGCTTTCCATTACGTACTGAATAATTATTTTGGTAGGGATATGTTTTGGAAGGATAAGTTTGTTGTATAGTGTTTGGAATATTAGTTATGCCTTCCATTACTTAATGCTTAATAGGCATTTATGGTTGCCATATTTTTGGAAGGATAAGTTTGTTGTAAAATGTTTGGAATATTAGTTATACTTTCCATTATCTCCTGAATACTTTTTTTGGTAGGCATATTTTTGGAAGGATAAGTTTGTTGTAAAATGCTTGGAATATCAGTTATGCTTTCCATTATCTATTGAATAATTATTTTGGAAGGAATATTTTAGGAATGATAAGGTTGTTGTAAAATGATTGGATTATCAGTTATGCTTTCCATTACGTACTGAATAATTATTTTGGTAGGGATATATTTTGGAAGGATAAGTTTGTTGTATAATGTTTGGAATATTAGTTATGCCTTCCATTACTTAATGATTAATAGGCATTTATGGTTGCCATATTTTTGGAAGGATAAGTTTGTTGTAAAATGTTTGGAATATTAGTTATACAATCAATTACCTACTGAATAATTTTTTTGGTAGGCATAGTTTTGGAAGGATAAGTTTGTTGTAAAATGTTTGGAATATTAGTTGTACAATCAATTACCTACTGAATAATTTTTTTGGTAGGCATATTTTTGGAAGGATAAGTTTGCTGTAAAATGTTTGGAATATCAGTTATGCTTTCCATTATCTACTAAATAATTCTTTTGGAAGACATTTTAGGAATGATAGGTTTATTGTAAAATGTTTGGAATATCAGTTATGCTTTCCATAATCTATTGAATATTTATTTTGGAAGGCATACTTTAGAAATGATAAGGTTGTAAAATGTTTGGCATATTAGTTATACTTTCCATTACCTAAGCTACAATATTTATTTATTCATTTATTGGTATTAGATCAAGTTAACCTTGGGAGTTTCTGTTCATGCCATCTGAAGTCACCCTGAATGTGATGAAAAAGAAACGGATTCACTTTAGGATTCATTTCCACGATAAAGAATGCGCAGACTTCTCGTGTTTTAGCTAAATATTTTCAACCGATTTATTTTAGTTCACACTGATGTGTGATAATTCCTTTAATCGATTGAAAATCTTTCGCTTTCCACGAGAAGTCATCACATTCTTCATGGAGAAAAGGAATCATAAAGTGAATTAGTGGCTGTTTCAATACGTACGGGTTAACTTGTGTAGGAGCATCACTTTTAGTTTTCTTTAATCCATGCGTAACCTCTATCGGATTATAAAGGCCTCTTCATATATCAGTAAGCCTATAGCCATTGAAAAAACAATGAATTTAGTTTCCAGTTCCTTTTATCAATGAAAAATGAGTGATTTCTCGTGTGATAGCGAAAAATTTTTGATCAATTGACTGCATTATCACACGTCACCCTGAACCAATATAAATGGATTGAAAACTTCTGCCGTCACACGAGAAATCCATGTAATCAAATCCATGCCAGGACAAAAATTTATAGCGTTTATAAACGTATTCATAGTATTCAAAGTGGAACACTTATGATATGGATTAGGAGTTCAGGATCTCCATTAGTAGCTTTGAATACAATCAGGATGCAGATTATAGGGTTATTTAGTGAAGTGAGATATGAAAGATAGACCAGATCAGTCCGAACTTTATTATCTTTCCAATGTCAGTATTTCACTAGAGATTTCACTTGATGGGACTTCAGATCTTGAAATAAGTCCCAGTGTAGTCACGTCAGGAAACATGTTTTATAAATATATTTCTCCTGAGATTGAAAGTTACCATTTGAAATCTAAAAAAAAGGCAACACTTTTTTTGATTAGGAATAGCAGAAGGTTGTTCTTAAGGAGAAACTTTCTTACTTGTAGACTTGCATTCTGGGTCATTTCCAGTAAAGCCACAAGGAGGAATGTCAGCAGGAGGTCCACTGTCTTTGGGCCAACTGATGTCTCTGTCACCTATTTTGTCATAGACTTTTCTACCTCCAAAATACGCTACAACGGGCTGTGGAAGAGTTTTGAAATCAGATCTATGGATTTTTTTTACCTATTTTCTGAATTAAACATAAAAAAAAAATTTAAAGCCTTTTTTTGTAAGTGACCATTCACAAACGATGTCAAGCCTGGAGGTGGTCTGGGTTTCATAAAATTGTGACAGTTTGTAACAAGGAGGAAGAGGGAGGGGTTACAAGAAGTGTGACATATATTTTGGTTAAATTAAAGACTTTCAAAATAAGCAGATTGAATTTTGAAGATGTTTTTAAATTACAAAAGTTTGATGGTATTTTCTTAATTGGGACGAAAGCAATTTCATGTGATTTTTATTATTCACAATCCTTTCTTTTTTCGTTTTTTGAAGCATGTTGGTTTTTACCAACTGATTTGATTCTTTACTTCTTTTCTTGTTTGGTTTTTTTATGAGCAACTTTTATTTTTACGTTTTTTCCGTTTAATTATCCTTTGTCTTTCTACTCTTTTTTATAAGCTATTGTGCACAATTTTGAATTCTTGTCTTTTACTATTGGTTTTATTTTCTTTACAGCTTTACGCTGTATGAGGTATTTTAACCCTGTGTTTGGTACATTATGTCTCTTATGGATTCAGTGCCATAAAGAATTAGCCAACCAACCAACCATCCTTTCTTTTTTTAAATAAAAAGAATTCAAAGTATTTTTTTAGAATATGGTAGTAGCAGAAATACTTTACTTAGAAGACTCTTCCAATCCCAGTCACTTAAAATTTCAGTCTGCTTTAGAATATTTTCTGTTCATAAAGTAAAGACAAGATTTAAAGTAAAGTATGTAAAATTCAATTTAAAATTCCAAAATATGACCGTTTTTAATGGCTCCTTTATATTAATAGTTGACTGCTATCGTATAATAATTATGCTTTTGTTGTAGATTTTTATTTCATACAAAGTAGGTACACAGATATCATTATTATTAATATATTTATATTTGCCATTAAAAACATTGTTAAAATTTAAAATTAAAATTTGAAATATGATCTATAAAGTTGTGCATTGCTTTTGAACTGCAAGGATATATAATATTGCATGAGATATGACAAAAAAGGGGGGGGAGATGTTATATAGAAGTGTGACACTTTGTGACAAATGGAGTAAGGGTAGAGTCCAAAATATCGAAAAGAAGTGACATCATTTATGGACAGTCCCTGAGACCTAGTGTAAATCCTTCTGTAACATTTTTTCTTTTTAATGAGTGCGTTTCAGGAAACTGTATATTGCACTTTTTCTTACAATACATATCAATTTCAAATTAAACATTATAAAGAACGTATATTCACAATATAAATATATTGCAACTTATTAGTGCTCTTGAAGTAATAATAAATATTTGTATGTGTATGAGTCTAAATAATTATATACACACGAATATACGGAGTGCTAAGATAATGTGGCGATAAACAATAAAGTAACTAAAGTTCTAATTACCATATGAGCTTAAATAATCATTTAACCTATCAGAAATAACTGATTAACAGAATAAATTACATAATAAATGTAACATCAGCAACTGTTTAAAACTATCTTTCAAAATTGAAAAAATACATAAGTAATTTTACAATTAAGATTAGTCATCTATTGCTTACCAACATGATACCTGTTACTTGATCAAGATCGTTCAGAGTGTAGTCAGCTTCTCTATCTCCGTTTCCATTTATTGCTATGTCCCCCGTTAATCCTGCAAACATAGCAATTTTCATGTCAGAATAAAACAAGATTACCAGAACTTTTTTTCTGTTTCCTTTGCAGAGTGACACACATAGAAACATTGCCAGTTATCATAAAAACTGGATTTCCAGATTTTTATGAATGACGATAATTCACATTGATTTCGGAGAAAACATATTTTTAGAATTATGCCTATCTGTTTAAATATGTCTCTGTGGGCACAGGATAACTGGAAATAAAAACGGAATGAACGACAAGTATGAAATTTAAATTGTAGATTTAGCACCAAAATGAAACACTTTTTTCATCTTTGAATTTCAGGAACATTTGTTTGGATTTTGTTTGCATCTGCGAACATTATAAATCGAATTCGCAATAATCTAGGAAGATTAAACTTGAAATTTATACAAAAACTAAATATCAGTGGAACTTAGGACCTAAACCATCGATCGATACTAGTACTGTACAATATATGGTTGTAAAATACATAGGAGGTACAGGGTTTTTCATAAATGACCGGTATATTTGAAAAATCAATAAAAACTAAACGGGCAGCGATAAAAATATACCGTTTATTGCAATATGGTTGGGACAACAGTAAATTTTCACGTGGTTGATATTGAGCGTAGTGTAGCGTATGCGTAATAGGAGATCTGAACTTTTGCGTATGCGTAATAGGAGATCTGAACTTTTTATTTTAATTTTTAAATGCTATATTTAATCACTAGATGGCGTTAAACGGCAACTATTTTCACAACGGTTGACTCTTATAACATTTACTTGCTGATCCTCAAGGGGTTAAAATGTGCATACTGTATTTTTATTTATTTAAATAATATCATAACTCGCGCTTCTTTTATATCATTGTCTGAAGCGAATAGCATATGCTTGCATTTTTTTTTACATAAACAATCAAAATCTAGCTCTAAAGAAGCTATTTTCAGACATAATTTGCATTACATTAGCTTCTATTTTTATTTTTTGTTTCTACATATCCTCAACAAGATTTTTCAGGATGTTCAAAATAGCATGAAAATATAGTAATGGGTGGGACAGAAACTTTTTCCAGCCATGAACAGAATAATAGAGAATTGTTCTCGAGCGCTACGTCCTAGTATTTTACTACGGAGCGTTAATACATCTGAAACCTATTGCTTAAAGCCGATTCCGATCGGCTACGAACATTCCTGTCAGCAGTAATATTTGAATCCACGAACTCCGGTTCTAAAGAGAATTGATGTTCATTTCACCCTTCGTCAGTTGTTTGGCACCGAATGTTAGTAAACAGCCAATATACGAGGCGTGATCTGAAAAAAAGGTTACAAGTCGAATAAAGAAATATTTATTAACAATAGACAGAAAATACAAAAGGGAATTAAGAGGCATACAGACTTTTTCCTTTTCGACATAATTACCTAGTCTATTTAGGGATTTATCAGAACGCAGAAGCAGCTTGTTTAATCCATCTTGGTAAAAATCAGGTCCCTGTCCAGTGAGCCAGGTCTCGCCGGAAGTTTTCACAGCACTGTCTGAAGAGAATCGACTGCTGGATAAGTGCTCCTTCAACTTCGGAAGCATGAAATAGTCACCGGGTGCCAAATATGGGCTGTATGGGGGTGACTCCAGATGTCCAACCTGAACTGTCGCAACAATTCCTGCTTTGAGCGACCTGGCTCAATGGAAAGGGACCTGATTTCTACCAAGACGGGTTAAACAAGTTGCTTTTGCTTTCTGATAAATGCTTAAATAGACCTGGTGATTATGTCGAAAAGTGATAGGCACCTATATCTCTTAATTCCCTTTTGCATTTTCTATCTATTGTTAATAAATATTTCTTTATTCGACTGTAATTTTTTTTATCATCCCTCGTATAAAGTTAGTCACCGACACAAAACCTTGTTTTATGGGTCAAGATAATTACATGTAGCTTATACATTTAATATATAAATACAATCAGTATTGTATTAGTTACATCTTTTGAAACAACTCGCGACACTCCGAGGGACTTCTCTAGGCACCTTAAGGTACCGCGAAACCTAGTTTGAAGACCACTGGTATAGACTAATAGCATGCAAGTAACATGCAACTATTTAAAACAACTTAAAAACTCATTAATGTTCATGCATATTTCACAGACAGGATTATCATGCAAATGTCATTTAAAGTGTTTATGACACGTGTGTTAAAACTAGAAAGGATTTACTGTTTCGTTGCTTGTGAGGCTTTGGACGACTAATTGCTGCTCTAAAGAAGTGCTTTAAGGGGCGTTAAATAGAAAGGTATTTACTTAAGGATTTACCCCCAAAGAAAGTTTCGTTCCAGATCTGACGTGATACGAGTAATCCATTGTGTGGATCCATCCCTTCGGATATGGTCTTGTTCAACGAGTAGGCGTACAGAAGTGCACAGTCATAGAAAGAGCTAACCATAGGGTTAATCTATGGAAAACAAATCAGCAAGAATGATAGGCAATCACAAATGTGACAAGAAATTATTAGATGCGGGTATAAATTGCAATAAGAGATGACAAGAAATGTGGATATGTTGATGAGACATATTGCATTTACAGAGTAACAATGAGTTAACAAGTGTATGTTTATTACGCATATGTAATAGGTGTCTTTTTGCCCTCTACAAACTTAGAATGATATCCATGTTGAATAAAGGGGAACATGAAAGAAAAGAGAAAAATCTGGAAAAAAATGTTGACTTTATTAAGACAATCATATTTGGTGCTCTCTGTCCAAAATTTATTAATTCGATTATATAATACTATGAGGACACAAAGAAATCAGCTCATCAGAATTTTCATAGGGGGACGATAAGACGTGAAACTAAGTTGCGTAAAGGAGTTATTTAAGTTTAGTTGAGCTAAGGAGAAATTAACGTTTCTGTGTTTTCATATTACCACAATCATAGCACAAACAAAAACATTTCTCCGAAGTTTGCAATTTTAGGTATAGAATCACCAGAAATTTATGTTAGAACATAAATTATAATTAAGCTGGATAGTTTTGTTAAAATATCATTACACACACTTGTCTATATGTATGCAATATAGCAATAAAATCAAGGCTGACTCATCCTTTCATGCCTTTAGTGAGTAGAAAAAATGAGGACCAAGTATATTTGGGAACTAAACACTGGGGGTTCAACTTAAGGTTGATCACCTAATCGGAACATATCCCAGAGCTCGTGGTCTCGAAAACGTAAATTGGCACCATAGCCTATAGCCGACTAACTGGGCTGTAGCGCCTGAGAGTTTAATTTAATGTAGATAAAAAGCAGTAGAACAAAGATAATAAACAAAGAATATCTGAAATACTGCTCGGGGGAGGGGCAGGAAATGTGACCCCTGATAATTGCTAAATATATTCTCTAGGCCCCTCTAACATCACAGTATGTCACACGACCTATCATATAGACTGTACAAATTACATCTTTTATTAATTTGTTTTACTACTACTACCTATGTCCTACTACTTTTTTTAATTTATGTTATTAATATGATCTTCTGGTATTGTTGTACGTATATATATATATATATATATATATATATATATATATATATATATATATATATATATATATATATATATATATATATATATATATATATCACCAGCATCAAGAAAGTTGGCGTTAAGAAATCCTGTAATAAAAATTTAAGCCATACCCTCTTAATGTTGCTTTTGCTTAAAATAATACAGTCGATTAAAAACCTATTTTTATGTACACTGTGTATATATATATATATATATATATATATATATATATATATATATATATATATATATATATATATATATATATATATATATATATATATATATCACCAGCATCAAGAAAGTTGGCGTTAAGAAATCCTGTAATAAAAATTTAAGCCATACCCTCTTAATGTTGCTTTTGCTTAAAATAATACAGTCGATTAAAAACCTATTTTTATGTACACTGTGTATATATATATATATATATATATATATATATATATATATATATATATATATATATATACAGGAATCAAATAATAATGCAATTAATATGAAAATCAAGGAATTGAATTAGAAAATTAGTTAATACAAAGGTAGATCAATAAATTATCAAATACTATGTGATATTAATAGAGCCTGGCTTATTAAGAGCAATCTGCAGCTGTGACTTATGCGGATTGAGACAAAAATTTGTAGATAAACGATTCAAAGAATGCGCTGAAATATTATAAATAGAAAGTCATCTAGGTGGTGCGTTACACTCATGCTTTAAAAGGTATGTAATAAATTACTGTGAGCACCACAGAAAGCATTTAAAACTTTTATTATAACAATTAGGTTTTTTAAAATATCGATACTTGGTACAACTCCTTTAGCGTCAAAATTCACTAAAAGCTGCAACAACATTTCCTTGGTTTTTATAAAATATTTCATGATTAATGTTCAGGAATGTAATAAGATTAATATTCACAATGTAATTTAAGGAGACAAGAGATCTTTGAAATATACAACTAAAAATATTTAACTTTTTTTTTGTTTTGAAAATACCAATTTAGATATACGATTCATTATCAAAAGGCTTTTTTTAACACTAAACATACCATAACCAGTCAAATGACCGGTCGATGTATACATAAAAAATGAGATAGGGTAATGAATTAAAAGTTCTTATTTTTTTGTGTTTGTATTACATAAAAATTAGCAGTATACAATTTTTTTTGATTATAATAAAGTTTATTTCCTCCTCAATATTCATATTTCATTCATTCAATCAGGAAACATAAAGTCCGGTCTTTTCACCGGCTATGGTAGAAATAGGTATGTATTAAGTGTTCGTATGTTTAGTGTTAATAACATGATTATTTTACTGTACTGAAATCTGCCTTTTATAGCATACCATTATTTTAAGTTAAAAAAAATGTTAACCAGTTTAACAATATTATTTCTATAAAATTAGAATTTAAAAATATTTCAGGTGTGTTACTTTTATCTAACTTCTTACTAAGTATTTTGGAGATGTTTATTAATATGTGTGTTATAAAACTCGAATGCATTTTAAAGTCTCGAAGTATTTTCTCTAATTACAGACTTCTCGAGATTTAATGCTGTAGAACGGCTTAAAAAAGTTTTTACAACATTGCATATCTTGAAATAATTGTGTTATATGAATAAAAGTTAACGTGAGTGAAAACTGATAATCAGTATTGCATTAATAAAATTCTAAAAATAAAATGAAAAAATAGAAGCGACTGGATTGTATAATGTGCAATAGGAGCATTTTTAAGAATATTGTTGGATGACTTAATTTTTATCAACTAAGATCACATTATAATTAAAAATTATTTTCTAATAGATTTATTTTACAACATTATATATTTTTATTATAAGAATATCTTTAAAAATTAAAAAATTTGAAAACAGAGATTCAACAATTAACAGCTATTGTAATTGAAAGAATGGTACACACTCTTCTTTTTACCCTGGTCTTAAGTTCATTTATTTATGTAAATAATATTTTTTTTTCTTTTTTTCTCTTGCAATGCCCAATTATCACAATCTGTAATGTTATATTGTAGCACCTCGATTATCCGAAGCAATTGGGACCAAACCTACTTCGGATAGTCAAAATTTTCGGATAATCGAAATTTTCGGATAATCGAGAATTCATCAATAATCATCTAGTTTAATACGTAGTATCGTCATTGGGGCAATAACATTCGATTATTGTGGGACTCGGCAGTATGATCTTCCAAATTTCGAAATGAGGTGTGTTTTTGTTTAGAACAGGGATGTTTGAAAATGGGGAAGAGTACACTTAAACCGATAATTATGTTTGCGAGAAGGAATTCTAAAAAAGGGAATTCCAAAATATTTATCCGCACTCGTAGTTTGGAAATAATGGTTTACATACAAAAGGAATGTGGGAAAAAAGAAAAGTTTAAAAATACATGTCTGTAAAGAGAAAATTTTGGATGATAGTAGAAAGTGAAAAAAAAGAGAGAAGAAAAAAACCGACATCGGTTAACTGAAAATTTCGGTTAATCGAGGATCGAAAAATCGAGGTTCTACTGTATTCCTTTAAAACGTAAAAATAGCAGATTTAAACGTCAAAACGATTGAAAATTTTAAAATAAAATCTTTAAATGCTTTGTTGTCAGCAGTTATTTCTAATATGTCTTTCTGAACAATTTGGCTGTATTGTTCTAACTAACGAAAATGTTTCATACAATTTTTCTTTTAGAATTTTCGAACGCACCTTTTGAATTTTATATCTACAAATTTTTAACTTAGTCGTATTTTAGTTACAGCTAGATAGTGGCGTACTCAGAAATTAACTTTGGGGGGGTGTATACTGTCAATACCAACAAGGATGGAAAGTGGAGAGGGGCTTGAGCTTCCCCCCATTTTGTAAAGTCAGTTCTTTAAACTAAATTTAACATTTAAATATGCAAATAGAGTACATGCATACACACAGTTTCATCTCATAGGCCCCCCTTTTAAATTCTTTCATATAGGTGTCTATAATTGCCGTGAAAAAATAGACTTCTTTAATTTAGTATTATCATTATGTAAAAATTAAAGAATATATTATATCAATCTAATTTCTCCGTTGTAAAACTATTCATGAACTGATATAATTTTTAATATAAGTTTTAAAATTTAGAAAAAGATTGCCATTTAAGAAAAATAATAGATATAGTATCAAAACAAAATTTTTTAATTACCAGAATTGATAGATATCCTGTATCATTAAAAATACCATTTAATGATCGAAAAAAGCAGTTGCAGTTAAAAAAAAAGGTTAAAAATATTCGATTACAATGCAATGAAAAAAATCTATTCATATCAGCTTTTATAAATTTATATTTATTCTCCGCTTTTGTTTTTGTAAAATATTTAAAACTTCATCTTCAGTTACAGGAATATTTTTATAGATATACAGCAAGCAGAGTCCATTTAGACGGATTTCTGATGTACTGTTTCTCAAATAATATTTTACATATTTCATAGTTGAAAACGATTTTTCAGCTGTGCCTGTTGTAACTGGCAAAGTGACTAAATTTTTTTTAAAAGTTTATGGATATTCGGGAAAATTCCTATTTTTCTATTCTTTGCTTTTCACAGAAACTGGCTTAGGTGGAATCTTACTCTTTTTTTTTCTTGTGCAAAGGAACATATGCACCCCCCAGAATCTTTTTCACAAAACCGAAATATTTCAAGATAATGTTCTTATTGTAGTATTATGGTATTTCTAAACTTAAAAAAAGGAAGACAAAATTTAAAATTTCTTTTTTCAGAAACTGGCTTAGGTAGAATCTTACTCTTTTCTTTTCTTGTGCAGAGGAACATATGCACCCCCCAAAATCTTTTTCACAAAACCGAAATATTTCAAGATAGAGTTCTTATTGTATTTATGAACTTAAAAAAAGGAAGACAAAATTTAAAATTTCTTTTTTCAGAAACTGGCTTAGGTAGAATCTTACTCTTTTCTTTTCTTGTGCAGAGGAACATATGCACCCCCCAAAATCTTTTTCACAAAACCGAAATATTTCAAGATAGAGTTCTTATTGTAGTATTATGGTATTTCTAAACTTAAAAAAAAGGAAGACAAAATTTAAAAATCCCCCCCCTTCTTTTTCCAGTTTCGAGAAAAAATCTTGGAGGTGCATATGTCCAGTTGCACCCCTCTGGGTACACTACTGCAGCTAGAGTGTTCTTAATAGGCCAAATTTAATTACGGTCACCTGTTCCATTTTATCTAATAAAGACTAGGACCTACAACAGTCTTCTAAACTAAACTGTCCCGATGAGTTAGATACATACAGAATTCGGATGAAGTGATATGGAAAATTCTTTCCGGGCAATTTCTATGACATCTGAAATGAAGTCTTGATATTCTGGTCTCACTGGAACCCGCACAGTAATAATCATCAGAGCCTCGTACATTTCTCGCGCTTCCTGTAAAAACAAAGAAAATGAAATATATGTGAGTATAATTATTTTGTCTTCTGTATATCACGCATCTTTTTTATATCAAAGCAGCATATAATGGTGTGACGGGCATTCTAAGGCGAAACTTGAATTTCTAGTTACGGTTTCGTCCTGAAAATTAATCTGAGCGTTAGAAGATTGTTTTTACTTTAAGTTAGTTTATGCAAGCTGTTAAATAGAAGAAAAAATTTGTTTTAAAAAATTCTTTTGTTAGTTAGCGAACTGAAAATGCTCTTTATCTGGAGTCAGCGCAACTACTTTTCACAATATTTATTCATGGAGGCTTAAAGAAGAAAAAAAAATTGTTACAAACTATTTTGCTAATTTAGAATACAGAAAATTTTTATATATTACGATATATTGTAGTTCTGAAAGAAATAAGTGAAAACGTTCAGTTGGGGTAAGGCTTGAAGAATTAAACTGTGTATGGATAGAAGCAGACTACATACGGCATGTATTATCTGATACCTCAGATAGAAAGATTGTCAATATAAATATATATTAAAGATTGTGTAACCAAACAATGACCTTAAATGGGTAGGTTGCTCCCCTTCGGTACCGTTTTGGTTTAGTTTGGTTTGGTGTGAAGCGATACACTCTACTGTTTTATTCGCTAGGACTAATGAGCCAGGGACCTACTGCTTAAAGCCGATTTCGAGTGGCTACGAACAACCCTGCCAGCAGCGAGATTCAAAACTGTGGACTTCGATCGTGGGATCGAATTATCCCTCTGTTGTCATAGGTGTTCGTGATCGTTATGAATCTGCTTTAATTAGTATGTCTTGGTTTCACCAGTCCTCTTGTAGGAAAAAAAGTAGACTATGCACTCTAAACTAACCAACCAACTAAACATTGTATAAGAATCACATACGGTTCTATTATTATATTAAAAATGTACAATAATGAATTTCGGAGTTTTGATGTCTTCTGTTGCTATTACCATGTAATGCACTATCAAGAGAATAAATACTGACATGAGGAAAACATAGCTTCTAAGTTGTGGCTTTTTTATTCCATCATACAATCTTAATCTGAAACAGATTTTAGTCTAGTGTGTAGTTGATTGATTCCAGATATTGTTCTTAAAGTATATTTTCATTTAGAGAATGTTATGCTAACTTTAAAATTAGGTGGGAAGCAGATTATTTTGTTTCATCATTAAGTTGGAAACTTTTTATGAGAATTTTCGAAGTTCTATTGAGTTTGTTTTCTAGATTAAAATGCAATTGCTTCTGATCTTCATTGTACCACAATATGAAATTTAAAGTGTTTTATCAACTATATCAAGTACATAGACTCGTATTGGCCTATTAACAACCGGATAACTTCTGCTGACTATATATTGGTTAATATCTAACATAGAAGATACTATATATATCTGAAAGTAAAACAAAATATGATATTTAAATAACTTTGAATACTACAGACCGTCTTAATTAGTTACGGGATGTCATTTTATACATCACAGGATATCGTTTAAAAAAGAACCTTTGTGAAAAATATTTATTTGTTATCAAATATAAACACAGTACTTTAATGGGAAGTTTTATAATAATATACTAATTCGTTATGATTTTAACCGATGTACATTCTGAGAAGTAAATTCACGTGCGAGTCTTGAAAATCAGAAAAAGGTTGATCCAAATGGAATGTTTAAAGATACAGAAAGATACTTGAAATTATGGAGTATTATTCAAAAAATTGCTATCTACCTTCATTATGAATTAACGATCTTATCAAGAAAACTTAAAAATTCTATAAATTATCTTTTGATCAAATAAAGGTGCTGACCGTTAATAGGTTAGATTCCTTAACCATTTGGGTGCTTATATATATGCTAATAGTGCGGAATGAAATGCGTAATAATTTCTTTTGGAAAACAATAGAAATGGTTATAATTAACACTAATTATTATGTAACAAGTAATTTTTACCTACAAAAATATTCTTTATTCTCACTTATTAAAAGAATATTTTGCAGAACAAATTCCATGAATTCCTTTTTTACATATAGCGCAAATTAAGTTGGATCGTGATTCCATTACCACATTTTTACTGCATACATCACACTGTCGCAAGTTTCAGGCAATTTTTCTAAAGAAAACTTTGTATTTATTGGTAGTCTTCCTGTGGCATTTTTGCTTGCTAACCATTCCTCCTCTATAGCATCAATAATAATGATCAGTACAACACTTGTTGAGAAAGTGAAACAGATTCTAATTTCTATACAACAACGAAAATTTTTTTTTACTACAAATAAATAAATAAATAAATAAAACACGCTCATTTTGTCTACCGTATCACAATCCCCGGGTCTACTGCATTACTACTTACCACTGTATCTTATTTTAATTCTTATATTATTAAAAATCACAATTGAGTAAAATGAGTACAAACTGCGATTGATATGAATTCAACTGCTCTCAATCGATGCGAAAATTATACTAACCAACAGCAGCGTCTCCGCATTTTCGGTACAAAACAAGAGCCGCATTTTTGGCACATAACAAGCGAAGCGCGATAGCTCTTCGATGCACTCAAACAGTTAACGTCTTAATCCTTATTTATAAAGTTCATCTAGATATGTTTAAGGTCGTTACTGAACATATTTTGATTCCTAATGTCTCTTTTGTGGTCTAAAAATTTCAGTATTCTGTAAGCAGGAGTAGCATAGTTCTACAACTTAGTTTTATGTGCAGATTATATGGTTTAAAAAGCATTCACTAAAAGACAATCAAATACTATGTTCAAAAGATATATAAAAAGTTTATCTTAGTTAAAAAAGAGAGCAAATAAACATCAAATATAATAGCTGAAGCAAACCTTATTTCTGTCGTCATCTGGCTTGTACCAGGAAAACTGTTTCGCAGAAACCTCACTTTTGAGAAGTTCGAATGAAATAAAGGCATACTCCCCATTATTCATGCCGAGGTCGTAAGCAGTAAGCAGTAAATCTCTTACGACTTCACCGCAAGCCATCAGCAGAAATACTAGAATATACAAGCAAATATATAATCAGAAAAGGATCCTAATCTATGTTTACAATAGATGGTAAGCTGTAATACTTTTAAAGATATATATACTATGAGGAATGTTTTTATATCATCTCCGATATTTTACCTTAATTTGTAAGTATGCTATTTCAACTATTTACAGAGAACACGAGCTTATGTAGTATTTCTTCATGAATCTTTTTAATATGTTTCTACCTGATGTTAAATGAAAGCACAACTTTTAAGAAAAATTAAAAGATTTAATGATAGCGAATGCCTTTTATTGAATTTTTCAATTTATTTCTTTTATTTTAAAAGAATTTTAAAATTTCTGTTTAAAAATTAAACTTTGATTTAGTATTCAATTAAATTTTGATTTAGTATTCAATTTAAAGTAATTTTTAAATTGAATAAGATCTTTTATTTCAATCTCAAAATGTAGTACAGTGCATTTCAGAACTTTGAAGGAGTAGGGGCTGAGTCCGCCGAGCTCCACTCCCTCTATGGGTCTGTATCTGTATCTATGTATCAACCAAGAGTTCTATGTATCAACCAATACTTATAGCGCCTGTGATTTAATCTTATAATCTACTTATTTATAAGCATAATAAATTACTTCACAGTTATGAATCCACAAGGCATAATATAGAAATTGAAGCTATGTCAACTAAGGTGTGACGAATCGAATTCCATATGGTTTTAACACGCAAAAATTTTATTTAATCTATATACATGATCGGTGGTTCTGAAATTAATCAAAAACATTACAAGAACACCAATAATTAATCAAAAAGGACATTAATTGTTCCACATCAAAAAAGGAATCGAAATTCCAATATAGCTATGCGAGAACTCAATCTAATCGAAGTCTAGCCTGATAGAAGTACATCGCCCTCTTCTGGCTCTATGTTTCCACAGGAATATTACATATTACAATATTAGATCAAAATGTTATTTTACTACAAGTTTACCTCTTTGTATCTCAAATGTTAGAATACACAATTTCAAACACGTAAAAAATATTAAAACAAAAAATTGATTTATAGGTGCATTTACTACAAATTAAAAATAAATATTTCTTATAAATATTGTAAAATACTTTACAGATAAATTACAATTACATAAAGAATTTGAGACTATCTTTGTATACACTTCTAGAATTTCTGCAGTTTATTCAAAAATTTAGCAAATATAAAATTTATTTCAGTTAGAATCATGTTCCTCCAATAAAACGATGAATGAAACTTAGATATGTAGTATGGTTATTTGGTACAAATGCTATGAGCAATTTACTTGTAGAATTTAGTGTTCATCTTAGTGTTGCAGTACGACAATTTAACAACAACAATCAAACCATCTCGCTGTATAAATGGTATCAAATTTTGGTATGTAGCAGATCTACAACACAGTGATACAAAGGGTTATTAAATCTTCGATAAATATATCTGACAGATTTTAATTTCATCGATTATAAACTGATATATCAAATCCAGTCTTACCTCGCGCATCTTTGCTACCATCTTGCAACATCTTTTTGTAAGAAGTGTTGTTCTGCTTTGAGTTGAAGTCCTTGTAGGTCGGAAAGATGAGATAGCCGGATTCCTTCATTACAAAGGAAAAACTTTTGCGTAGGAGGACTTCAGATGCTTCTGATTCGTCGACTAATACAACAATATGCCTCCATTCAAATTCCACTAATATCTAAGTAAAAAATGAATGCTAAAGTATTCATAATTTTATAACAGATGCATTCATGAACTCACACCAGTTGATGATTGACGGGAAGATTTTTCGTTTATGTTAGACTTAAGTTTACCATATGATGCTCCAAGAACAAAACTGATGTGATTGGCAAAATTGAAAATTTGGAAAAAAGTTTACACTTGAGAGCATTACAGCTACGTATATGCAAAAAATCAACTACGCGGATAAATAAGTATCAAAATTGAGGAATGGAATTATTGTGGCATTCGTTTATTATCGAAGTATGTGTGGATAATGCTTACGCATTAACAAGGGAAACATTACTACCAAATACATCCAAAATAGATAAATGTGTTGTTATATCTTTTTCCTGCCGATCTCTCTCCATGCAGTTTTACTGCTTACGGTCTCTTAAAAATTCTTTGAAAAGTCGATGGTTCTTGTCATATTTACAGGTGCAGTAACATGCAGTTTAGGACTTTTTCAAGCAGCAAAAATTTACTAAATGCATGTAATATATCAAAATTATTTAACTTTAATTATTTCCTTAAAAACCTCCTCTCTACCATTCTAATTCCTTAAAATCTTTTTCCCAGCCTTTACATGTCTTAATCAAAGGAGCGTTCTCGACTTAAAATTCTTTCTATCTATTTCCCAAAGGTTTCTATCCTATGGATGCAAATTTTCTGTCAATTCAACAGATTTCCCAGCTGTCGCCGGCAAATGGCTTTGCGTTTTTCCTGATCTGACATTTAAATTCGCTGAGTAAGTGGGAAAATTCTTTCTGTTTTCTCTCTCGGGTACACCTCTGTTCGAGCAGAGTGATTTTTGTGTCTTTCTCTTGTCTGTCGTTGACTAGTAAAGATGTCCGTTTTAGCAGCTCTAAAATAAAGTTTTAATTAGACTTGTGCCGTTCTCTTCAATGTGGCCAGACTGCAACTTTCGTTATTACTGTTAGCTGATTAGGCTTCTCTTTGCCCAGTAGCCTGAGCAAGTAAAAATAATAGAGGCTATAATGTCCAGGAGTTTTACAATTATTGGATTACATGCATATATTCTACCTGATGAAGAAGAAGGAGGATTGCCTCTGATGCCCAACACCACTTTACATGACCTGTACATCGAATATAGATTGTACAGCCTTCTAATGAAAACGTTTTAATCGCTCTTCACAAAAAAGTGTGTTCATGAAAAACTTCTAGAATTTTTTATATGCACTGAAAGTTGACCTAGTTTTACACATATTTTAGTTTTTTTACATCCCTTTGCTTTTCCCTACTTCATATACATTTGAATTGATTATTTTTATGAGCCGAAAGGAAGCCACAAAAATAAGTTAATGTTTGTTAGTACTTATTAGAATTTAAAATGGGGATTTAATCACAATTTGATTATTTCCTAGCGTAAGCTAAAGATATGGTTTTGCAAGTCCCAAAACTAAGTAACCACCTTATGAATAAATTCCAGATCTAGTCTAAGGATACCATCTACTGAAGTAGAGGTATGAAGGAATGAATATTTTGATTATTATTATTATTATTATTATTTATTATTTATTTTTATTACTTTTTTATTATTTATTATTATTACTTTTTTATTATTTATTATTTATTATTACTTTATTTATTATTATTATTATTTATTATTATTATTATTATTTATTATTATTATTATTATTTATTATTTGTTGAATTGGAAGAATATTAGGAAAAAAAGTTTTTAACTACAAATGACTGTTTTCTTTTCCAGAAAATCAGGATTTATCCAATTTCTTCATCAATTTAGTCAAAGAGGGGAAAGTGTTGATAAGCAGACCTGTCATGTTAAAGAATCGACCTAACCATCTGTACAATTGGGATGGCAGTTGCGTAATATCCATATTTTTTAACAGTATCATTTATTAAGTAGTATATTCAAAAAACTTTTTGCATGTGTCGCATTGAATTTTCCTTAAATTACAATTTGCATTTTACTTCTCATTACAAGCTTTTATTTGTAGCAAAACTATGAAGTTGTAATGGAAAAGGAGAGATATCGTTTATTTTCGAGAGATTTCAAATATACAAATTCAAACTTGGGCATAAGTACTGGAAATTTCAAAAAATTTTATTAAGATACACGGGCTCTTGTAACTTTTCACTACAGGGCAGTTATCCCTGTTCATCCAGCTAATTAATGAATATAAATATATGTTATTTGTGGTATTTTTGACAGTTTTCACTCCTTAATAAATTATAATAATCAGAATTCAGTAGCTGAAGATATGTAGCACCCCAGTATTAACCCTTAATTTGACAAAATGTTTTTTCAAATATTTTTTAATTTCTGTTATTCTTCCATGTCTGTATAGACATTGGGATCTCTGTAAAATAAACAAAAAAAATATATTTTTTATTTTTGAGATAATTAATGTTCTCTGTGGCGAACACAGACAATTATGTTATATAGTAGTTATATAAATATACATGTCCGGTGTAGCGGTCAGACTTAGCCAAATTAAGGGTTAAAAGAAATAATTTTTATTGCCTAGAATGAAAGGTATCCCACCAGGTATCACAGAAATATTAAACGAGATTCATTAGATGGCTTTTAGAGAGAAAACTGTCATTTATGAAAGAAAATTAGTTTTCTCAAATTCATGCAGACATCATTTCCTACATCTTAAAATAAGATATTGGATTACTGTGTGTCTCAGTGTACAGTGTGTTTCATTACAACCTCTTAAGCCACCAATTTTAGCATGGGGGAAAAACTGATGTGATTTATAAAAATGTATTTACTTATAGCTAAAAGCTAGTACAGTAGAACCTCGATTAACCGAGGTTTCTGTTAACCGAGTCAATAAGAAAGTCTAATTTTTTTTTCTTCTTTCCAAAATGAGCTTGGAAAAAATTATACAAATTTTAGTTTGTTGTCCGTGTTATAGGCACTTCTTTCCCGCAAAAGCACTCAATTTCCAAGAAATATTACACCCTTTTTAAATCTTTTTAGCTGTGAAACATAAGTTCATATATGTTTATTTTTATCATTTAAAGAACGTTCTATTGTTTTTTACTTTAAAAGTTAGTTAAATTCACAAACACGAAAGGTTTTTATACATGGCTTCTATTAACCGAGATTTCCAATATCCGAGGTTCTAGAGGTCCCAATTAGCTCGGATAATCGAGATTCTACTGTACCTTTTATCCAATTGTGAATTATAATTTTAATATCTTTCTAATTAGTTTTTTATATCGTTCTCGTAAGTGGAATCAACATAAAAAAGAACAGTAGTTAACAAGAAATCCGGAAATAGATGATGCAATGCTTCAGACCGACCTAAGACATAAGAATAATGGAAAAAATTAAAAATTTTGAACAAAAGGAAAGAAAAAAAACATGTCTATCTCTTTGTGTAAAATACGGGGGTAAATAATCACTCCAAAGTGAGTTAGATAAATCAAATTTTGCATGAAGAATAATAGAAGGCTGTATACTTACTGTCAGGAGAAAACTGGCGACTTGATCCAAAGAGAAAGATAGCCTTGTTAGAGTGGAAAACAAAGATTTTCTGGAAAACAGCGTGTCGACTCCCCCAGCCGTATAGACTGGTATGCCCCAGTACGAAGCCATCCTGCTCACAGGATCCAGAGCCTTGCTACAAGCGGGACCAACGAAAGCCGTTACTTTTCCTTTGTAGTACTCTTCGGCTGCAAGGACGCCTGCATGGTTCTCGAAGCAGTTGTTGGAGTCGTTCCTAAATTTCAAATTGAATTTGATATTTGGATGCAACCTGTTTGCTTCTTTCACTCCCAGAAGAACCGCAGCTTTGACAGCTTTAGTATTCAGTTGCAATTCCGATTCGGAGGCAAAAATAGCGACTATGTTTGCTTCGAAGTCTTGAGGTGACGTGAACCGAGCGTTCAAGGATAGGAGTATCATTACTACGAGCATAGGTTTGACAAAAGCCATTCTCCGAGACATTATGCTTGGTAAAACAAAAGTTTTATTTTATTTCTTTAGTCAGGAAATTTCTTTGTGTTTCCTTCGATGTCTATGATGAAATGAGGAGATATCTTTTAACAACAAATTCAGTTTTGTGAAGCAGATCATCAAGATGTTTGTTTGCTTGGATCACTGTGATCTTAGATCCATAAGTATTCTATCAAAAGTTGACCGTTTCAGAATCAACTGCTAGTACAATATAATAATTCAATATGATAAATCGATATGTACTACAACCTTATTCATTTGAAATAATCAAAATTTCTTAAGAGAGTTGACGTCAAATTAAATCGTCAAATGTAATTCAGCACTGCCTTTTAATTTTCTTCTACTGGCATATCTAAAATTCAAACGGATATATTCTGCTTATTGCTCAGCAGCATTGAGGTTAAGGACAATAACTTCTAAGTGAAAACAAAGCTAAGTTATTAAGTAAAAAAATTTAAGAACAAAAATATAGCAATGAAATTCACATACCGATAATTTCAAAAGTAGATTTTTTTTCTAAAATAAAATATTCAACGTTTTATATTATTAAGGTTTTTATTAAAAATAGTATTTGTAGTTTCTAATTTGCAGTAATTAAAGCAACAAACATTTAAAATAATTTACAAAACTTGCATAATAATTAAGTTTACATAAATTGTAACCGTTCTTCATTAAACACTGACAGCCAGTAGCTTTTGAGCTATAAGCATATCCAAAGAAATCTCAGAACATTTATAGAACATTACAGAGTAACACTGAAATATATGAGCTTAGAAACATAACAATTAAATGTACATTAAGAGTTAGATACACAATATTTGAGAACCTATCCTAACCACTGTTCGAAGTCGAATGACGATAGTTTCTTAGGGTCGCCGTTAGATATAGACCGTTAAAAATATATAAATAATATATAGTTGGCAAAAATAATTTTGTAATAAAATCGATGTTATATACTTTTCATGATCCAAAAAGATTTTATTAAGTTAGTAAATCCTAAACTGTTCTTTTTTTGTAGTAATGGTTTTTACACGAATAGATTAAATTATTAATATTCCATCTATCTGTCAAAATTTCTGCAAAGGATAAAGTTTTTCTTTTTAAAATTTTTTTCTAGATACCGTTCATTTTTAAGTGTTCTATGACATTTTGTCTAAAATGTTAAAAAACATATTTTCCCTTTTTTTAAAAAATGCAATAAAAATTTAATTGTCCTGGCTTAGTATGCTTATATTTTTATTTCAGTATATATTTTGATTTATATTTCCATCCTATTTCCATTTCATTCCATTGCAGAATTAAAAACAACACATTTGATTAATATATTATATTAAACGGCATATTTGATTAATAATCTAAAATATATTTTTTATAAATCCATTTTTTTAAAACTTCTAATATAGTATCACAATTTAAAATGTTTAAAATATTACATTTTAGGAGAGTCAAAAGAAGAGATTAAATTTCTAATTTTCATACATTATAGTTGAATTAAAGACATACATCTAATAATGCTACCTTTTATATTATGAAATGGACTGGCTAACTTAAAGCAGAATGATAATTTTATATTATACATTAGAGACCAAAGAATTTTATTTAAAGGCTATTTGAAAGAAATTCGATATCCTATTTTATCCACACTTTATTTTTAAATGAATCAACAATAAAATCTTTAAAAAATGTTACGAACGTCTAAAATCACTGACACATACTTCCAGTCACTGCAAAAGTCTTAGGGGAAGCAGTCAATTCATGTTTTCAGGTGTTGATTGATATCTAATAAATAAAAATGTCTTTCAGATTACAGAAGTACAAAATTTAGACTAATACACAAAATTTAATGGTTATATTAGGAAAAATAATAAGAATTTATAATTGTCTTTATATAAAAAAAAAAAGAAATTAACTTAGATTTTTTCTGTTTAAAAATTAAATCTACAGTTTTATGTAGCTTAAAAACTGCATACCAATTTCTTTCTTTTATTATCTTGAAGTAATGAAATTCAGGAGGATAGCTTTATTAGATCCTTTTGTTTACTGATTTAATTTGAAGCAAACGAAATTATTTAACTTTATCAAGTGCTAAACTCTAACTCAGTGATTCTCAACCACTGTGCTGTGGTACTTTTGTGTACCACCAAATTTTAGAAATGTGTTTTTTTTTCAATTTTTATTTTCATAAAATTGTTATTGATCATTTGTCTTCATTAGAGGAGAGAATTTAGCTAAAATTAATTTATTAAAATTAATTTAAAAATTAATTTATTAAATTAATTTCTAAATTTAGCTAAAAAAATTTGATTGGATTCGTAATTC
>CM063504.1:127664191-127686691 GCA_032207245.1 Pardosa pseudoannulata
TTAAAAATTAGGTATTGAATGTTTTAAATTAGGATAAGGTAGATATGAAAGGGCATAAAATTATTATTTTATTGGGGATTATGACATTAATGTCTCACTTACTGAATTGATTAACTTCATAATTTTGTTGTAAACAGTTTAATGGCCATAATATCGTATTGAATTAGCGACATCATAAACTTCAGATCGAGAGGCATGTTAATCCAAGGAACTTCATATTTCTTTTAAAAATTAGGTATTGAATGTTTTAAATTATGATAAGCTAGATATGAAATTGCATAAAATAATTATTATTTTATTGGGGATTATGACATTAATGTCTCACTTACCAAATTGATTAACTTCATAAGAGAAAGAGTTAATAAAAGGGATAAAATGATATATGGGGTCGCCTACAAATGATATTATGCTTCGAAGGGGGAGTTGAGTTGTGAAACTGTGACAAGGGGAGAGAGATGTAACGAGAAGAATGTCATTACTTATTTTGGTTAAAATAAATAGTTTAAAAACAGTATGTTAAATTTTGATGTAAACTCACTAAAAGATCAAGTGATATAACTAATTGGAGAAAACAAATAGGAATTTTCAAAAATTCCTATGGGAATTCTACTGGAAAGTGAAGATATCACTCGAATGGATTGGTCAGCGTACTCCTCTGATTTAAATCCCATCGAATCCCATCCGGATGCTTTGGAGAGACGCATTGCAGCACGTTTACATCCTCCGGAGAACACCCAACAACTCATGCTGATTGAGGAATGGGCCCTCCTACCAACAGATATGTTTGACCAACTGGTTCTGTGTATTTGGAGTCGGTGCGAAGCAACCATTACAGTTATGGTAAGGCATATCCCATATTAAGTAACATCTGCTTATTGTTCTTCTTATTGGATAGACAATCACGAGTCACGATACTATGCTTTCAATACAGTTTGTTTTTATTTGATTCCATACCGTATGCATTGTATTCCTTTTTCAGCGCCAATGCTTTCGTCATCCTTTCCGTACGTAATACTCTCATATCTGAATTGTATGGCTCTCAGATGATATCTCGTGGTGTTATGGTAAAAAATCCACCTGTTGCTTAAGTTTTGCACACCAGTGTAGTTCAAAGGTCTATAACTTTTTTACTACTGTCCAGAATAACAAAATTTTTTACTACTATGTAGAATATATCCAGAATAAAAAAAATCAGTGTCCAAATTTAAACAAATCTAATCTCTCTTATGGCATTATCTCACTAGACGAACATACTGATAACTGTTCCGCTCGACTGTTTCGTTTTGAAGTCGTGTAAAAGTATAAAAAATTGATCACACGTAGATTTTTCTTCACGAAACAGTCGAGCTAAACAATTGTCAATGCCTATCTTTGTATCACTTGATAAGGGCCATACAAGTAAAGAAAACAGGAATTTTTTTAAATTTCAGCTTGTTCCATGCTTATTTGATGACATTATACTTCTTCCAATATAGATTTCTCCTCCCCCCCCAAGATACACTAAAAATTTAGGATTAGTTTAAGAAGTCTAGAATTAAATTGCTAATTTCCTTTTCATTTTTGTCACATATTTTTTTTTTATCACACTAGCACTTTTGTACTGGCAATCATTTTACTGGACTGTTTTGAGCTACAGTTGGGTGAAATGCATATGAAATATGGTCGTTTTTCAACTTCGACTTTTCCATTCCGGTTAATCAGAGACGAGAATCGTGAGAGTACAGATTTCAAGATGGCCGCTATATTATATATATTGGATTGGGGCATTGAGTTGGAGATAATTCTTATTGCAAAAGTAGTGAAAAAAATAACACATAGAATGTCACGCAAACAAATATTGCAAATAATTTGTCTATTTGTATAATACATACAAGTTGATTAAATTTACTTGCAATAACAGATCGTGATAAAAAGGTTTATAAACGCATAATATTCCCATAATAAGGCAGCAAATGCCAGCCCGTCCTTCCTTTCTTTCAGTTACTATTCCTACAATTACCAACGCCAGCATGGAATTTCACGCCGATAAAAGAGAGATGAATTTGGTTCGATTACTTCGACAGAATAGTAACCCTAAACCTTGCAAAATTTGCATTGCAGCTTTGAAGTAGTTGTCTGCGCCTGAAAACATCCAGAATGAACAAACTATCTGAATATCAACTAACTTTTGTAGACATTGCTATGGAAAACGTACATAGAAAGTTTTGAAATTGTGGAACCACACGTAGATTTTGACTTGTCTGAAGCTCAAAACAGTCCAATACCGCCTAGTTTCATGCAACTGAAAATTCAAGGAATGCTTAGACTCACCATAAAAAACTAGCCATATTTGTCTTAGTCTGACAAAGCATAACCACTATCATTATTATACACTCATAATTTGAAGATAGTAACAATGGGCGTATTTCCTCAATTTAGAAAGCTATACATTAAAACTATACTGAACTATAACTTATTTTCTATAATTATTATCATAACTATAATACATTATAACTAAAATGGGCTTCAATATATCCGAAAAGTTTATATCGATAGTACTATATACGAATAGCATTCGAGGAAATAGTTGGCCATTTAGCATGGGTGGGCAATTAACAGCCTGCGGGCTACATGTGGTCTGTTAATAAAAATTTTGTGGCCCAAGGTGGATTCCCGATAATTATAATTGAAAACATATCACCTTTGCTATTTTTAGATTAATATTCTTCAATTGATTTACTGATTACTATTATATCTATTATATATCTATCACATAAATTGACTTATTTAAAATAAAATAATAATATTTTAATATTAATATATTGTTTTCCATTTTCAGAGCAAATGCATATAAACATATATACATAGAGTGTGGACCACCGGCATAAGATGCATTTCCAATATTGCTAGAAGAGCCTTTTGTTTCTTGCAGGCCTTCAGTATAGAATGTTTCTCCGATACACGCCGTATACGAATGATCGATCTTAATCCTAGAACGTCATTTATGTTTGCAAAAAGTTGTTATTATTGCTACATCTCTAAGACAACTTTTTAAAAATGTATATTAACCCCTTAATACACAGTTTTTTGAAAAAGGCAGGTCAAAAAAATCAATTTTTTAGTGTAAAAAACAGTATTTAGAACATTGTCTTGCCAAGAAAATTACAAAAATACAAAAATAATCAAAATTTTTATTGCAATTTTGGATTTTGATAACATTGCAGAAAATAGTCGAATATAGCTTACAATCCCATGTAAATGATAAATATCAATAAAACTATTTTTTTTTGCTTTCACATTGTTATTTTCAATTCTCGATTGCATTCGAGTGTGAAAAATTATAGCAACATAAAATACAACGCCGCTCGAATTATCTCGAGTGTGCACAGTTTGGCCAGTTTAGCACGCTCGAGTTAACTCGAGCTTGCACTTTAAGGGGTTAAAGCAAGAAAAGACAAGTAATACAAACGTTTTAGTTAAAAGATGATTGTTTGCACATTAATTTTCAGTTTTTAACAGCTTGTTACTTTAACAACAAACCGCTTTCGAGTCGAAAACATTCTTAAGTCAGCAATCGTAAGGAAAATGACTGCATGGATTATTTCTCTTGTCAGTACTCAAAAGACGATGCAGCTCGTAATACTGAACATTCAGTTGTTTCACTCTTAAAATGCAATATTTATTTACACCAATTTTATTACGACGTTTCTTCCGCGGAAAGAAATTCTGATTATCTGTCTGAAATGTGGAATTTTTTTTTTGTTTTCATGCTTCGTGTGAAACATAAATTACTGATCAAGTCAAAAAATATTAAGGAATAAATGAAAATAAATTGTGTACTCTAACATTTTTTTATAAAATAATAATTATGGATTTGATGACAAATTAGATCGTAGAGTGAGTTAATTAGTAAATGGTATTAATTCAAATTAAAAGAAATATGCTTATGTTTTGGAAAGAAAAATACAAGGATTAATTTGAGAACTAGTTTTGGGTTTTAGAGTTGATTAATGAAAGAATGAACTCAAATCAAGATTAATGAAGCGTAAAATGTAATGATTTTAAATGGTAAAGTTTATCAGCTCAGCGTGATTAATCAAGCAATTATCGGAGAAATAGATTACCATTATTAATGATGTATAGATTGTCTATAAAGATGCAACTAGAATTTTTTACAGCTTTTTTTTTCTTTTTGAATTTAGATAAGTTTAAAAAATGTTCCTGTTTTAAGGGCATCTACACCTATTTTTGCTTCATTTAATTAACGTTGTTGCCAAAAATTTACAAATATCGATTATCGATGAAATATTTAATTTAACTGCAAAAGGTTATTAGAAACTTGGAAAAAAGAAAAACTTTTGAATGTGTCAAATGACATTTAGTGCGAAACATCAAAACATCGATAATCTTCTCTCCACAATTTTCTAGTCCATTACAAATAAAATGTCACATTTAACGTGTTATCATAAAGGGATATTTGCACCTAATGTCATAATAATCAGGCATTAGATAACAGAAGCTTGGTAAACTAATCAAACATTTGAGAAAATTCCATTAATTGTACGTCGCGAACGTGCGTGTTTAACATATCTTCTTTCCTTAACACAACTGTATTTATCACCAGAGTCATAGTGACATCTCATAATGCATTGTGTCTTTTGTTATTGTATTCTTTTCAACTTTTG
Source organism: Pardosa pseudoannulata (assembly GCA_032207245.1). Lineage (NCBI taxonomy): Eukaryota > Metazoa > Arthropoda > Arachnida > Araneae > Lycosidae > Pardosa > Pardosa pseudoannulata. The sequence continues at coordinate 127,668,856 of CM063504.1, forward strand.
TAACCCGAGTCTGTAATGTGTACGCGAAAGTAGTTATTAATGAATCACCGTAATTCTATAGTTAATATCATTAGGTAGTAACTGATGAGACTATACGTCTTAATTAAACATATAAGTCTCAATATATTGAGAATATTTCCACTACTAGAGGCATCACGCTTTTGATTCTGTAAGATGTACATATTAAAAGGCTTTTCAGAAAATGGCTATGGTATATGCTTCAAATAAAAATATTGTTGCAATATTCTTGCTTAAATTTCATAAATCGAATAGACTTTGGCTAAGACAAAAACAATAGAAATTTATTAACACGTCAAATGAATCACAATTACAACGGATGACGATAAAACTTGGCAGCCTTTTGGCGAACTTTTTCAGACCAATATGGGCAGCATTAACACAGGTCCTACTTTCCCCAGATCTGAGCGTGAACTGACTTTTATGATCTTCAGGATGGTAGGTCAACTGGATTGCCTGGGTCGAGCCCTCTAATCCAGAGATTTCTAACAGTAAGCATAAAATGACAACGAGCAGAAAATAAAACAACTAAAAAGAGGAAAGAGGGGATAAGGAGGTGGATTCGTGAGTTCATGACACAAAACTAGAGAGTAGAAAGTTTAGGGATAGAAAAAAAAAAAAACACGTATCTTAGCGGCCAGGGACATCCATACAAAAAACCATGAATAAACATTTTTATTGATATAAAAATCAGAAATTGAAGTCTCGAATCATAGCTGGACAGGCACCCTACTGGTTGCACCACGCCTTCACGGTCTGAGAAGACTTGATAGTGATGATATCAGAGTTACTTTCTGTTGGAGAGAACTGCATAATATGTTCCTCCCTCTCAGAGAGAGCGGAGAGCCGAGTCGGAACGATATAGAAATATCGGGAAAGGTACGAATTATGACTTTTTATGAGAACTCACAGCCCTCTTATATAGCTTTCAGGCTTCTGGAAATTTCCACAAGCTTCTAGTAAAATCCACAGACAGGGGATCGGCAACAAATGTCGACAAGTCACCAAATTTGGCGGTATATCGCCAAGTTTGGCACCAATAATGAGTCTCTCAAAACTTCGCCAAGGATCCAATTTCGCGAGATACCATACAAATTATATGTTTACACAATTTTTAACAACATGCTTGACGTTCCTTTGTTTATTTAAAATAAGGAGAGTTGGTAGTTTTTCTAGATTTTACAAATTTATTTTATGCATTTTTATTTCTATCCTTTAGGTTTAGGACAGATAACACTTGCTCCCACGGTCAATCAAAAAGATTTGCAACCGTCGAAGTCACTGTGGGAGGAGGGATTCCTATTCACGATCAACAAAAACATTAATATATTTTACAAAGAATAATAATACATAAGACAAAAGGATATAGACAAACAATATTTTACAAACTATGCGAATAATAACTATACAAAATGTTAACAGAAATATACAATTAACATTTATTTAATCATAAATCACAATATAAAAGATTGAGATAAAAATATCTATTTAAATCATATAAATATGAACATTTTTAATTAGAAAAATATATATTTACCTTTCAATGAAAGATATCTAATATTTTAGGACGTTGTAAACCTTCTACCTCCGCCTGCTTACATGAATCTGACGTTCTGAGACTACCCAGACAGTTGTTAATATCGTTTAATTCGGTTTAATTGCTAAATTATTTATCGTTCTAATTGCTAAATTATTCTAAATAGCCATTGCATAGCATTGCCTTTTTTTTTCGAAAAATCACCACATTTTTGACTTAACGTTCTTATGCCACTTCTGATTAGAAAGCTATGTTTTTATTTCATCATAAACTCCAGACATTTTCTTTTTCAACTATTTTATTTTGCTACCATAAACAAAAAATTCTATTTTTAGTAATCTTTTATAAGTGAAAAACTCATATATTCTAAAGTAAAATTACCATATTATAGGCTCGTACAGAGATATATGAGTCAAATCTTATTTGAGTTTAGGCAAAGTTTATTAAGGTATTTGCTTTAAAAAATTAGTTGCTAACATAGTTTTATCCTGATTTTTTGATAATTTTTAACATAAGGGATGTAAAAATCTCTACTTCGTGAGCTTAAAATCGTGGGTTATTTATTTATCATAGGAACACTTTCTTCGATTATTTTATTTTATCTACAAGTCCCTTTCTTTGTGCAAGATGACAATTTCATACATTCAATAAACACTTATCTTAAATATACATTAAGTCTTTGTGTATTAGTTGAAACAAACTGAAAAAAGATTGTGATGACATAAAATGCATTTTTGTTTGTACTATATTCGTTTTAATTTTGTTAGTATATAGTAAGAGGATTTCAACAAAAAAATTTTTATCCACCAATTTATTAGTAACATGCTGAAGCGTTTCTTATTAGTTTTCTTTTAATATTTATACAAAAGTCAGCACACAAATGGTAATAATGCACAATTTTTACACCCAATTATTCGAAATTGTTATTACTTTGATATTTGCCTTATCATTGATAATTATATCTAGGGGGAATTAAAATCATCTAACTCTTGTAAATTTTGTTACCTTCGTAGAATTTTCATGTTAAAGAATTTGTTATTTTACATTTGTTTTAGGAATGTTTGAATTTATTGTCAACAGATGGCAGCACTACAGGTTTGTCATAATCATTAGAAATTGCAAAACTGTCTAATATTCTATCCTAAATCCGACAGTTTACATAGACAGGGCTTGAATAAGATTTTGTCAAAGCAGGAAGCTCCTTATATGTGGTCTAGACCTTTTCCTGGGAAGGGAAGAAGGGGGGGGGTCAAGCACCTGCGTCCTTTTTTATTTTTTCATTTTTATTTATTTATTTTTTGTTCCCCGCTTTATACTTTTAAACTACTTTTTGAATTTATGAAGTTAACTGTAAAAATGATAATAATATTTAGGTCTACGGTGTTTGCTGTCGTTTAGCTCTTATTAAATTTAGGCATTTTACTTGTGATCAATTTATAAGGGTTATTATTTAGTTAGTCTAAGACTAAATTTATTTGCATTGCGTTGTGTAGATTATTTAAATTAAAAATTCAACCACAGGTTCTGAGAGTCTACATACTAAATTTTAAAAACTAATAAGCTAATTAAAAGTTGCTAAAAATAATATTACACACTTAAATAAACACATAACAAAGATAGTTTTAAATAAAAATAAGAAAAATTATTGTTATACTATTTATATGTCTATATACAGAAAGTTGATTCAAATTTCAAAAAATTGACTTTCCAAATTTTATATTATATGCCACCTTATCTAAAATTCAACATTAATCATATACTAAACATTTACGTAAAAAAGAAGAGAGAGGACCTAATTCCAAAATAAAATTTTTATAACAAATACCTTTGTGGATCTGCATCTGCAGGGCTATGCAAAGGTGGTACGCTGGTCCGGAGGTCTTCAGACTTTGAGTTGGTGGAAGGATGTAGACACCTTTGAGTGTACTCTTGATTGGTGGAATGGCAATGATGACCTCCCACCACTGGTCTGGGACCTTCTAAATAACTGGGGGATTCTATGAGGCTGCGGCAAATGGAACACTTTTGTCGCTGCTAAATGTCCTCCTCTTTAATTTTTCGGAGTCTCTCTTGGACTCAACTCTTCTTTGGTCCCTGAACTCTGCGCTCCAATTCGCGAACTCTTCTTTTTTTATATCATTTTCATCTTCTGCCTTTTTCCCCACTCTTGTTTCAATCAGCAGAACTTTACATATTCATTGGTCGACCTTTCCCTATCTTTTAACAGCAAACATGAGGAAAACCTTTCCTCTTTAAATTAGGCTCTCCCGACCGCTCACAGACTTTTTGTCCCTTAACGACTCATAAATAACTCCACAAAGGTACATTCTTATTTAGTGTCATGAACGGAGACATGATTCTAATCTGGGACTGGGATCAGAACCCCGCCCGAGAATCCCGCACACGACGAATCCATTCAATTAATTTTTATAGGTCCTCTCTCCTTTACAAAAGATGTGATGAGGTCAGATTTAGATCCCAAGCATTTCACTTCCCGTTTTATTTATATTAATTATATTAATTAGAATGATCTAAATCGTCGCACCACATTTGCTACATTGAGTGAAAAATAATTGGATAATATACTTGCCCTTGAACAGGTAAGTTCCTCCGTACAAGATTCCCACCGAATTTGGCGACCCAAAATTTTGTTGCCTCCGTACTGGGTAATTGTTGTATACCCATCAGGAGCAACTGTGGTGGCCCCGAGAATATTACAGCCTATTTTATTAAAAGTTTAACTTAAGTAACAGTTCGGAACCTACCACAAGTCTTAACTCGTGACCCGATAACTGTATAATCTTGTCTTAACAAAATCTATACCAAAACAGGAAAAAACTTGAGGTATGATAAAAATACACAATTTATTACGCTATACAAGTATACTCAACTTTTCCACAATCTGTGTGAGCGTTTGAAACATAAATTGCAAAATGAAATACGTAATATGCCAGCGTTCGGAGGTTCGGTGTGCAGTACCTGCACTGGATCAGCAGCAAGGCCTTCCTCGAATCCATGGGTTGCCAGCGAGAGTAGCTTACGACATCAAAGACGAAGGTCTGAAGCCTTATTCAGAGCCACAGCAATCAGGGAGAAGACAACGTCGAACACTTCAGCAGCACTCGACCAGGAGATCCTTCCGCAAAGGTCAGGCACGAGAAGTCAGTCAAGCCAGCCAGCAACGCTCTCTGGCAAACGAAGGGAATTCCTCCGCTTATATGCAGTCGTGCATGCGCAGGCGATCACGCTTGGAATTTGCATAGGAGTCTGCATCTTCTTCGCACAACCGCCACACAACTATAATACCGATCCCTAAAATTAAAAAAAATAATTATGAAACAAATTTTTAATACATAACAGAATTAAGAAAATTAGTGTAATGCAAATCTACGGAAAACTTTATTTGAAAAATAAAATATTTTCCGCTCTTATATTTTGCCTTCGTAGGTGGTTGTCTACATTGTTTACCGTGTAATGTCAGTTCTTCTTTGGACTTGAAACACTTATACAAAACAATCAAGTTTTTTAAACTATCAGAAAAATTGAGCAATTTACTACAATTGAAAATATGTTCTTTCTTTATAAAAAATAATTATCCCAAGTTAGGGATATTTTTTTCTATGATGGTAACAAACATATATAGTGAATGTTAAAGGAAAATACATACTGGTTTTATTACTGGTTTTGTTGATTAAAGTATTAAAAATTTATAAATATTTTTATTATAATATTGTTATTATTTTATAAAGTATTAAATTTTAAGTTTTCTAGATTAAGAAATCAAAATTAATTAATTATATGTATTTTTTTCTGCTACGTAAAACTGATAAAGATACAAACTGATAGGATTTTATTCGTGGAAAGTAGAGTATAGCAGAATAAATATCAATTTAATCTTTCTTTTTAGCAAGAAATTAATTAAATTTATACTCTAAGGAAATATATAAAATTCAATATCTGATCTTGCAAAGGTTGTGGAATCTAAAACCATTTTGGTACTGTATTATATTTGGTTAAACAATACATAGATATTAAAGGACCAAATTAAATGTGCAGGTTGGCGATGATTTTATATATGATAGCTGGTGTGTTTATAGCAGACACCAACTGATTCAGTTTCTTGTTGACCATAATGTACGAATTCATTATCACACGTTCCCATAAAATTTAGTCAGGAGGTGGAAGAGTGTACCTCTCAGCAGAAACACTCGTCCTTCCTACGTCATACGAATGCGGAGCGACGAAGAGCTGATTCTTGTGTTAGTTTGCGGTCTAAAGTAAGTGTTGTTAGTATGTTTTCAAAACAAGAACAATGAAAATGGATAAAAACTCAATGTGCTAGAGGTCGTTCACCACGACAATGTCATCTAGGGCTTCAGGGGTCTGGGGGGGAATCTGCATTGCTTTACAGAACTGTAGCAAGATGGGTAAAAGCCTTTAATGAAGGACGCTAAAAAGTGATAGGCATGCATCGGCCAGGTCGTCCTACTGTCAGCGCTGTAGAAGTGCATGCTATTGTCGCACTCATGGACAGTTTGGTTTGGTTTGGTTTGGAGCGCTACGGTCTACTGTTTTGCACACGAGGGATAATGAGACCGGGGCCTACAATTTAAAGCTGATTCCGAACGGCTACAAACATCCATGCCATCAGCGGGATTCGAACCCACGAATCCCGGTTCCGAAGGCCAGCACCCTAACCAATCGGCCATCGTTCGGCCACTCATGGACAGTGATCGATGCCAAACGATTCATGAACTGACCCGAAAGACAAGATTTGCTCATACGACTGGTTTGGTTTTTTGGTTTTGGTTTGGTTTGGAGTGCTACGGTCCACTTTTTGCAACACGAGGGCTAATGAGACCCGGACCTACAGCTTAAAACCGATTCCGAATGTCTACGAACATCCATGCCTCAGTGGGATTCGAACCCACGAACCCCGGTTCCGAAGGCCAGCACCCTAACCAATCGGCCATCGTTCGGCCACTCATGGACAGTGATCGATGCCAAACGATTCATGAACTGACCCGAAAGACAAGATTTGCTCATACGACTGGTTTGGTTTTTTGGTTTTGGTTTGGTTTGGAGTGCTACGGTCCACTTTTTGCAACACGAGGGCTAATGAGACCCGGACCTACAGCTTAAAACCGATTCCGAATGTCTACGAACATCCATGCCTCAGTGGGATTCGAACCCACGAACTCCGGTTCCGAAGGCCAGCACCCTAACCAATCGGCCATCGTTCGGCGCTCATACGACTGTGCTGCACATTCGAAAGGAACGCCTGAGCATGAGAAGAATTCTGTACTTTCTTCGGAACACCCCTATAATTCTGCATGACAATGCTCGGCCACATACAGAGCAAGCAGTGACTGATTTGTTCGATCGATGTGGCTGGGAAGTGCTTTTCCATCCAACATACTCCCCAGATCTAAGCCCTTGTGACTTTGTCTTAATCCCTATGATGAAGAAACTATTTCGTAGCGTTCGCTTCAGAACTGTTCCAGAGATTCTTGCCGCAATAGATCGGTTCATTCGAACTATCAACAAAACAGGTGCTGCTACAGGTGTTCTGGGACTTCCACGTCGTTGGAAACGGATTCTACACAATGCTGGAGACTATATTGAAGGACTATAAAGCATGACGAGATGAACCACTTTTGTATTCCTTGTAAATAAATAGTTGCCACTATTAAAGTTCCAACCCTTGTATATGGTATCTTACATAAACAAATTACTGTAAAATGAAGTATGAAATTATATATATTTATTCTTCAGGTTATCCCATGATGTAATAATTAAAAATAAATAAATAAATAAGGCTGTAGCCTTGTTGGCCTAATTTCTCTGCGACGATTTTTGGAATCAAGTCTAAAACATTGCTATTCATTCAATTCAGTATTTAACTTTATACGGTTATAATAATTTACAGTTTTCAGTAGACTTACTTAAAATTTATATTTATAATCCCCTATATAATAATAGCCTAAGTTAACTGTCAGTCTGTCCATGAATTTTTGAAGCGGTTGGACCTGGAATTGAAAGAGCCGTCCATAGTGGATTCTTAATGAGTTAGGGTTAGGAAAATTTAAAGCGAGTAAAGTTTATCTTCTCCTTAACTGTCGATCTGATTAGAAAAGAAATTGGTGTAAATATGCTTCATATCACAGAGAAAAATACTGTTGTATTTAAAACGTTCGAAATCCACTCCTTCCCTCCCTTTTCTAGAGTATAATGCTATTATTTCAAACCCTGTTTTCTCCGGTTAAGAGCAGGCGATTAAGTTTATCAATTTATTATATAATAAATAGATGAAAATAGCATTTTTTCTATCATTATGACGTCATTCCTTTAATCATCTCATTTAATAATTTCTTATTTTAAATTATTTAAATATCGTATGCATTATTTTCATACGTTTTATCACTGAATTTAGATATTACGTAAAAAATTTTCTTTTATATTTGGCTTAAATAATAGATTAGGTACGTATGTGATAATTTAAAATTTAATGATCGATTATTTTTTGCTGCAAGACAACTCTCAGCCAAAAAACGAACCATTTTTTTACCTGCCTCTTAAGGGTACTTTACCATTCCGGAAAATTAAAATTTTACTATTCCCGTCATATGGTGGGATATATGCTAGTATTACATATAGTCTTGCAACGAATAAAACAAACAATATAGAGAAATGCAATAGAAACTCAGAGAAAAAAATAACGCGCATGATGCTTCTTTTTATCTATGAAAAAGGCAGAATTTTTATAAACAAAAGACAGGACGTATTTCCCAGTTGTTAAATACTCAAATTACTCCATGATGTATAGTTCAAATATTCCAAAAAATATCATGTTTGTGATTTGTCAAATAACGTAAACAAAGTGCTTAATAAACTATAATAAATATAATAAATTATTATTATTTCCATTAAATCATTTAAGTTTTTAATGATATTTAAATAACCAAAACATGAAATTTTACATTTAAATTTTTGCAATATAACGATTAACATTTATCTGTTCTTTGGAGATGAATTTTTTACGATTGGTTAGAGAAACGTTTTGATCTAAAGCTCGGGTTTTATTACGGTTCTTTTACCAGTTTATATTTCTAGGGAGCGTAACATTCTGTCGTAATACAGCGTGAAGATAAGGACAAGATTTTATGTTTAAGTTTTAAAATGAAATGTTCCTATTCTTTCTACTTCCTATTTTTATGTTTCCTGTTCCTACATTTTACTATCGTCACACTACAGCCTTATTTATTTATTTGAAAAGGGAGAAAATACTACCATTAAGGGATACTATACAAAAATATATTTTATATCCTTGTTTCTCTGTACATGAGTTTATCTCACATAAATATGTAATATTTTAGTGTGATAGCAAAAAATCAATATTATATTAAAAATTATAAAAGGTTTCAGTGAGATTTATACTTTTTTTTTATTTAATATTTGTTTCAATTAAAAAAATAATTGTTTTTTTCTTGTTTTAAAATTTTAATAAAACCTAGTTTGGTGAGCTAACTATAAACTTTTTTAGTACTATTTATAAATGATAGTATTAAAAAATTTAGTACTATTTATAAAACAAAATATCTCCAAGTGATTCCAAGCGTTATTTATATAGTTCTCTGTGTAATATGATACATAAGTATATTTTTAAGTAAGAAATAACATAAAATTACGAATATAATACTATTAAATACAGAAGTATTACCATTATAGCAAAGAAGTCCCTTTTTTAGTTTATAAATACTGAAAATACAAGTGTACAAAATACTTTCAAAAACAAGTACTTCGATGATTCCGAATTGAGTTTTAATATTTCTCTGTGTAATGCGATATAAAAGTATATTTTTAAATAAAAAAATAATATGAAACTACGAATAAAATGCTATTAAATAGAAGTATTACCACTATAGCAGAAAAGTCCGTTTCATTTTTAGTTTAACAATAGGGAAAATACAAGTGTATAAAATACCTTTCAAAAACATGTACTTCGATGATTCCGAGTTGAGGTTTAATATTTCTCTGTGTAATACGATACATAAGTATATTTTAAAGAAAAAAATTACATGAAATTATGAATATAATACTATTAAACACTGTATGTATAATATTACATATAGTCTTACAACGAACAAAACAAACAATATAGAGAAATGAAGTAGAAACTCAGAGAAAAAATAACCCCCACGATGCTTCTTTTTATGTATGGAAACAACAGAATTTTTATAAACGAAAGACAAGACGTATTTTTCAGTTGTTAAAATGGAATACTCATTATTCCATGATGTATAGTTCAAATATTCCAAAAAATATTATGTTTGTGATTTGCCAAATAACGTAATCAAAGTATTACCATTATAGCAGAAAACTGCGTTTCATTTTTAGTTTATAAATAGTGAAAATACAAGTGTATAAAATACCTTTCAGAAACATGTACTTCGATGATTCCGAGTTGAGTTTTAATATTTCTCTGTGTAATACGATACATAAGTATATTTTAAATAAAAATTATTTGAAATTACGAACATAATACTATTAAACAGAAGTATTACTATTATAGCAGAAAAGTTAGTTTCATCGTTAGTTTATAAATATTAAAAATACAAGTGTGTAAAATAGCTTTCAAAAACATGTACTTCAATGATTGCGAGTTGAGTTTTAATATTTCTTTAATTTGTGTAATACGATGCATAAGTATATTTTTAAATAAAAATTATTTGAAATTACGAATATAATACTATTAAACAGAAATAATAAAATTATAGTAGAAAAGTTAGTTTCATTTTCAATTTATAAATAGTGAAAATACAAGTGTATAAAATACCTTTCCAAAACATGTACTTCAATGATTCCGAGTTGAGTTTTAATATTTCTCTGTGTAATACGATACACAAGTATATTTTTAAAAAGAAAATAACATGAAATTACGAATATAATAATATTAAACAGAAGCATTACCATTATAGTAGAAAAGTCCGTTTCATTTTTAGTTTAACAATAGTGAAAATACAAGTGTATAAAATACCTTTCAAAAACATGTACTTCGATGATTTAGAGTTGGTATGTTTCTCTGTGTAATACGATACATAAATATATTTTTAAATAAAAAATAACATGAAATTACGAATGTAATATACTCAAACCTGTTTTTGTCCTGTAGATAGGGACCGCATAAAAAAAACGCATAAAAAAATTGCACAAAACTTCACGAATAGCTATAAAATATAGTTTTCGGAACACAATTAAAAAAATTTCTTTCATGCGGTGAATAGGGACCGCATAAAAAAGTCTCACGTTTAAAATAACTCAAAACCTTACGAAATAACTAGTACATACCTGGAATTTCGCCAAACGTTTTAGAATCTGATTTAAAAAACACACTTGAGAACATTTTAAAATATTTTATTTACATATTATGCGATTATTTTGCACATACAAAACTTTTCAAAACGTATAAACATTATCCTTCGCAGTCTGACAATGCGCGAACTTTCCTGTGATAAACTGGTTCAAAATCACTTTCGTCACTTCAAGATACTATCTCGCACTCGTTTAGAGTTGACTTTTTTTCAGGTACCATATAGTCAGTGATTAGTTTTTGCGACGACTGTTGTTTCACTAGACTGTTGTATATGTCCCGGTAGCCAGATATGCACGACTGAAGCTCCTTTTGGAATTTTGAAGTTGTTTCAGAATTGGCATCGATTGCAAGAAAATGACATTCTAATTTATGACGGAGTTGGAGTCCTGCATAGATTTTATCTGCTGTCATATGATCGGGTTCTTCTTGCCCATCAGTAACATCTGTTACGTAATTTATAATTTCATCTTCCCTTACGGTGTCTTCCTGAATCATTTCGACAAGATCATTTTCACTAAAACTATTAAACCCATCTCCGCCGATGCCATTATTGATAACTTCGATAGCTTCGTCAATTATGTTCAATTGGATTGAAATTTTTATTTCCCGCACAAAAAAAAAAAAAAAAATCGCATAAAAAAAATCGCACAAAAAAAGACCGCACAAAAACGGGTTTGAGTGTACTATTAAACAGAAGTATTACCATTTTGGCAGAAAAGTTCGTTTCATTTTAACAATAATGAAAATACAAGTATATAAAATACCTTTCAAAAACATGTACTTTCATGATTTCAAGTTGAGTTTTAATATTTCTCTGTGTAATACGATACATAAGGGTATTTTTAAATAAAATAATATCATAAAATTACGAATGTAATACTATTAAAAGAAGTATTACCATTATGGCAGAAAAGTCCGTTTCATTTTTAGTTTAACAATAGTGAAAATACAAGTGTATAAAATACCTTTCAAAAATATGTACTTCGATGATTCCGAGTTGAGGTTTAATATTCCTCTGTGTAATACGATACATAAGTGTATATCGCGATATTAAATTTCTGACATCGTCCACCCCTAGTATTTATTTGTTCGATCAATATGAGACATCAGTTTTTGAATTTGTGTTGTTACTCATCCCCTGGTGTAGAAATGCCTATACCAGGTGTAACAGACACCCTCGCAACATGCGACTGGTCTTATGCAACCAAACGTTATTCAAAATTAAATCAAATTTGAAGCCACACATGAGTGAGATACAAATGCTTAAGAAGAGTTACTGAAGATAAAAGTATGTTGGTAAGTTATTTAAAGCTATTTTTAATGTTTAAATTAGGAGACTCATGTGATGTTTAAGCAAACAAGAGGGATTCATCCGCCACTATTTGTACCCTTCTCCTAATAATAAAACTAACACAACTAATATCTAAAAAGTTCAGAAAACTCGCCTATTAAATAATGTAAAGTTTTATTTTCCTTATGCTGAAACATGGTATAAAGTTTTACTTTAAATGAAAGTTTTTACGATGGCTCTAGATAGACAAATAAAAAATTTTAAAGTGCTGTTTTGACTGTATATACCTCACTTTACTTTTGCATTTTAAAATCAATTTTCAGAGTATTGAAAACTTTTATCGTTTGCCATTTTGTAAAAGGGCAGATTTAACATTTCCTTGCAGGGAAAACAACCTTTTGTACTTATTGATGTACACAGTTATCTGAAAATAAATGTGTTTTGAATGGAAGGAAATCCGGAGGCATATCATAATAAAAACTTTCTTTTCGGAAAAAAATATGCAAACGTTAACAGTTATTGATTTAGCAAATACATCTAAGAATAAATATATCTTGCATTTATAAACTTCTGAGCTATGTTATTTTAGAAATATTTCTGTGGGGAATAATGTAAACAGAGCTATCTGTATTGGTTTCATTGATATATCAAAAACTAATATTATGAAACTGACAGAAAATTATTTCAAGGGATTGTGAGAGATATGGGTCTATTTCATTGTTTTATGGGATTGTATAAAAATCAGCACACACGACTATTTATCAAATTATAATTTATATATGCATAATTCATATATGCATAATTCATATAATTTATATATGCATATATGTTAGCATGTATTACTTATACATATATCGTATTTACAAATTCCCACGGTTTGTCATAGACTCACCGATTGATGCGCTGATATTTAGACTGTTCAAAAATACTGTCAATATTAAAATATGTGCTGCTCAACAGTAAAAGTAATGTATCATTGGCCTAGTGTTTGAGAAAAAAGAAATTTAAACTCATTAAAAATGGTCAAATGGACAAATTGGGACAGACACATAGACAAATATGTCTTGATTATCAAATTAAATGTCTAAGGAATGCAACTGGAATTCAACTTATCATTTGTAGATATCGATGACCCCTCTCGGCTCGGCGTCGGCCCTAAAAAAATGGCGCTGATTTTCCTCTTTCTCGCGTCGTTCCCAAAAATGTCTATCCCGTAAGCAGCGGATACAAGCAGCGTTCACCCTCCTCTCTCCTCTGGTAACAACTTTGTCCCGAAAAAAAAAAAATCGACTGCCCTCTCGGAGAAAAAAATAGGTGTCCATTTAAGAATGGAAGAGTCAGAATTCTGTCAAACCAACGGGCCCTTCTATTGGTTGGGTGAAGTCCGAAGTTTCTTTCTAGTTCAAACCGGTCCTATACTGTATGGCTTTGATGAAGGATTACGAGAAAGGGAAAAAAAGCTGAACCGAATGTAACTTATTGTTACACCAACCAGTCATTGGATAGCAATATTTAACAAATATTATTCTCGCCGGTCACCTATAGGTGGCAAAACAATATGTTACTTCAGTTTTTCCTAAAAATTTCTTCCAGAAGCTAGAGCATTTAGATACACACACCTGGGTCGTAACTAGGGCTTGACAAATGTGGCATTTGCCACTGGCGCACTAATCACAGCTGTGGCTCATCCTGATGGAAAGGGGGTCCGAAAGAGAACGATTCACCCCTAGTAGTAATGAGAAAACAACCTTGTGTCCCGAAAAGTCATTTCATGACTTCCACACGACGTTATGATTAAGGTCCACATTTCGATTAAAAATGGTCAGGGTACATTTAAGAAAAAGGGGGAATTGGAAAAAATCAAATGGAAGGGCATTTTTTATTAAATAAACGGGCTCTTTGTGATTAGTTATCAGTAAAGTATATATAATGTGTAAAAATGGATTATGCCAAATATCTGTGATTAAATACAGGGCGCATTGCAAATGTATTCTGAGAAGGGCAGGGTGTGGCACCTTTTACCTCAAATCGTTCTACATTATTAACAAAAGATATATATTTTATATATTCAGGAAGTGTATTCATTATCACCTACGGGATTCTGATCTTCATTGTTTTTACGAGAACATGCGTTTGGATAGATTTTGAGAAATAAGTATTCAAGTACGAACAAAAAATATAACGTTATTTTTAATATATATAATATTGTGCAATCTAAGACACACACTTGTCGCAACGGCCGTGGGAAAGAAAGCTTGGCCATCGGAAAGTTAGGCTAACCTGTAGGTTTGATAACAAGGAACGTGGGCTCATAGCAGGGGTAGGCAGGGTAAAGAGGTAAGCAATTCCAGTGGGGAGCCTCTCAGGCTGGCGGGAACGCTGGCTCGTCACAAGTGCAGTGGAAGGCAGAAACAAGCACGGCTAGCTTGGAGATAGGCTAATTGGTGGGGAGGTAGTCATGGGCACATACCCGTTAAGGAGGGACTGATAGTTGGTCTGTTCGGAACACGATCTCGACGAAGGGACCAGAGGGCTCGACAGAAAGCAAACAGGACAATCGATGAGGCTATGAGTTTAACTTGAATACAAGTGTGTCATGCAGGCAGTTAGGCCTGGGATTTTGGCCATCGGGTTAGCAGAATCGTCAGAAGGACAGGCGGGAAGACAAGCTATTTCAGCTTAAAGCTTTCAGATTGTTTCGATCATGCTCGTCTCAAATGGTAACGGGGTGGCCCACTCACAGCTTCTAGAAAGTGGGACTTTAAAATTTTGTAGGACTTCAACAATATTTTTTCGTTATCAGAACTTTAAAGTATTTGGACCTCCACACTGACTTTGAAAATTTATCGGACTTCTAGTTATTTCCAAACAGTTTCTACGTATTTATTTGAAATACAGTTTTCGGGAGTTTGAAATCTATCGGAACATTATATTATTTATTTATTTTTGACGCTTGAGAAACACAAATTATAATTGCTTCTATAAAGACTTAAATGACTACGTAGACTTTGAATATTCCCTTTTTAAAAGACATTTTAAAATTATCCTTATAGTTAAAGCCTAAGTTATCTGACGTCTGTCCTCGATTTTATGAATGGAGAATGGATAAATCCATAGTAATCAAAATTCAAAAGATTAATGTTATTCTCCTAAACTATATATCCCATTCTAATTAAATAGATATAAATATACTTTATATCACAGTGAAAATACTGCCTTTTACGTTCGAAATCCATTCCCTTTGAGATTTTAAGCCATTACAACTCCTATTTTCCCTGGTTAAGAGCGATTAAATATTTTTTTATCTCATAATAATAAGTAAAAATAACATTTTTCTAGCATTTGACGTCATTCCTTTAACCATCTCAGAATGATTTCTTATTTTAAATTATTTAAATTATGCTTATAATCATTGTATCATTGATCTTAATATTACGTAAATAATTCTATATTTCGATTAAATAATTTAGGTACGTGATAATTTAATTATATCGATTATTTTTTGTTGAATACTCAGAAAAAAACAAACCATTTTTTTACTTGCCTCAAAAGAACTTTACAATTTTAAAAAATTAAAATTTTCGATCGTCATAAATTACTAGTAGTTAAAGATTTTGCAAAATTGTTATAATCTAAATTATATTATAAAGAGGTAAAAATGTTATAAAAAATCTCGAACTACTAAACCGATTCTAAAGATTTTTTACTAATAGAAAGTATAATAGATACACTATATTTGAGTAATAAAAGCTACATTTTATTAAGAAAAAGATAAATTTTTAGTTCGAAATCTAAATACTTGAATACATAAATCAATTCGGACAGAAAAGCGTTGCTTATCTGCTTTATCAGCTGGCGCTGATAAAATTTATATCTGTACAAATACTCATTGCATTCAGACTGGGTTAAGAGTTATCTCAAATAGAAAAACGTTTATTTCAAAACTTAAATTTAAATTAAGATTGTGTTGAATACCAGAAATAAAAACAACTTTGAAAATAAAAAATTTCCTGTTCTTAAAACAAATAGCATCTTAAAATTACTATTATTATTGTTTGAAATGGGCAGCAATGGCCAGCCATTTGTAAAAAGACGATTAACGAACTGAGCTAAATATTATTTATTAAGAGGCTTTGGGTATCACTCTATAAGTGGTGTTATCATCGATGATTTGGTAAACACGAGAGGAGATTGAAGTTTTTTTTAAATTTGCCTCTTCACACACGCGCCTGAAACCTGGTATTCCACTCGGCCTGTGATTGGCTGGTAAGTACATTGGCAGCGATTTCTAAAATTGGCGAAATATGCTTTCCAGGATTCGCTTCTTATCCATTGATTTAGATTGGCTTTTTATCTATTTATTTCTCTTTATTTATCCATATTTATTCCTTTATTTAGAAGAATTTGGAACGTACAAAGAATGCAGATTGAAAGTTTTAATTGTAAAAATGTAGCTCTATGTTTTATCAGAAAAAAAAAATATTTAACGAAGCCTGTTAATAGCAAGCATAAAAATAAAAATGAAAGAAATGGTCAAAATGAAAGACCTGAAAGTAATATAGAGTGTAAAGAGGACAACTGTAATTTGAAATTTCGAAATTTACCGGAATTACGAGAACATTTAGAAAGTGCTCATAATTTGAAAAAAATTTAGAATTTGTCAGATATTAACATTTCCCACCAAACCTGGTACATTTTATTGTTTTAAAAATTGTATCTAAATTTTTCTACCTGTAAATCTTTATTTAATATTTTTTATTTAATATATTAATGTACTATGTATGAATTACATAGTTATACATATATATGTATGTATTATATAGATATAATATATGCATGCTTTTTCAAAATTTATGATTTTTTTTTTTGTAAATCTGGGATTTTTAGAATATTTAGGTAGTTACCAATTATATCTACCCTTTAATTGGTTGTAAATACTCCTTAATTGGTAGCTAGCATATTTTGTATATGTTCATATATCTAATATATATATATATATATCAACTGAAAAATCTTGCTTTAAAATAATTTAATGAATGATCTTTCATTTGTAACTTAACTTTAATTAAATATCAGTGAGGCTTTAATTAAATATATACTCTCCCCTTCCCCTACCTTTGAAAAAAACATTCTATGTACGATCCTGTCTCTTTCGAATTGTTGAAATAACAAATTCACGGAAAGCGTCGCCAGGATATTTCGCCAGTTTTAGAAATTGCAGCCAATGTACTTACCAGCCAATCACAGGCCAAGTGGAATACCAGGTTCCAGGCGCCTGTCTCTTCACCCTCCGTTCCAAAAATACGGTTACAGTAAAAAATCTATGGAAACTTATGACGACATTAAACGAATTCCTTGAGCAAGAGGTTTTTTTCCCTTTCATCTAGTGAATGGAAGTGGAATAGAAAAGTGCGAGACACATATATCGGGTTATCAACGCTTATTAGAGGCTTCACATTTCCCTACCCAGTAATATACAAAACGAGGAAAGAACTCAGATCTTTTTATTAGAAATGATAACGAAACAATCTAATTATCTCTTTTTTATTTTACAGAATTACAAACGTAGTCTACCAACATACAGAATATACGAACGTGTTTATTTAATTACTGTTTT
>CM063504.1:127691691-127724191 GCA_032207245.1 Pardosa pseudoannulata
AAACTTGCTTAAGTAGAAAACATCAGCAAAAATACTTTTCCTTGCGTTTCATTTCGAAATTTCTTAGAATTTTTTTTTGTTAAAATAGATGCAAGTGAATAATTGATCGATGGGATTGTTTTTAAATGACTTTAATTAGATTTAGTCAGGCGTTATCAAAAATTTTTGTCGGATACATTTACACTCAAAAGTTTCACGTTAATTCTTTAATTCACTTATTACGAACGATCTCCACTAAGATGCATGCATCCCACATTTTACTCCCGCTTTACGATATTTTTCTAACGATTTTAAAATTTTCCAAAAGTTTTTGATGGCTGCACTCATTAATGGAGAAAGTAATTAGCAAAGAACACTGCTACATCGGTTATCTTGTCAAAGAATCAGGGGACAATTAAGAGCTGGAGCAATTAAAATGACATTAAGTCGGTTTTAGAGCCCGATTTCCGACCTAGCTCAGTCAATTTCGATTACGTCTACCAAATCTCGAAGTATTTGATGGATGACAGAGTGAATTTTATTTGCATTTCGGCCACATTAACTAAATTAAGGATAAACTGTCGTTTTAAAGTTTTATTAAAGGGTGGTTGAAATGTCCCTTAAAAATGGAATGGTCTGTAATGAAGATTTTTCATGTTCCATCATTACATGTTTCCCTCTTGTATTGTATATTTGGACCTATATTTTGCGTCCTTTCTTTTTCGCATATTGCCCCTTGCAGGTGCAGCTCTAGCTGTTTTCTCACTATAGCAGCCTATCTCTTCAAACAGACTCTGGGATTCAATTTGAGATCAAGCTTGCAATTCTAGCCACCTGCATCCGCAATCATCAAACCTTTCGGTCATCATTTGAGCCCATCGGCTGGTGTTCTGACAGTTGTCTCAGCAATAAAGTTTCAATTTTTGCTGACAGCCGCTCTTTTTGAAAAGTGCCTCGTTGTGGCGTGTTGCCAGATTTTCCTCCTCATCACCCTTGGCTAATTTTCACAGCATTGCGTGTGCCTCCATACGATTGACCTTTTCTTTCTCTAGGCTCCTCGTCTCTGCTTATCATTGGCTAGACCCGAAGGAGCTCTACGTCTCCTTGAAAGCTCGGGGTTTCCTTGGAGCCTGGCAAACCCCTTACTGGCTGTGTTTTGTGCTCTTTGGTTTGAGCGCAGTCTAAAATTTTTTGTAATTTTTAAAGACAGAGAAGAAAATTTTTAATAATCTTGCAGACGCGTTTTTATTGGGACAAAATTTTCCTTTGGAGCCCACTACGATTATTGTACTCTCGCCTTTTCCGCTGTTACTGCGATGTTCCTGGAGTTATTTTTGTCCAACCAACACCTCTTAATCATCAAAATAATCTCAATTACCCGCATGGCAGAAGTGAAATAAACTATTTGTATGATATTAATGAGAAATTACGTAAGATCGAATAATTAAAAAAAGGCTCTGACTCTCTCTACTTCTGGTCCTGACTTCATACTTAAAGTCCCGACTCTAACCTACATACACCCCCTACAGTTCCATTCTTCTGCAACTGGTACCGGTCTTCTCTCCGACGTGGTTGTGAATCCTTTAAAATTTAGCAATTCAATTTTGTTTCAATGTAAAAGATATATACTATGGTCGTAAAATAAGTTCTTGGTCTGAATGTCGCTGTAGTTAGGCCGAATGAGTAAGATCACTGCTCATCGGTACCAGAGTTCGTGGGTTTAAAGCCCAATGCTGACATGGATGTTTGTAGGCTTTCTGAAATGGCTTTAAGAAGATGACCCCAATCTCATTAACTCTCGTTTAACAAAAAGACTATAGCACTCTAAACCATATCAAAACTCTAAGTTCAAACAACACCTCCAGAGATGACAGCCCAAGATGGGTTCTTCTGCTTGTTTCTTGCTCCTAATGAGTACACACTTCTACCTAAAAGTCCTTCTTTTACTACAGCAGGTCTCTTTAAAATGAAAAAGGCAGCCCCTCGATTGAAATCAAATAGGTTTGATCGTCGTAGTGGATTTAGAACTATAACAGCAGATATATCGATTAAAAATTGATTAGCTTTTTGGAATTGGGCAAATTAAAGAAGATTAAAGTAAGTTGTGAAATTATCTAAAGATTTATTTTTTAGGTCCGGATTAAAATATACAATGCTATCCTACTGTATAAACTTTTCCATATCCATTAGCATATCACGTTTCAGATATGAATTTCTGTGTGGATAAATATTTCTGATAGATTGGTTTGCGAAGTAAAAGGTTGTTCGCAACATTTTATGGTGTACGACCCCTCAGACCAGTTTGAATGTCAGAAGGTACTGCTTTAGGGCAGCTTTGTTTTGTCACTTTTTAACCTTCCGTTTTCTGTGGTCAAGAGGCATTGTAGGGAATGTCTCTGCTGCTACAGGACACTGCTGTCGAGTCCACAATTGGCACTGTATCTCTACACGGTTTTGCCTTGGCAATCCTGGTGGCGAGAAATGAGTGCACCTATTTAAGGGCGCACGCTTTGGTGTTGAGTCAGTGAGTATGACTGAACTTAAAATGACCCCACCTTGAACAGGCTGTTATGTACCCTGATGATATGTGAGTATGTATATTCTTAATATATTGATTTGACCAACTCATTTATGTCTAATAAAATACTTTCAATTTTTATTTCTCTCCCTGAGTCTGTCCCTTTTGAGTTGGTATATATTTACCATAGCGTGAAGTTTAGTTTATAAGTTTACTCTTCACAACGCATTGTACTTGTTATAGTCCCCGTGACTTCATTCCCATTTTGTTGCAAAACCATATTGTAACAATTGGTTTAGCAGATTTTGCAGTTCATTAGTTCTTAGAGGTCTTAAGATAAACACGGTCACATTTTAATCGTCCAACTTTTACTTTATTCACAATATCTGTATCACATGTTCTGTATAAACTTAAGAATAGCTTTTCCCCATTGGAGAGAGAAGAAGGAAGAAATGATTCCTTGTTAGGGAAAACGAAAGCCGGGACACCTGCTTCTGTCGAATGTTGTCACTATAGTTACATCTGAAGACAATTTTATTAAAATTTATTTTAAAGCAAAGGAAAGCAAGTACTACATACTCTATCATTAAAAACTGTCCTGTTAGGTAATATTCATTTATTAACAGCGTATTGTTTTAATTATAAAGCATCTCCCAGATCTAAGGATGTAATTCTAGGTTTAACCAGTAAGCGATCTTACTAACCTTCGTATTAAAAAAATCAACCGTAGAGTTCAAAATCAATCCATCAAGATTAATATCCTTCTAGTTCCATGAATATTTCAGATATAATCAAATATATTAAAAACCATACCAAATGAACAGACTACATGTTGTAAAAAATTGTCACTTCTTTGAGAGAAATAGTTTAAAGTCTGAATTGCTTGAATTGAAGTAATGTATATATTCAAATTTTGTGTTTTTTGCTTTTAAAATTTAAAACTGAATAGGAAGAGCATAATGCAAGAGCTTTATTTTAGCTTGATGTAAATATGGAAATTTTCAATATGAAGATGAACACAGTAAAGAAGAGATACTAATTTACTTTTTAGAAAAAGATCGATGCCATAAGACTGAGAGGGAAACATTAACTGTGAATATGTTCATTAAAATTACCGGGTACGTTTGCATAAGTTTTATATTCTGTATCGTATTTAGAGTTGTGAGCAGTGGCAGAAACCCGGTTTAAACCCGGGTTTTTTTTTGAAGGAAATTATGAAAATTTCCAAAACATGGGAATTTTGAGGTATTTTGAAGTCGCCAATTCCTATGACACAATAAGAACCACCACTTTTTTCTGTCTTTGTTGTAGACCTCAAAAGTTGATATTTTCACAAAATTTAACTATTATATACTATGAAAAAAACTGAATAATTGGGATTAACTAACTATAATTGGCAAGGTATCATTTTTAGCATGAAAGTATGACTATATTTTTCATTTGAAAAATATCCAATATTTTTATTATTTCATAAGTATTAGGCAATAATCTGTAGTGTCACAAAACCCATAAATCATTATTTTTCTTGGATAACCTCTCTCTCTCTCTCTTTATATAAATAAATATATATATATATATATATATATATATATATATATATATATATACATGTATATATATATATATATATATATATATATATATATATATATATATATATATATATATATATATATATATATATATATATATATATATATATATATATATACATGTATATATATATATACATATATATATATATGTAATCCATTTTTTATAAAACTCCTTCACAAGGAGAAAGTTCAACAGCTAGCATTCATAAAGTACAAAGATGCAGTCGGGTCTCATATTCAAGAGAACTCAGAAGTCTAATTTAAAACTTTATTTCAGAGCAGCAACACGGCACATCTGTCCTTCTGGACAATATACAATCAAAAGCCACAGAGTTCACTCTGCTCTCACACAAGTACACCCAAGAGCGCTGACGACAAGAATTTTCCCACAACAAAAACAGCCTAATAAGCGAATTGACTGCAATATCAGCAAAACGCGAAAACATGTTCCGCCAACACCTGGGAAACTGCTGTATAGACAGAAAGTTTACAGTTTTATGACAGAAAGGAATGTTAAGTGGAAAATACTCCGTTGAACACACCATGTTGAGACTGGTAAAGATATTTAGATGAATTAAAATGGAAGAGAGGAGTTTTTTGAAGAAATATTAAAGTTAAATAATTTTGATATATTAAATATATATATATATATATATATATATATACATAAACATATATATATATATATATACATATACATATATATATATATATATATATATATATATATATATATATATACATATACATATATATATATATATATATATATATATATATATATATATATACACACACACAAAATGCAACAGTGTCATTTAATTACACCTTTAAATGATATATGCATTACAAAAAATAATAAACTGTTATTTTAAATATAAAGATATTTATTTTTATATTTAAAAAAAAAGGGGAAATGTTTAGCTTAAAGCAATTTACATAATAAATAATGATAAAAAATAATGTATATAATTATTATATTAGCAATTAAAATTGAAGCAACCAGTTATGTGTTTGATAAGACTAACAGGGTAATTAATTACATAAGTACTACTATAAAATCATTTAAATGCTCATTGCTATTATTTCTTGAAATATCTATATATTTCCAAAAGTGAAAAAAAAAATCTCTTAGAAATAATATGCTAGTTCTTAAATAGCCACTGTTGAAAAAATAAATGTAAACATTGTTAAAATGGTTTCTTTCCAAAGTTCCCCAAATTCCTGGTTTATTCCCCAAAATTCCCGAGTTTATTCCCACCTCTTCAAAATTACGGGTTTTTTACATCTCTAATCGTATGCGTGTTTCACATCATTACACGTGCTTTAATGAACACCTGGGAGAAGAGTTCTTTCAAATTACAACAAATAGGCTAGTTGTACTTGTTATAATGAATGCAATAAATGCTTTAAACTTTCATAGATTTCTTTTGTAATGACAGTTTGTGACTACATTGACTGGAATTTAATTTTTTTAGAGACCAAGTTTCTAAATCTTTCTTTTCCGAATGATTTATTCAAATGGGATACATATTAATATTTATATATTTCATACGAATTAATTATATGCGCAGTAGCGGGCAAACACTGCATTAGTTCGAGTCCTGGAACAGAGTAAATATTTGATATTGAGGGAGACAAAATTACCAAAGCTAAAATAGAAAAAAATCGGAATGGAATTCAAGAAATAACAGGAAAATTTTCTGAAAAAAATTCTATAAAATTATGAAACAATCTAATTTTATGTAATGTTCATTTGATGTTCACAAAACATTCAAGGCACTATTCTAGTAATAAATACATATGAAGACAGACGCTTCATAATGTATATAATGGTTTAGCTAGTTTTGTATGAACTTTATAAATAAATTAAATAAATAATAACTTAAAAAATAGAATATTCACGGTATTATCCCACGTATATCAAAATAGAAGAGCGTAGTCTTCCAAACTAAACCAACCATCTTAAGTACATATGTACAGTAGACTTCGCATAACACTTTGACTGCCAAGCCAAAATTGCAAATGTTCACAACGGGGTCAAACTTTTTTTTTGTGTAATTTGTATTTTTTCAACATAAAACTATATATAAAAACAATATTTCAAAACAAACAATATTTTAAAACAAACTCTCTCTATTTATATAAATTCCCTTTTTTGTTGCATGTTCCAAATATTTAATTTTTCATAAAACTTAGCTCATAAAATCGTCACATATACCAATTTGCGCAAACCACGTATACCTAACACATCGTAGGGAGCCCAACAATCAAACTCCAATACGATTTTCATGTAACTGATAACATCTTTGATAGCCATGGCCTGAAGTGTTAAAACACCATGGCTATCATATCGGATAGCCAGTGTCTCAACGGAAATATCACTGGATATCACATATGATAGCCATGGCAGTCAAAGTGTTAATGTGATCGCAGATAATGTTATCAATCGCTTATTGTTATCGAAATCACTTGGTCCCGATTTTCCCTATTCATTTGTATGTTAAAATTATCGCTTTATGTGATCATTACATCGGTTAATGGGATCAGTTTCCGAACCTCATTTTAACTGGAAAAAGAATATTCACAATATATTCAGAAGGAACCCATTCTTTTCTTTTCCTTCGCTGTTGTTTGAATTTCCGAGAATTCTCATCTTTAATCTAGGGAAATGGGGAATGAACAAAGGAGTGGGTAATTAGACGTTCCTGGAATTTTTCAGAAGTACGCACACCCTTGTAACGGCGTGATATAGCGGTGTATCGTCAAAGAACTTTGCTTTTAAAGGTGGACTTGTGTGGATACAAAAGAATTGTTTTCTACAGCACCATGAAGTCTACACGGCCGCGAACTATAGTAAAGGAACAATACGCCAGACTGGACGGTACCTTTTCTGACAGCTAAAAAGATGATCACGGAATGACAAAGGGTTTGCCGCTTCTCAGATGTTGCCGCTAATGCAATCTTAGCTTTGCGGCCGATAATGGTTTAACCCGGACCAATGAAGTTGGTCGAAGATGAGGTCATCGCTAGGTGACCCAATAATAAAATTGTGGGTGAGGCCGTCTCTTGGAGGCCCTTCCCCTAGAAAGAGACGAAGAAGTTATTTTTTTTTAAGGAGTTAGTTAGCAAGCAATCAGCTAATTCGGAGGTCGCCTTGACCTGTCTCTCTACCGGAGAGTTTTATTTGCTATAATCCCACCTTATGATCTTTTCTTGAAGGAGTAGCCGGCTTGGCTAACTCGGAGGTCGCCCTTTACCTGTCTCTCTACCGGGGGAGTAGGAGTTTTATTTGGCTATAATCCGGCACCTTGGGATCTTGCTTGAGGGGTCTAGCGGCTTTGGCTAACTCGGAGGTCGCCTTGACCTGTCTCTCTACCGGAGAGTTTTATTTGCTATAATCCCACCTTGGGATCTTTTCTTGAAGGAGTAGCCGGCTTTGGCTAACTCGGAGGTCGCCTTGACCTGTCTCTCTACCGGAGAGTTTTATTTGCTATAATCCCACCTTGGGATCTTTTCTTGAGTAGCCCGCATTGGCTAACTCGAAGGTCGCCTCGACCAGTCTCTCCATCGGAGAGTTTTCATTAGCGAAATCCCGTCTTGGGATAAATCTCTTGTGAGATCGAAGTGCTACCCTGTGTTTGGGATCTTCATATTCTATTATAATCCTCTTCAGGATTGTTGCTGTTCTTCAGAGCGAACTGTGCTAGAGCCTTTAAGTGTGTTTCAGTGATATAGTGAGAAAGCTACGAACTGTGTCTTCCGTCTACGCTACCATATTTCGGCAGAGTCTGAATTAGTTTAGGTACCCGTCTCTACTCAGGCCTACGTGTACTAATCACTTCCTGTGATCAGATTGTTTATTTTATATTTGTGAATTGATGTATATAGCTGAAGTGTAAATAAACCAATTATTCCAGACACAGGATTCTTCCTTGTGTCTCCTGAAACAGGGACCGGATACGTTGCACCCTGCTGGTGGTCAGTGGTTGTCAGGTAAGCAGAAAGCAACATATTCTTATCCGAACTGAGAAGGAATGTATTCCCATTTTATGCCTTGCTCTCTTACATGCAGTTTGTCGATAGGTAAGCCAGAAAGCGAAATGATATAACATTAAAAGAAAAGAAGGAAATTTTAAATCGTTATTACAGGTTGATTATGATTACGAACACTTTATCAATGAGCTTCTTAGAAAAAATTGTAGACAGTCAACAATGGATCAATTTTTTAAATAATGTATACAATTCTTATGTTTTAAAGGATAATATACAGTACATAAATAAAAGGTGTGTTTTTTCATTTTATTTTGAAATTTAGTACGTGTGAATTAAAGGGGGGATAAATTTATCTAATTTTGCATATTGCTTATTGTTATAAAAATCAAGGTATCCCAAACTGATCACATCAAACGGAGTCCACTGTATTATCAGCTATTCCGAGTTAATTTTATCTTATTGTTATGATTGCCGTAAACATGAAATTTGTATGGTATCTCGCCAAATTGGCGAGATATTGGCTTCTTGGCGAAGTTTTGGGAGACTCAGTTTTACACCAAGTTTGGCGATATATCGCCAAATTTGGCGACTTGGCAACATTTGTTGCCGAACCCCTGTTTCTGAATTTTACTAGAGGCTTGTGGAAATTTCCAGAAACCTGAAAGCTATATAAAGGGGCCGTGAGTTCTCGTAATCAGTCATAGAGGCGCCGGGCCAGGAGAAATCAGATGACATAACCAATCCTGGAGATCCTGAAGATTCTAAATAGTCAGTCGCTTAGGTCTAGTGAAAGTAGGACCTGTGTTAATGCTTTCAGTATTGCTCTGAAAATGTTCTCCAAAAGGCTGCCAAGTTTTATCGCCATCCGTTGCTATTGGAATACATTTGGCGTTTTAATAAATTGTTATTGTTTCTTTCTTAGGCAAAGTCTATTCAATCCAACGAACTTTGCGCGAGAATTTCCAACATTATTTTAACATATTTTGGACTGCGCTCATATTTGGTCTATGTTTACCAAATTTTTATTAACGCATCAAGAACTCATTCATGAGTATTCAAATAACTAAATTCTTTGGAATTTGTATATACTAATTATAATATATTGAATAATTAGTATATATAAGGATATTAATTACAATTCCTGAAGAATTCGAAATTAAATATGAACATATATATATTTAATTTTTTTTTATTATTTTAGGAGTTATAAATTTCTAAAATTAAAATGAATGGAAGCCCATTTTACATTATACTTCTATAGGATCTCAATTTTTATGATGAAATATTTTGATGTATTTATATGCAGTTGTAATAAAAAGTAACTTATACATACATACATATATACACACATATTTGTGTACACCCGCCAAACTCATATAAAGACCTCAGAAGTAATAATAAAGTTAAATTTCAGTATATTATATGTTGTAATGTACTTACAACCTTTACACCAGTGTTCGGTTACAAGGGGGAAACACAGTAAAAATATAATACTTTATTCTGAGATTCAGATATTTATTATGTACATTCATTTGCAAGTTGATCCTTGGTTATCAGATATCATAATCATCAATTACTTATGTCTTATATTCACAGCATGATTGCTACAATTCTCTTTATAATGAACTAATTATTCAATTACAAGCTTAAATCATGAATAGAGGCCTAAGTGACTGTAAATATTATTTTATCTTTAACTCTAGTACAGGTACAGGAGAGCAGACAGGGGCTTTCCTCACTCGGTGTCGGTCAGGGCGCACAGGACTAGTTAGTGATGGTGAGCGGGGCGGCGTCGGTCCGGCCGCAAGGGACGAGTTGGTGCTGGTGGATCCTTGTCCCACTTCTCTCGACTCCGGACTTCCACTCCTCTCCTTCACTTCGTTTCCAAACTCTTCACCTAGGTTCCAACACCCCTCTTTCCTTCCTTGCCAATCACTTGTTTTCGTGAAATTTTCCCACATCTCTATGCCCTCCAAGAGTGCAGGTGGGCTCATTAAAGTAGCCCCTTTTGTGCAAGCTGACATTACTTTTTAGCCCCTGCTCCCATAACTCACGGTTACAGCTCTGTGCGAGCTTGACCGTTACGCTGCCATTCCGTGATATATACCTTCTCTGTAGGGGTCCCTAAACTTGACGTGAACAATTGGAGTCCTAAATTCCTCTAGGAAAATCATCCCACAGCTGTGCATGCACGTGCAGATCACCGTTAGAAAGTACATCGGTATATTATAATTACAATAAATTCTGATTTATAACTCTTATCACTAATCTGACATTTCTAAGGAGGGTATTAACTATACTAAAACGTTTAGTAATACGATTTATAATATGAAATTTGTATTAGTAAATATTTTATGAAGATATAAATGTTTATAAAATACAATGAAATGGATTTTTACTTTATATCCCTAGGTCTTCATAAGTATTGTGACGTCGCAACACCCCATTGGCTTCACGAAGAGGTTTTGTTAAAGCCCAGGCCAAGGCGACTTTCTGTATGGGTTTTTAGCACTATGCTACAAAGGGTTTTCGCTTTGATACTCCTTGAGATGTCCGAGGTGATTAGAAGGTCGGACGCGACGCCAAAATGTTAGACAGTGAGGTCACTAAAGAACCAATTGGAACCTGGCAGGACGGCGATGCTGAAGGAAAGGTCAATGAGGAGAGGCGAAAGGTAACGTCAGGCTGCGCGAGTTTTTCGTCGGAGAGTTTCCCTACGGAAGAAACGAGCGGAAGTCAACGAGGTTTATTTTTTTTTGAAAGTCTTTCTCCGGTTTCGTGTGGGACTCAATAAGTCCCAGTTGTACCCCCGTACAACGGTATCTATCGACACCTGACCGCAGATTGTTTTCTTTTTAGGTTCGCCTCGAACCTGGGACGTTTAGGACTACACAAGCTCACCTGAGCCCCGTGATTTTTATTCAGAAAATTTGTACATAACTTCTATTTAATCAAGAATAAACGTTGTTATTGTTATAAGCTGTACGTCGTGTCATAACCACTTCGACATCCTCACGTTCCCCGAGGATCCCGTGACGTTACAGTATATTGATTACTGGCAAAGGCCATCAATATTAAAAAAAAAAACAAAATTTAAAGTTAAAAAAAGCGTAAAAATTTAAAAATATTTTCATTACTACGAAAATGACAAATGGAAGTACAAGAAAAAAAATAGCGCTTATAGTTCTTCCATTTTACCATTACTTTTATTGATACATTTGGATAAATAACTTCTGTCAATCAATTAAATTATTGTGCATATTTTATAAATTGATTTATGTTGAACTAGATTTGTAAAGTAGTTCTGAAAGTTCACTTGCATCTGGATAAAGGGATTGTTATTATGGCTTTTAAACGATGAAAACTAATTACACTTATTCCACAGGGGTCTTATCATGTATCCGAGGTGACAACGGTTTGAGATAGATTAGCCTCATTAGATAAAAGCAAAATGTTCATGGATTTTAATAAAAGGTGGGGACGCCGTTTATCGACTTCCTCAAATTAGTTCTATTATGTTCTTCCTCCCGCGCTGATAAAAGACATCGATTTTCAAAGTCCTGTGAAATATCAGGGTTTAATTGGACGGGAAATATGTGTTGCATTAAAAAAAATTTAAACTGTAATCCCTAGATTTATTGTAAGGATCAGAGAATATTGAAGAGTATTGATAGTGCTCAAATTTGTGATCTTGAAGATGATATGAAAATGAAGAATTTAAATAAACAAATTACATAAATGACATTATGTTTTTAAAACGTTCGAAATCCACGCCTTTTCGAGCGTTTAATGCCATTATTTCAAGCCCTGTTTTCAGTCAGTCGATTAAATTTATGAATTTATCACATAATAAATAGGTAAAAATAACATTTTTTGTAGAATTATGACGTCATTCTTATAACCATCTCCTTTAATCATTTCTTATTTTAAATTGTTTAAATATCGTCTGCATTAATTTCATACATTTTATGACTGAACTTAGACATTAGGTAAATAATTTTTTGTTAGATTTGGCTTAAGTTATAGATTAGGTACACATGTGCTAATTTTAAATTTAATAATCGATTATTTTTTGTTGCAGTGAACATTTTATCACAGGTATTAACATTCTATCTTCCTCCAGGGTGTAGTGTAAATGATAGTTTAATTTCTTTACTTCCATTAATTACTGTGGTAAAAAATATTGGGAAGAACTTAACGATAATTCCGACGTTGCTAAGAAAACTTCGAATTATATTTCTACCCGAATTGAACGTGATTCTAAACTGCATTCACAGAATCGGGAGACTTTAGTGGAGTATGAAGATAAACAAATTATTGTGCGTGTACCAGATAATTCTCAGATAAAAAACAAACCATTTTTTTACGTGCGTCGTAAGGTACTTTACAATTCTGGAAAATTAAAAATTTTACTAATCCCGTCATATGACGGGTTATATGCTAGTTAAAGAATACGCGTTTTCTCCTATGAAAGCTGAACAATTTTAACCGATTAAAAGCCGTTACCCTGAACCAAATTAATTTGGTTAAAATGTTTTTCATGTGACGCAAGAATATCACTCCTTTAACAAATCTACGTCAGAGTTTGCGGATTCTTGTGTTCTAATTAAAAACTTTAACCTGGTATTTTGCTTTAGGTAACGTGTGATAAGGACTGTAATCGGATAAAAATGTTTTGCTTTCACAGAAGAATGCCCGTATTATTCAACGTGAAAAGGAATCCTAAACTGAATCTGTTGCTTTTTCAACACGTACATGCTAACGTGTGATTAAGCCATAAGTTTGGTTCAAGACTGATGTTGGCTTAAATAACAGATTAGGTACACATGTGCTAATTTTAAATTCAATAACCGATTATTTTTTAATTGCAGTGAAAATTTTATCACCGGTATTAACATTCTATCTACCTCCAGGGTGTAGTGGAATTGATAGTTTCATTTCTTTACTTCCATTAATTACTGTGGTAAAAAATATTGGGAAGAACTTAACGATAATTCCGACGTTGCTAAGAAAACTTCGAATTATATTTCTACCCGAAATGAACATGATTCTAAACTGCATTCACAATATCGGGAGACTTCAGAGGAGTATAAAGATAAATAAATTGTACCAGATAATTCTCAGATAAAAAACAAACCATTTTTTTACGTACGTCGTAAGGTACTTTACAATTCTGGAAATTTACTGATTCCGTCATATGACGGGTGGAGATTTTAACTCCACAAAAAACGAATAAGAATAAAAAGTAATTATTGAAATATGATTGATATGAGAAAGGTAATTACTTACCTCCTCCCATATTCCAGATGGCAAACTTTCAGCTCAACACACACAAAATCCATTAAAAAATATAAGACTACTATTTAGAATACGGTGTCTTTAATAGTTTATATCCTTCCACAACTAATAAAACATTCCTTAAAATTACGAATAAAGTTCAATAAGGAATAACATAGATTTAATTAAGAATAACATAGGATAACAAATAATAACAAAATTTCTCTAACTCGAATACAAATATTTTAGAATTAAGCTTCCGGTTCGTATGGAAGCGACGAATAGTTCTACTACGAATAAAAGTTCAAAGTTTATTTTTTGTTTTTTCTGGACGCGACGCTTCCCACAGCTTGGCGTTTTTATTCTGTTGCCACTGGAGAATCAACAACGGGTTATATGCTAGTTAAAGAATACGCGTTTTCTCATATGAAAGAGAAATAATTTTAACCGATTAAAAGCCGTTACCCTGAACCAAATTAAATTGGTTAAAATGTTTTTGATGTGACGCAATAAAACTACTCATTCAAAAATATACACAAGAGTTTGCTGATTTTTGTGTTCTAATTTAAAACTTTAACCTGGTATTTTGTTTTAGGTAACGTGTGATAAGCACTGTAATAGGATAAAAATGTTTTGGTTTCACACAAGAATTCCCGTATTATTCAACGTGAAAAGAAATCCTAAACTGAATATGTTGCTTTTTCAACATGTACATGCTGACGTGTGGTTAAGCCATAAGTTTGGTACAAGACTTATGTTTTTTCAAGTAATTTTTGTCTATTTCAAAACTTTTGGATTGCACTTAAATTTGAATTTATTACTTCTACTGTGTCTCTATTAAGCTATGCAGGGGAAAATTTGATAAATTATGCAGCACTACCTATTATTCACATAATATATTACTAACTAAAAAGACATATTTAAAAAAAAATCTCTAATTTCCAAATCCAGTACATTTTCCATATACTGAAGAAATTTTATTAAAATAAAGCCTTGTTGTACCAAAGTACTTTCCCACGGTGGTCTGCACGTGCATGCACAGCCGTGGGAGAGAATTTCCTAGAGGAATTT
The DNA here is from genome assembly GCA_032207245.1 of Pardosa pseudoannulata. Lineage (NCBI taxonomy): Eukaryota > Metazoa > Arthropoda > Arachnida > Araneae > Lycosidae > Pardosa > Pardosa pseudoannulata. The sequence goes on from CM063504.1 coordinate 127,706,128, forward strand.
AGGACTCCAATTTTAGGAACCAACGCAGAGAAGGTATAGATCACGGAATGGCAGCGTAACGGTCAAGCTCTCACAGAGATGTAACCGTGAGTTATGGGAGCAGGGGCTAAAAAGTAATGTCAGCATGCACAAAAGGGGCTACTTAATGAGCCCACCTGCACTCCCGAAGGGGAGGCAGATGTGGGAAAATTTCCCGAAAACAAGTGATTGGAAAGGAAGAAAAAAGGGGCTTTGGAACCGAGTTGAGGAGTTTGGAAACGAAGTGAAGGAGAGGAGTTGAAGTCGGGATTCGAGAGAAGTGGGATAAGAATTCACCAGCATCTACTCGTCTCGTGCGCCCGAACACCCGGACCGACTCACCGCATGAGGAAAGCCCCTGCCTGATCATTTTGGACCCACTGAAGGACCGACACAGCCCCGCTCACCATCACTATCACCAATTCGTCCCGTGCGCCCTGACCGACACCGCGTGAGGGAAGCCCCTGCCTGCTCCCCTGTTCATGCAACGGAGGTAAAGATAAAATAATATTTACAGTCACTTAGACCACTATTAATGATTTAAGCTTGTAATTGAATAATTAGTTCATTATAAAGAGAATTGTAGTAATCAAGGTGTAAATATAAGACATAAATAATTGATGATTATGATATACGATAACCAAGGATTAATTTGTAACACTGAATGTACAATTCTTTAAATATCTGAATAGCATCAACCTGAAAAATATTCATATTTTTGCTGTACATTTCCCATATCCTGAACGAACACTGGTGTATAGGTTGTAAGTACATCACAACATTTTTTTTTTTTTAATTTTGAGATGAAAGAAAACTAAACTAAGGTATAATGTAAGATTATCAATGTTAAAACTGTAGGATACAGGAGACAGTTTAGCTAGAGAAGTTTTTACTTAAAATAAAATATTACATATTACACACATCAATTGTATTAATTTGATTTTTAATAGCATAACTGAAAAATTTCCAAATCCAGTACATTTCCCATATACTGAAGAAATTTTATTAAAATAAAGCCTTGTATTATAATTTTTTTAAATTTTGAGATGAAAGAAAACTAAACTAAGGTATAATGTAAGATTATCAATGTTAAAACTGTAGGATACAGGAGACAGTTTAGCTAGAGAAGTTTTTACTTAACTTCAAATATTACATATTACACACATCAATAGTATTAATTTGAATTTTAATAGCATATCTGAAAAATTTCCAAATCCAGTACATTTCCCATATACTGAAGAAATTTTATTAAAATAAAGCCTTGTATTATAATTTTTTTTATGATACAGGAGACAGTTTAGCTAGAGAAATTTTTAATTAAAATAAAATATTACTTATTACACACATCAATTGTATTAATTTGAATTTTGAGAAAAATTTCAAATGTAAAATTTCCCATATCCTAGAAGAAATTTTATTAAGAAAACTAAACTAAGGTATAATGTAAGATTATCAATGTTAAAACTGTAGGATACAGGAGACAGTTTAGCTAGAGAAGTTTTTACTTAAAATAAAATATTACATATTACACACATCAATTGTATTAATTTGATTTTTAATAGCATAACTGAAAAATTTCCAAATCCAGTACATTTCCCATATACTGAAGAAATTTTATTAAAATAAAGCCTTGTATTATAATTTTTTTAAATTTTGAGATGAAAGAAAACTAAACTAAGGTATAATGTAAGATTATCAATGTTAAAACTGTAGGATACAGGAGACAGTTTAGCTAGAGAAGTTTTTACTTAAAATAAAATATTACATATTACACACATCAATTGTATTAATTTGATTTTTAATAGCATAACTGAAAAATTTCCAAATCCAGTACATTTCCCATATACTGAAGAAATTTTATTAAAATAAAGCCTTGTATTATAATTTTTTTAAATTTTGAGATGAAAGAAAACTAAACTAAGGTATAATGTAAGATTATCAATGTTAAATCTGTAGGATACAGGAGACAGTTTAGCTAGAGAAGTTTTAATTAAAAATAAAATATTACATATTACACACATCAATTGTATTAATTTGATTTTTAATAGCATAACTGAAAAATTTCCAAATCCAGTACATTTCCCATATACTGAAGAAATTTTATTAAAATAAAGCCTTGTATTATAATTTTTTTAAATTTTGAGATAGAAGAAAACTAAAATAAGGTATAATGTAAAATTATCAATGTTAAAACTGTAGGATACAGGAGGCAGTTTAGCTAGAGAAGTTTTAATTAAAAATAAAATATTACTTATTACACACATCAATTGTATTAATTTGATTTTTAGTAGCATAACTGAAAAATTTCCAAATCCAGTACATTTCCCATATCCTGAAGAAAATTTATTAAAATAAAGTCTTGCATAATAATTTTTTTTAAATTTTGAGATGAAAGAAAACTAAACTAAGGTATAATGTAAGATTATCAATGTTAAAACTGTAGGATACAGGAGACAGTTTAGCTAGAGAAGTTTTTACTTAAAATAAAATATTACATATTACACACATCAATTGTATTAATTTGATTTTTAATAGCACAACTGAAAAATAAATACACAAGATAATGACATTTTTTGCGAAACGAAGCCTAAATATAAGTAGTCAAAAACCATGCAAGAATTACAATACTGGAAATAGCTCTGTCTTTTTGTTCTTACCTTAGTTTTGTGTGCGGTCCAGTACAGGTTAAGCCTGTAGTATAGGTGTCCTAATTTAAATACTTTGTGATAATAGGTAGGCTTTTAATGTTTAAATTATATAGAATTTGTGCATTAGTTTGAATATGCGATTAATGAATTGAAAACGTCTATGAAAGAGTGGATCGGGACAGTCAATTTTGGGTGCTTACACTTTCGGTAGAAAATTGCTTGCTTCTCAGTTTATTGTGATGGACAGTAAATAGCCTGACTTAAGCATGAGAAAATTACTCATTGAAATATACTTCAATATAGTACTTTAGAAGCTTATATTTTTCTGTCAAATCTGAATTCAAGAAAAATTCTCTTTTACTCTTTATTAAGCGAAATAATTATTCAATATTGCTGTATACTTTTTAGAGGAATAGTAAAATTTAAACTTATGAATATTCTTTGAAAGAAAAATGTAAGTTTCTAAATTATTATATTGTTATAAAATTTTTTCAGAACAATGTTTTTATCTTTAAAGCTCAGACTGTTTACTGCCTATTATAGACAGCCTGAGGTATTAAGTTTATAATAGCAAAATTTGATTTTAAAATAATAAAAAAAGATTAAAAAAATTGACAGTTAAAAATAAAAATCAATTTTAAAAATTGCCAAAAATGTAAAAAAAATAGAAATAAAATAAAATATTAAATTATAAAAATAATAATAAATATTAAAATTAATAAATTTATTACAATAAAATATTAGACATACTAGCACTTCTCAAGCTCATTTCTTAGTAGAAACTAATTTAATAAACTTAAAACGACAAAAACTAACAAAAATAAAAGTAAAAAATTCAATAAAATTCAAATAAAAAGGAGAAAATTGACTGAAAATATTGTCAATAATGTAAATAAAATAATAAAATAACTGTCCAATTAATTCAGTAGTTTTAGTTAATATATTATTGAATACATGGCGCCAGTGAGCCAATTTTCTACCGGAAGTGTAAGCACCCAAAATTGGCTGTGCCGATCCACTCGTGTCTATGATGCTAATTTCACTGAAGACTTTTTTAGTACTTAACCAAGTTCACAGCAATGGCCATCTAATTTTAGAGGCTTTGTTTCATTAGTATACAAAATAGATGCCTATGCTTCAACCACACCTGAAGCGTAAATGTTATAGAGGATTAATTCCAAAAGAAATGACAAAAATGCCAACAGATAACCAAACAGTAATAAGTAAAAATATCCTTCGACATCATTTAACCGTAGTTTCTTTTCATTATTTTCCTCCCTGACATTAATCTTTGAAAAAATAGATTTTTTAAACACTTGCAAATCTGTATATCTTTGATAGAGCCCTGTAGACCATAGTCTTAGAATGAACTTATCAATCTTAGTTTTACAACAGAAGTCTTTCCTAAAATATACGCTACGGAGAAGTGTAGTAAATGATTCTTTTGAAATATAAATATCATTATTCAAACTGTATTGAATGTAAAACTTTGGCGAAACAATAGCAGTTTTCCCATCCTCCAGTTCTTTATTATATTGGGTGTACGACATTTTTAGCATATTCCATTTGTTCATTTCCACTACTTTTCCAATATCCCTGACAGCTTTTGAACCGCTTAGTTTGAGTATATTTAAATATATATCCTCTTTTAGAGTTAAACATCTGTGGGTTCCCTTTTTTAGAACTGCTTCAGCGAGTTCGTCGATGGTTTCAACACTTCGGTGTCTCAAAGGAACTGTTAAGAAGGACAACAAAGTGGCAGAGTAAATGAGGCATATGATCCATGATCCCAAAATCCATACTGCGTACAGCAATTTGTAGTTCCAAATTGAGTAATTGATGTTCTTGGTGTCCACAGATTGTCCCGTCAAAACAGCAATCACTTTAAAAGCCAAATCTTTTAATGGGTATCGAAACCGCAAAATAGTCCAAAAGGAAAATGTCATTATTATTGTAAATAGAGCTATTAAAATCCAAACATTTAAGGAGAAAGGCCAAGTAAAAGCAAATGTCTTTTCAAGAACAGCTGGCATCTTGATGGAGAATGTATACATTTCTATGTCATAAGGGTAACTATAGCCAAAATGGACAGACCGTTGACCCAGCAATGAGATTTTACTTATTGCCAAGTCAGCTTTGCCACTTTGTACCAAGCCCAGGGCCCCAGTCCACGTGCCATTTTCTTGAAGAGAACCAAAATCATTGTCTGGCGTTGCTACGTACTCTATTTCAAAGTTCAAAAATTGTGACATTGTTTTTATCACCTCGTATTCAGAACCACCATTTGCAAGTATTTTGCCTTTTTTGGTGGTTTGAACATCGAAAAATATTTTTTGGTTTAGAAACCCGACCTTTAATGAACGAGGAAACATTTAGATTTTTTTTTATAACAATCGTCGAATTTACAAGATATATTCTTACTGTAACAGAACTCTTTTTAATCTGTAGTCACACTTTTCTAAATAAATGATAGCTGTATTTCCCAAAGGCTTATATTCTTGTCTCAACGAATATAATATCAGTTTAATCAGTTTAATGTTAAAAAAAGAAATAATGTCATAATATTCGTCCGCTGTAACTTAAATATATTCATCACTCTATGTAATCAAATGCAGTTTGAAAAGGTATGTTACCTAATATGAAGGGGTATTTTCTTGATAAGGTTTGACATTTAGAAGGATGCAAACCCGAAATTAAACTCTCGATGCAGATTTAACAGCACAAAGAAGAATCTTCTGTTTACGGATTGGTACTATTTTTCAAAGATATATTTCTTCTCTACATAATAGTAAATCTGCTTAAATTCATTTAAATAAATCTAAATATTTGCCATGAATGAACTTATTGAATTGGAATTGATGAGGATAATTTCGACAAGTCGAATTACATTCAATTTCTTTCAAATGTGTCGCCACTAATCACAATCAATAACTAAGACAGCTCTGATATTACAGTCTATAAAGTGCACCGCAAAAAGTATAAACTGTTGAAAACATACTTATTGCTAGAATGTTGTATGTAGCTCAGCCTGAACATTCTGTAATGTTGAAAACGTAATTTATTATGTTTCCAACCTAATAAACATATTTTCATCATAGTGATTTTGACTATTGATTTTCCTGAAAAAAATCAATACTAGGGACTAAAAATGTGATCGTTATTATTATCGTAAAAATAATTATATCATTCCAATTTCACCGCATGCGTGTTTTATGTCATTCTACGTGCATCAGCTAAATTGTCGAATCTGTCGAAATCACAGAAAAGTCTAGTGTAATTGGATAAAGAAACGTAGTGGTTATATATTTTGATACGATGAGTCGTCATCTTTGGATATGTAATGATATGTTCTAAATAGCAATTAATAACATTGAAATTTTATCCCTGAAGTTGAGTTGAATGGGATGAATTCAAATGAAAAATAATTATTATAAATGATCATATAGTTTTTTATAAATGCACTTAACCTGTGATATTATGACTCCCACTTCTTAGGTACAGTTGTTTAAAGCTATTCCATATATCTCTTAACTGATAGCCGAACACTGACCGATTGGTTAGGGCCCTGATCGTCGGTAACGGAGTTCGTGGGTTCGAATCCCACTATGACATGGATGTTCGTAGGAGTTCGGAATCGGCTTTAAGAAGTAGGTCCCGGTCTCATTAGCCCTCATGTGCAAAACAGTAGACCGTACCGCTCCAAACTTAACTGACAGGTTGTGGATCGGTATCGAGCCGGATTAAGATTCGTGTCCGTTAAGGGGGGGGGGTGACTGTGGCACGTAAAATATGTTCGTGGTCACAATGTCCTCTAAGTTCTCAAACGATACCTCTAGTGGGGGCAGGATAGACCTGTGGGGGTCTTCTGTTTGGTCACGGCTTCTAAATTATAAGGACCCAATGAATGCAATGTTACTCGTGTGTGTAGTATTAACCCTCCGAGTGGAACACATCGAGGAAAATAAACCCCCAAAATAAACTAAAGGTTTACTGTGTCAGGGGTCAAAGTGTTCTATTTTTTACTTCAACCTTTATCGACTAGAATGGAATACGGGAAATCCAACCTCGTCCCTTTACCTCCGGTTATAAATAGATATATAAATAGATATTATAGATTGTTAATTTTTAATACAAATAAAGCTCGTCAAGTCTCGAAGATCATCCCATAAGAAATTATGGATTATAAAAGTACAGATATAAATATTCTTAAAGAGAATTATTTATATTTTTTACGAAAGTTATCCAAGATATTTAAGTGGTGCAATTAGAGATACATCTGTAACGTACTGGAAATAAAGTAGGCGAGGCCTTCAATGAAACAGGCTAGAAATTTAGGTATTCTTGACTAAATATTTTATTCCATAGAATAAACTATGTACAGATATGTACAAATTCAATAGATGATAACATTCAGGGATCTCGTACAGAGATAATATGCACATACAAGGATGCGTGGGATACCGGAACAGTATGGCTAGGCTTTAAAACACAAGAGCTGGAAACTAATTAGTGCGGGGACTAATGCTGACACGATCACTCCGTCTGTCGATTAGCACGGTTGGCTTTCACAGCAAGTTCGGAGGTTCCGAGTGCGTATCACGCTGGGATTCGTGAAGAAAACACAGGATGCAAGTCAATCCAAAATTAGAGTGCAAAGTCACTCTCGGCTGACTACTTCTATGCAAGAAGTTACTAACAATCAGCAGATAACGGGGAAGGGATTCCCAAGTCGAATGTTCGACTATCTAGCAACAGAGACGCTGGCGGTCTCTAAACAAAAAACAAACTCCAGACACGGAGATACGAGCGGTCCTCGATCGACCAGGCTCTAGCAGGTAGAAGCCTCGAGAGAAGAAGCCGCGCGCCAAAAAGCTAAAAGCCCCCCGTTCTAGTCCGGTCCTTTCTTTTATACCCAGCACTCGCCTCACTTCTCGGTCCTTCGAGAAACTTCCCGAGCCAGGGTGACGCAATCTTGCGGTCACTCCCAAGTCTTCGATCAGCTGTCCTGTTTCCAGATGTGGCAGTTCTCAGATCCATCAACTTAACCAACTTAATGGCCTTTTTGTAACCGCTAATGGGCGGCAAGATGCACTCAATTATGTACACAGGAAAGTTCCATTCAACAGGTTACAATGGCCAGACGGTTTCGGAGCCGGGCAACGCACAGTTTTCAATTACGGTGTTTAGACCACCTGGTATATAAATATTCTAAAAGAAGAATTATAAAGCTAATGTGAGTCCACGACGAAAGGTCACCTTTTGGGCTCCTCGTTCGTTTTGGGGTCAATGTAACGGATCGTTACACCATCTGTTACCGCAAACGAAATAGTTCGAAATAGAGATTTACAAAGCCATGAAAAGCTATCAGCGTTTTCGTGCCTCAGGGGGTAGGGGTGCATCCCTCAATAAATGTCAGTCAAAGTGGGGTGCAGTTCCTAAACATTCTTTGCCAATCCTACCGCAAAACTGCATGGGGGAAAGCACTGGCAGAAATGTAGATTACATCCATTTTCGGAGCATTTTTGAAAGTCAAAAATTGTACGTGACAACCGCTTTGAAGACGCCATCGGTTTGGTGGAATTGTACGTGCGAACCGCTTAGAGGGTTAAGGTACGCAAGCTTCTCGAGTAGTGGTAAACACTCTAGTAGTGGTCGAGTAGTGGTGGTGAGTAACACCTTCGCATCCATATTTGGCTTGCAGATATAGTCTGTATTTGCCATCTGCATCTGTAAAAAAGTTATTGGATATTTCTCGTATAAGGATGGCAAGGTATAATTATTTTAAGATGAGCCTCCCAGATATGTTCAGGGGCGTTTAAGTTTGAAAATCTGGCTGACGACCCCATTCGGCGAATATTTACCATTTGGCAAGATGGCATAGTGAATAGCGTAATGTGATAGAATCATGGTTGTTGTGTTTAAAATTGGTAGTCTCCTGACTCCTTCCCCTCAGGTATGCCTACGAAATGTGCAGTATAAATCTTTGAATCTGTTAGTCTCGTAGCTAGCCGACTGACTTAGTTTAGTTTAGTTTGCTGCGAAGCGCTATTCTCTACCATATTGCTACACATAAACTAATGAAACCGGAAATCAACACTTTTTGAAGATTAGAGACGGCTGTGGTCACCCATTACCAGTAGATGGATTTCAAACCCTCGATTTGTAAAAACTTTTTGAAAAAATGTTTAAAGTATGGATCTTGTTACCCAAGTCTTATTCCGCAATCATAGAAGGTCTTGTTTTTCCTAAATTAATAAGTGTCTAAACTTTTACACATTGTTACATATTATACATATAATTACACACATATATGTAAAGTTATATATATATATATATATGAAATCAGTATTATGTATTTATGAATATATATATGCAAAATGTTTTTTATTTATCTCTCTCTCTCTCTCTCTATATATATATATAATATATATATATATATATATATATATATATATATAAGTGTGTGTGTGCGTGTGTGTATACAAATATATATCATTTATAATCAATGGAAGTTTTAAAGACAGACTCATTTTTCTTTGTAAATAGAACCGTTTTAATGTTTAACTATTTTTCTCTTAAAACCACAATTCAAAATGCAAAATGTGCTAAAAGTTTCGAGCCATTTGTCTTCTTTTGTCTGCAGTATTGCCCCAGTTTGACATGTTTAGCTTAAAATCGAACTTAACTTTTAAGCATATACATCTAATGTGGCGGTTGTCGTTAAACTCTTTTCTTTGTACCACATTTGGGAACTGCTCGCGAACAAACCCCAGAAATTTGTGAATGGCGCCAGATAAATTCTTCCGATTAATTTATCAAGTAACGTCGCAAACATTATATTAAATATTTGAGCTCTAATTTGTTTTCAACTTGAATACACACAGCTTATACAAATATTTCAGAGAACTTTAATTTTTGATGGCTTAATGTTTGATAATATATGTTATTAAAGCAAGTTTAGAGATTTGAAAATATTTAAGAATGTTTAGTAGAAATTGTAAAACAGTTCAAACATTTTATTATGTGTGGAAATATAAGTAATTATTTTCTTTTTTTTAACAAATTTATCTCGAATATTTTTTAACTACATAAAACCATCAGAGTGTAGCTTAAAACGCTACAACACATTTTATACTTTTTTTAATTAAAATTTATAATACATGGTTCTTAAACTCCAATATTGCTACTAAATGCTGTGAACACTGTGGTGACTCGTTTAACAGCTGCATCTTTCTCATCTTTTTGGTGCAACCCGTATCTTCGTATCTTCATTCGTTTTCGAATTATTCATTTTTTAATTTCGTCCTGACTTTTGGACCACCGGGTATATATATATGTAAGTATTTATATTATATATATATATATATATATATATATATATATATATATATATATGTATAAATAATCCGTATTATGTATCTATGATACATATATGTCCATAAATACATAATACGGATATAAGTGTATGCTTCTCTCTCTCTCTCTCTCTCTCTCTTTATATATATTAAATATATATTAGTATATATATATATATATATATATATATATATATATATATATTTATATATATATTTATATATTTATATATATATACATATATATATACATATATATATATATATATATATGTATATATACATATATATACATATATATATAAACCTATATATATAATACATATATAAAATACAGCACATATAAATACTACATATATAAATATTACATAAATAAATATACATGAAATACATGATACATGATATATACATATATAATACAATATATATTATATAATAACGTAAATATATAAAAAATATATATATAAACATATATATATAAATAAATATACAATATAAAATATATACATATATACATATATAAAATGACACACATATAAATATACATATATATATATACATACTTATACATATAATATATATATATACCATATTATACATACATATATATATATATATACAATATATATATACATATATATATATATATATATATACATGTATATACATATATTAATATATATAATACATACATATTTATATATAAATACATGTATATACAAATAAATATTATATAAATAATATATATATATACATACATATACATTTATATATATATATATATATATATATATATATATATATATACATGTACTGTAGTAGTAATTAACTGTAATTGACATGTAAGTTGATTGTTTATATTATACTATACGAGAGCTATCATAGCTAAAAAAGTAAGAAAAAAAGTTTTGGTAAAGCCATAATTTTAAGAAAAATGTTTGGTTGAATTATTGATCTTCTTAGCTATAAGATCAAGATCCTCTTTGAAACAGCTTTTGTGTCCTTCACAACGATGTGACAAGTTTGACTTTGTTGTCACACTTTTCACGTGAACACTTGTTTGGTCTTGACATTTGACGCAACCTCGTACTATGTATAAGGTATTTTGAGCAAATATATCTATATTAAGATATTTATGACTGCCTATATATGGCGGCATGTTTTTGCTAAAGCTCCAAGGTTTCATTCGCCTGCATTCACCACTTTAGTTTTTTTCTTGCTGTAGGAGTTTTACCAATCATTTATAAAACAAAAGTAATGGAAGAGCATTTTATATTATAGTTTCATAGAAACGTATATTTTTACGTTTACAAGAGGGAGTTCACCACTTTAGTTGTTTCTTGCCGCAGGAGTTTTAGCAATAAATTTATAAAACAAAGGTAATAGAAGAACATTTTATATTATAGTTTCATAGAAACGTTTACAAGGGGGGAGTTCAAATATAAATTTGATCCTAATAAAAAACGTATTTCAATGCATTTTTAAAATAAAAAATTGATGTGTAATTTATAAATTTTTATAATTTATAAGTTACGTTAATCTGCATATTCCAATATGTAATTTGTCAGATATTTGTAGAAAACAGAGATAACCAGCTACTTCCAAAACTGATAAATAAGAGTCATTTGTTAATTGTCTGATAGGTTGCGGTTTCGGGGCTGGAGCCGGCCTAAGATCCGCCGTGTTCGCTAAAGGGGACTGGGGCACGTAAAATATTTTTATGGTCACAAAATCCTCCAAGTTCTCAAACGATACCTATGGGGGTGGCAGGCCAAAGCCTGGGGGTCTTGGTCCCTGCTTCTAAATTACGAGGACCCAGCGGGGTAATGTTACTCTAGGCCGTAGCATGCCTTAAGCAATACGTGCTTCTCGAGTGGTGCTAAATGAGTAACAGGTTCTCAGCCTTGTTAAGGCTTTAGGATAATGTCTGTATCGCCGGCTGCGTTGGAAAAAAATTGCTAAATGTTTTCTACCAATTTTGTGTTCATTGCCCCAAATTAGTAAGAAATGTCTAGAGCAAATGTTCTTCATAGAGTACATAAGCTGTTTTAAAACTTCTTGGTAAAACAGATAGATGGAAACAATATTTAAATTTTTTACTTTCATGTAAAAAGTACTGAAATCACGGAAATTTTCGATCTTCAGGTTTTAACAGAAATAGCCATTTTGACCATTCTTGAATCCATTTTGATTAGTTCAGCTTTATGTAACGTTTGTAGACGAAAACGTTAAAACTTTAAATATCCATTTGAAGTAACTGAATATCATATACTGCATTTTGTTTAATTTCGTCTTTGTCATAACAGTTTTTATAATGGTTTTAATAATAAATAACATAATAACGTCCATAATAGTTCTTTAATCATAACTCAAAAATGATTAGTCGTATAATGTTAAAATTTCATTTTTTGGATTACTGTAATATATATTTGTGCATTTTCTTGTCTTTTATTGCAATCTGCAATCTACAAAACGAAAAATTGAGAATTTTGTATACTGTACGAAATTTATTTGAACCATGTTTTTCCATATCTATCTAAAAATTGCTACTTAATATTTAGATATTGTGTAAAAATTAGAAAGTTCTTTATGTAAAGAATATTTATTAATGGATTTATTTATTATTTAAGTAAAAGATAAGCCAAAATTTTTACATACAAATTGAACAACAATAGACAAAAATACTTAGTGTACGAGATTTAATTTGACTAGTTTGGGAGGAGGAAACTTTATATGCTGTAAAAGAAATAATCTAATAAAGGAAAAATATAAGGTGAAACAACTAATTAACAATTGACATTAAAATAAAGGTAATTGTATAGATATTGTGTAAATAGAAACAAAATTGTCTGAAAGTTACAGATGTAACGTTATTTTACAGAATAGTAGATGATGTTAAATTACGTTAGATTACTTTTATCTTTATTGCATTATTTCATTAGCTTATTACTATTTATTTTTGTATAATGGTCATTTTAAATTAGATAAGCTTTTACATTTCATTTCAGTTTTATATCATGTATAATTATAACTTTGATAGTCAGTATAATATTTTAGAGTATATCATTTAAAAAAGGTTGGGTGTATAGTACTGATGTCTATTATTTTTTAAGACGAGGACTAATAAGACCTGGACTTATTTTTAAAAAGTTACAAACGTGGATGCTACCAGATTGATTAAAACCGCGATCTCCGGTACTGAGGAACAGTTACTCGCCTTTCTTCCATAGGAGGTAAAAGGAGGATAAAGGAGTATAAAGGAGGTAATTTATATGCCACTTAAAAGTGGTTTACCATTCCTGCAGCATTTGCATTTTAAGATCCTGGATGGTTTTTCAAAGTGCAGAAGAGCTACAGTATTCTTATGAGGATCTTTCAAAGCTTCTGTCACTCGTCAACCTGTACACGCTGAAAATGCATCGGATTAATTTTATGATTCCTCTGCGTCTGTAAAATGTGAAAATATCTCGTGTGATAATGAAAAAAAAATCCAATAAAGTTCATAATAAAGCCAGTTAAAGTTTTTATCACCAGTGAACATGAATCAAAATATATGGCTGAAATTATTCTATTATCACAATAACAATCCTCGCATTCTTTATCGTGGAATCCTAAACTGAATTTGTAGCTTCTTTCAACTTGTACAGGTTAACTTGTGATAAGGCATTTAAACTTGCTCCTTCGGGTTTAAACCTTAATTTGACAAGATGTTTTTTCAAATATTTTTTAATTTCTGTGATTTCCCATGTCTGTATAGACATAAAAAAAGAAAAAGAAAAAGAATTTTATTTTTTTACCGTAATAGAATTATATTTTAAAGTTTTTGTTAGATATTTAAGCCGTATAGAAGTTTCATAAACCAACCAGATTTTATTTATTTGATTATTCATTGTAGCGGACTTAGCCAAATTAAGGGTTACACATGGAGATTTAGCTGTTCAACATTTCTGGTGAATTATCTTCCTTTGAAGATAACCGTAGATTGTTTAAATATCACCTATTTAAATGTACAAATACATTAGACTGTAAAATCAAACATTGGATTGTGAAATTTTATATATATAACAATAAGCTGTGGGGGATTTCACAGATCCCATGGAGAGTTTTTCGGCTGTACAACAGGATTATCTATACCTTAACATGTCCTGTATTACAATCGTCTCTTAAGGATGATTTACGAAGATGAGATTCTCCTTAGATGAAGTACATCTATATTTATCTTTCAGAATCTAAATGGCTATGAAAAGAACTTTACTGTTTAGGTCAATGCTGATGTTATACTGAGCCATGATAAATACATTTGAGTGTTAAATGATTCACTACAAAACTTGCTTCTTGACTAATTTTTGTCTGTTTGGAGATATTTGAAAAGCATTTACTTTCAGAATTAGATGAAGTACATCTATATTTATCTTTCAGAATCTAAATGGCTATGAAAAGAACTTTACTGTTTAGGTCAATGCTGATGTTATACTGAGCCATGATAAATACATTTGAGTGTTAAATGATTCACTACAAAACTTGCTTCTTGACTAATTTTTGTCTGTTTGGAGATATTTGAAAAGCACTTACGTTTGAATGTACTAGTTCTACTGTCTTTATGTTAGCCAAAGGAAAATTTGCATAATTTTGTAGTTCTACTAATTGTTAACATAAACTAAGATTTTCAAAAACAGTGCATTTCATATAATCGTCAATAGATTTTATATTTAAATACTAAAGCCTAGTTTTATAATTATTATAATTTTTAAATTAGAACAAAATTCAACGGAAAGGTAATGTAAAGTAATCAATGTTGAAAACTGTATACTGTTGGACAGAGGACGCTTATAGAATATTTCTATAGCTTCTATAATTCGGTATAGAAGTTTTTACTTAAATCAAGATATGCATCAATATACGCTGTAAATGTTTACACTTGACTTTGATTAGTTTAATTGAAAAATAAATATTTCACATAATTATATTTTAGTGATAAGAAGTCTAAATAAAATCAGCCAAAAATAATTCAAATATTACAGCAGGGAAAAAAGATCATTTCCATTGTTCTTACCTTAGCTTTGTGGACTGTACTACACGGATTGAGACCTGTAGAACATGTGAACTGATTTAAATAAATAATAGAAAAAAATAAATAAAATAAATAAAATTAATTAAATAAACTTTAAAATTAAAATAAAATTAAAATAAGATAATTTAAATTTAATTAAAAGTAAAATATTTTAATTTAATTAAAAATAAATTAAAATTAAAATTAAATAAAAATAAAATTAATAAATTTAAATGAATAATAATTAAATAATTTTTGTTAATAAAAATTAACAAAATAAATTAAACAAACAATAGTAAAAATAGAAATGATTGGGTAAATAACAGAATTTGTGCACCAGACAGAATATGCGGTCAATGAATCAAAAGGTTTTCTGATACCAATACTACCGAAGAGTTTTTCAGTACTTATATTAAGTTTACGAAATTTCCAGACAACTGTGAATCTTGAATCCTATCTAATAAGTTTTGTCAAGCAAACTTAGTTTTGTGTCAAGTTTTGAAGTGACCAAAAGTGTAAACATCCTTGATTTTCTTCCAATTACATTGTACGTTTACTCTTTTCTGCTATGAAACCCAGACAAAATATGTATATTATTGTGTCTATATGTAGCAATGAACATTTAACAACAGAAGCCACTAAAATAGATTTAATTGATATGCGCTGGAGCCTGTTATATCATACCTGTATGTCCTATGAAATTTTGTTTCACTAGTACACATAATGAAGAAATTCGCTAGGGTCTAACCATATGTGAAGCGTAAGAATTGTAGTGAACTAATTCCAAAAGAAATGTAAGAGATGCCAACAGATAACCAAACAGCAGTAAATAAAAATAACCTTCAACATCACTTAACCGCAGTTCCTTTATGTCACTCTCCTCCACATTCTTGAGATTTAAAGAAGCAGATTTTTTATACACTTGTAAATCTTTATATCTTTGATAGATTCCTGTAGACCACAGTCTTAGTATGAATTTGTCAATATCAGCTTTACAACAAAAGTCTTTCCTAAAATATATACTTTCAAAAAGTGTACTAAATGAATCTTTTGAAGTGTAAATCTCATTCTTCAAATGGTATTGAATGTAAAACCTTGGGGACACAATAGCAGTCTTCCCGTCCTCCAGTTCTTTTTTATACTGGATGTACGACATTTCAAGCATATTCCATTTATTTATTTCTACTACTTTTCCAATATTCCTGACAGCTGTTGAACCACTGCGTTTGAGCATATTCAACATTTCTCCTTTTAGAGTTAAACATCTGTGTGTTCCCTTCTTTAGGACTGCATCAGCTAACTCGTCTATGGTTTCAACAGTTGGGTGTCTCAAAGGAACAGTTAAGAATGACAATAAAGTGGTAGAGTAAATGAGACACATGATGAATGACCCCAAAATCCATCCTGCGTATACCAATTTGTAGCTCCAAATTGCGCAATTAATGTTCTTGATAGCCACAGATTGTGACGTTAAAATAGCAATCACTTTAAAAGCTAAGTCTTTTAAGGAGTATCGAAACCGCAGAGTGATCCAAAAGGTCAGTGTTATTATAACTGCAAATACAGCTATTAAAATCCAAACATTTAAAGAGAAAGACCAAGTGAAAGCAAACGTCTTTTCTAGAACTGTTGGCAGCTTGATTGAGAATGTATACTTTTCTATCTCATAAGGGTAACTATATCCAAAATGGGCAGGCCTTTCACCCAACAATGAGATTTTACTGATTGCTAAATCAGCTTTGCCACTTTGTACCAAGCCCAGTGCTCCAGTCCAGGAACCATTTTCTTGCAGAGATCCAAAATCATTGTCGGGCGCTACCACATATTCAATTTTAAAGTTTAAGAACTGCGACATTGTGTTTATCACTTCGTATTCTGAACCACCGTTTGCAAGTATTTTGCCTTCTTTGGTGGTTTGAACATCGAAAAGTATTGTTTGATTTACAAACCCGATCTTTAGCAAATATGGTAGCATTGAAATTTTTTACATGAAGTTTCGAATTAACAATAAGAAATATTACTGTACTGAAAACTAAAGAGTATAATATCAATTGAATCTGTTCGATGTTAAAAGAAATTATAATAATAAACGTTGCTTACAATTTAAAATTGG
Organism: Pardosa pseudoannulata; assembly: GCA_032207245.1. NCBI lineage: Eukaryota > Metazoa > Arthropoda > Arachnida > Araneae > Lycosidae > Pardosa > Pardosa pseudoannulata. The sequence goes on from CM063504.1 coordinate 127,723,312, forward strand.
GAATTACTTTAAAATTGTGTGTTAACCAAATTTGAATGGATATTCACTTTATCAACTTTTTATTTGATATTTAGAAACACCAAATCTGAAATTTGCGAACGATGGTCGATTGGTTAGGGTGCTGGCCTTCGGCACCGGAGTTATTGTGTTCGAATCACACAGTGGCATGGATGTTCGTAGCCGTTTGAAATTGGCTTTAAGCTGTAGGTCCCAGTCTCATTGGCCCTCGTGTTGCAAAAAGTAGACCGAAGCACTCCAAACTAAATCTGAAATTAAACTGTCGATGTAGATTTAACATATAGTAAAAACCATTCAAAGAAGAATCTTCTGTTTACCAAGCAATATAATTGTTCAAAGGTATAATTCTTGTTTATATACAGTACACTTTTTTTTCTAGTTTCGATAAAGTCCTTCTAAATATCTGTGAAGAATGAACTTATCAAATTGCCCTTGATAAATATCACTTGAACTATCTTAATTAAGTTCAATTTCTTTCAAAGTTATCTCCTTTAAACGTAATAAAGCAGAACTATGCTGATTGGTTAGGATGCTGGCCTTCGGTACTGGGTTCGAATTCCACAGAGACAAGTATGTTCGTAGCCGTTCAAAATTGGCAGTAAGCTGTAGGTTCCAGTCTCATTAGCCCTCGTGCTGCAAAAAGTAGACCGTAGCTCTCCAAACCATACCATAAACGCAATAAGAAATATGATATAACAACTCTCTTTAACGTTTCACAGTAGAAAGTATAAGCTGTTGAAGAGATTCTTCTTACTAGTACAGTGTATGTAATTTAGTTTGAACATTTCCATTTACAGTTACATAATGTTGAAAACATAAAGTGATTCATCGGTTTTCTTTAACAGAAAAACGGCCGATAACA
>CM063504.1:127734191-127744191 GCA_032207245.1 Pardosa pseudoannulata
TAAAGGAGTTAACCGTATATATTTCTTCCTATCTGTTTAACATTTCTCAGGCTTAAAGGAGTTTTATTACTTATTCCTTTTTATTATATATATATATATATATATATATATATATATATATATATATATTATATAAATATATATAAATATATAAATATATAAATATATATATATATATATATAAATATATAAATATATATAAATATATAAATATATATAAATATATAAATATATAAATATATATAAATGTATATATATATATGTGTGTATATAGATATATGTATATATATATATATATAATATATATATATATATATATATATATATATATATATATATATATATATATATATTTCATAAATGTATTGGAAGCTTTAAAGCCAGGCTTATATTTCTTTGTAAATAGAGCCTTTTGAATGCTTAACTATTTTTCTTTTGTCACAATTTCAAATGCAAGTTCGCGTGAGAGTATTGCGTAATTCGTCTAGTTTTAACTGCACTGTTGTCCTAGTTTAACATGTTTAGAATTTTTTAGTTTAAAATCGAACCTAATGCAGATATTTCTAATGTGGCGGTTGTCGTTAAACTTTTTTTTGTACACCGTTTAGCAACTGCTGTTAAGCAAATCCCCAGAGTTTGGAAATGTCGATAGAGAACTTCTCCAGATTAATTTATCGAATAACCTCACTAAATATAAAGCAAATATTTAAGAACTGTAATTTGTTTTCATCTGTATATATATTCACTGTTTATAGGAATATTAATGAGGTTTGTAATATTTAATAGGTTAATGTTTGTAAAAATGCTATTTAGACTTATTTAAAAAATTTAGTATTATTGAAGAACATTTGATTTTAATTATGTATGAAAGTAATTATTTTCTTTTCTCCAAAATTAAGTTGAGTATTATTTATTATTTTTATAAAACTGTCAGAATATGTCAAATGCTAAACACAAAACTGTGTGTTCTATAGATTTATAACAGACGATCCTTGAACTTCAATGCTTTTAATACCTAAGAACTGCTGTAGCTGAAAAAGCAAGAAAAAAAATCGTCTTGATGGACAACATACTTTTTAAAAAAATGTCTATTTTAAGTATGAACCTGTTGGTTAGAAGATCAACATCCTCTTTGAAACATGGTAGATGATCTGGACAGTAAGGTTAGAGGTTTGACTTCGTTGTCAGACTTTTCAAGCTAAGACTTTTCTGGTTTTTCAGTATGAATAAATATATATATATGTCCCGGTAAACATGATTGCCCACGAAAAAGATGTTTTGCATTATACAACGAATCTGGTTGGATTCTCCTAAATATTTTATTTTTTTCTATTTTAATTTTAAAATAAGAAATCAGAAAGAAAGTGGAAAGGCTGCCAAAATCGGGTGGAGGTTCGTCATATTTAACTTATATCTTAAGTCTTAATCACTTGCTTGTAGCAGTGTTCACCTCACATTCAGATGTCCTTTTGATGTATGTAAACAGTGTTAATTATGATACATAATACAAAATGGATTTTATAGAAATATTCAAGAAAGTTTTGTACTAAGACTTCTTTATAGACAGAGTTTGAATTTACTACAGTTTCAAGTGAGCCGCGGTAGCTCCGTCGGCAAAGGCAACGATCTTGTAACTGAAAGGTTGTAGGAGCGGAACCCGAGTCGGCCTAAGATCAGCCGTGTGACTGAGACACGTAAAATATGTTCGTGGTCACAATGTCCTCCAAGTTCTCGAATAATACCTCTGAGGGTGGCAGGCCAAGTCTGTGGGTCTTCTGCTTGTTCCCTGTTTCAAAAAATACGAGGACCTATTTGAGCGAAGTTGTTTTTGCACCTTAACGGTGCTCATTAAAACGAAAGGAACACCCCTTGGCCCTAATACGAGTGCCTGCAGGCTCAATTGTGCTTGGTTTGTCCAAGTGGCATTAGAAACAACAACAGTTTCAAATATCTTTTGAATTGGGGAAATGCCATAAAATATTTTTTAGTTTTTTCTAGCTGTCCTTGGTGGCGGAAAGTTGAAGTTTTATGTCCCTTTTGACTGCTTTTGTATTTTCACATTTTTTTTACATTCTTCGACTGTTTCTAAAATTTGCTCTGTGTTCACCCTTCTGTGTTACAGAGGTATATCGTGTACTTGATATTCATTTAACACTAGATTGCCCGAGATTTCTTGTATACCTATATTGCCCAAAAATAGTCAAAATGACTGCATTGTTAAAAAATAACAAATATGTAAAGAAATTTGTTTAAAATTAATTTTTAATATTATATAATAAAGGAGGGCGGAAGTAACTACAATTATTCATAAACCCATTTATATGTTATAGAAAAAGTCACCAAATTCTAGGAAATTGTGTCATTATATTTCATAATTGTCTTTCTAATTGAAATTAAAAAACAGTCAAAATGACTGCCTTGGGCAATCTAGTGTTAAAACTTTTGAAGCTGCATATGTAGATATAGTTTTAATCAATGATTAAAGTTAGTTAGCTACTAAGTGCTGCCAGTTTCCAACGACTTGGATTGTTACTCAGCGATACCAGCATCAGAACGTATCACATGCCTAATACCGGGTAAGTTTAGGTAACAAATTTTCGACTCGGACAAAAATCAAACTTAAACTTAGCATAAAACTCACAATGCCTTCAGCATTATAACTATCAAAGACTATTAAAATAAATCATACAGTCATCTATATTGCCAAAATACAAAAAAGTGCTTAAGTAATAAATAAACGCGAAATTCGTTTAATCTCTTTCAACACGAATATATTTTAAAATTCGTTTAAACATCACCTGAATAAGCTAAATGAACTTACGCTGAAAAATGAATTTTTTTCTTACACCTTTATTACAAAAGGTCATATTATGACTAAGGAAAAAAGTCTAATCAATTAAAAGCCATAAGTTATTAAATAAAAAACAAAGATTTGGACGTTTTTTAAACGATTAAAAAAGATACGGTGATTTTAAGTTCATACCCATGGTATGTAAAAAAGTAACAGCGTTCGATTTCATTGCTATGCTTCATATAATATAATTTACCCTTTTACATACTATACACATATGTGTATAGTATCTAGCTCTCGTATATTAAACTATTTTCAAAACTGAAAAATAGCCTGACTACCAAATGATGACCAAATAATAGCCAGATGGATTGGACAGTTATTATCCTGTATTTGGTCCATGAACTCGATTTCTGCTATTAGCATGGATGTGTGTTTGTAACTGTTTGGAAGATAAACGTACCCCACGCTAATGAGTTCTTGTGTAGTAAAAGAATATTTATATTGTAGTACAAATACAGTAAAAAATATTTATATTGTTGTAAAAATACAGTAAACGTTATGTATATTGTAGCAAAAAATGCAGTAAAAATTATTTGTATCTCAATTTTATCTCACCAAACCAAGATTGGAAAATAAAATAAATTGTTTATGTAGAATATATTTTTAAAAATATAATCACTGCAAATATTTACAGATTTTAAGTCAGAATTGATGAATCAAAAAATGATACAAATTGAGATTTCACCAGATATTTTATATCAAGTAGAACCTATCCTCTTTTTACAGTTAGTCTACATGCAGTCCTTGCTCGTATAAATACGGCATTTCGAAAAATCCCAGGAGGAATATTTTCGTTATTTTAGAGTTCTAGAGAAAGAAAAGAAGCATTTTCTGCGATTTTTTTTCTCTTGGGAAGATAAATTTTGAAATTCTAGGCATAGTCTCTTTTTCCTCTTATATATATATATATATATATATATATATATATATATATATATATATATATATATATATATATATATATATATATATATACACAGAAAAAATAACATTCGATTTACCCGCGGCGTCAAGGGATTTGAATTGCAAATTCGTCCTCGGAATTCGATAGAAGATGGCAGCCTTCCTGTCAGGTGTAGAAGTGGAGACTAAAAAGAAACTGTGTTTAAACTTTTTACGATCTTCTTTCTGCACATGTTTTATGAAGAAGAAAATGCATGTTTATTAGTAAACCACATTTTTGATCAGCAAACAATAGACTGAAAAAACTGTTATTTGATACATATTCAGACTTTAAGAGGATCTTTGATTTCCTTACATGTTGCATGGAAATAAAATAAATTTAATTACTTTTTAAAAAGCAACTACCATTTTTCTCTTATCATCCATGAATAAGTGAAAAATTGTTTGAATACAAGATACAGTCAAAATATAAAAGCTATGCTGTTTTGAAGAAGTTTTACACTTTTAGACAATAAATACAGTTTCCCTTTAATCAACAATTTATAAAAAGATACCACTCACCTTATCAGAACTGAGGCATTCCTTAGCTGAGGAAAGTTGCAAGAGGAAAAGTAAATAATCCCCCACCAGCTCGTAAAACATCCAAGAAGGGTTGAAACGTTCGTTGAAAAGTTTTATGAGATCGTTGAACTTGCGCGGGAAAACTCCCGCCACATTGGCAGTTCCGTCATAGTTCGCACCAGAAGCCGAAGCTTCGCAATCCATAGCTTTATCCTCCATTTCGGAGGAAAAAATCATTCAAATCTACCAGAAAAACTGTAAAGTTGCGCGGATAGTCTTTATAAAGACATCAGCGAACGATCTGCACGTCTGTACAGGAGCGCATCAGCCAAAGTCCCATGAATAAGTGAAAAATTGTTTGAATACAAGATACAGTCAAAATATAAAAGCTATGCTGTTTTGAAGAAGTTTTACACTTTTAGACAATAAATATAGTTTCCCTTTAATCAACAATTTATAAAAATGTAGGAAGATAAAAGGAATTTTATTTATGCACAAGGTAACATGGTGTTATTATAAAATAGTAAAGCAATACTGTATGGAAATTTAAGCTTTGAATAACTTCCGATACTAAGTCAGTGAAAGATGTCCTTTCAGAACTGGATTGTGCTGCTATGAATCCCGCTACTAACTTAGGCCCTTACTCTGGACGTTGCGGTTCAGTCCAAACCTTCGTTGTGACGTCAACTTACGAACATTATGTGAGCAAACAATCAAGTTGACGTCACAACGAACGTTCGGACCAACTCTCAACGTCCTGATTAAGCCCCAGTTTCTCGTAGATCTTTAGCTTTAATCCGGGAATGTCTCGTAGTGTATGCCATACCTAACTCCTTGACTTTCTTCAATGTTTCTTCCCAATCTTACTTCGAGAATGAATAATTTCTCATATAGATTTAATGTTATAAAGTTAAGGTTACACAATTTGGAGGATAGGATGTAACATGCTATTAATGCAGGCTTCAGAACAGACTCGAATGGGTAGTTCATACATATCGAGAGCATGTATGCTGTATTTGATAAAAAGAGTAGTACGTTTTAAATAATCTTATTATAGTGCATTTTCTCAGTTATGAGGAAAAGATGGTATATTTAGGAAGTTTGTATCAGGGGTTCTCAAAATTTCAATATTTGCTAACCAGTTTTCAATCATAATTTTCATTGATTATCCTCCATACAATAACGATGAATTGAATATAATAATAATGTACTTTGAAGCTAAATCTATTGTTTAATTTTAATTATATAAACCATGCAAATTATTAAGATAATTTGTAAGGAAATTGCAAAATTATTTTGCACGGTAATTTGCAAGTATTAAATTTATTGATATTTCACAACACCGATCCGCTGCATTGGCCAAACGATGGCCGATTAGTTAGGGTGCTGGCCTTGGATACAGGTTTAGTGGGATCGAATCCCACTGTGTGTGATTGTAGCCATTTGGAATCGGATTTAAGCTGTAGGTCCCGTTGTGGTTAGAACTCGTGTGGCAAAAAGTAGACCGTAGCACTCCAAGCCAAACCAAACCGACCCGCTGCATTGACGAAACCAGATTTGATGTTTATTTGTTGCCCTTGTGTCTAGCCCCTGACCTCCTCGATATTTTAAAAAAGGAATGCACTGTGAACGCATGCGTTATTAACGAACTCTACTTTGTTTGCAGTTTAAAATTGCATTGTACGTTGTAGGGTGCTGCCATCTCTTAGTTTCCTTAGAGCTAAAATAAGACCTTTTTATGAAAAGCTTTTATTGAATTGTATTTGTTTCTTTAAAAATTAAATGGACTGATTTAAATAGGTAATTAATTAATAATTTTTATGAATATATCCATTACATATGCCTTTGTCACGGTATGAGTACTTTATTTTTTTATTATGTCAAAATGTATTTTGTTTTGCTTCTTTTGAGAAAATTAATAATTTTTGTAAATAATCTTCTACTTTTCGATTTGCACCTCGTTCCCCACGCAGGATTATCATCGCCCCCTAGCGGGGGCATCCCGCAGTTTGAGAATCGCAGGTTTTTAGGCAACCATTGTTTCAGAGAATAAATTTTCTACAAACTAAACGATCCGAAATATAATCATATGTTATAAACTGAAATCAAAACGGGTGAAGAAATTAAAGGTTCTGATTCAGATGAAAAGGATTATATTCAGGTAGGGCTAATTTCACAAAGAAAACAAAGAAAAGTTCTACTCTAATATTAGAATCTCTGTGACAAACACTATTATGAAATTCCCTAGAAATACATGCATTTCAAAGAGTGTTATTTTTCATTTGGAAGTTTAATATCTAGAAAAGAACTCTTTCTTTATATATATATATATATATATATATATATATATATATATATATATATATGTATGTATATATATATATATATTTATATACATATATATATATATACATACATATATATATATATACATATATATATTTATATACATATATATATACATATATATATACATACATATATATACATACATATATATATATATATATGCCAAATATAGTAAGGAGTTTGTAAACATGCTACTAAATTCACAAATAAAAATTATAGAAAACTAAATTTGTTTCTAAAAGATGGAATAGAAAACTATATATGGAATACACGGTATGTATTTACAGAGAATATGCAATTGTAATAAAATATTTTTAATATGCCTAGAAATTTTTAATATATTGATCTCTTTTTCGCTGTTTTATCTTTAGTGCATTCATTTTGTGGTATAAAGTAGGAGGAAATACCTCTAGGTATGAAATACCTTGCACGTGTACTCCCGTGCGTTTAATGATAGGCTCGTGTAATGATAGATAAAGTAGCAGATTAGGATCTAATGAGTCTTTGTGTTGTAAAATAGAGACCATATTCCTCCAAAATAAAACTTTCAGAAACCCCTCATAAATTATATCAGGAATATTGAAATTTTTAGTTGTTATGGGAATGCCCTTACGTGTTCATTGTTACTTTCTGTTAAGCAATCTGTTAAATTTTGATAAGTTTACGAAAGATGGTTCTGATTTCACATTCCTTTCTCAATTTCGAAACTTTCGAAACATGGATCCTTTACATGTAACCCTTTTATACATGGTGCTTTCGGGGGACGAGCACAACCGAATTCTAGGATTGTGAGCTAATAAATGAATGCGAAATTCGTTTAATCTCTTTCAACACGGATAAATTTTAAAATTCATTTCAACATCACTTGAATAAGCTAAATGGACTTACGCTGAAGAATGATTTTTTTTCTCACACGTTTATTACTAAAGGAACATATTATGACTAAGGAATAAGGTCTAATCAACAGAAATCCATAAGCTATTGAATAAAAAACAAAGGTTGGGACGACTTTAACCGGTTAGAAAAACGGCCATATCAGACCAAAATATGAATAATTATTTTATTTCATTTAAAAAAAAGACGTTTTGGAGATAAGGCTTAACCCATTTTAATTAATATGATTGAGGTACAACAAATAATTGGCTGAAATAAAAATATGTGTTTTGTGAAATGTTGCTACGTGGAACATAAAGTTTTACGAATCCATGGCTTTCTAAAAACGAGATAAGGAACAACAAATTTTTATTTAGCAAACACCAGTATCTTTAGTGAGATTCAAATTCAGACCCAATAGACCTGGTGAAATTTTTATGGGGTTTTTTACTTCTTTATATACAGGGTGATCAAATACCAGTGTGATATTTTTGGTGTGAATAAAACAGTGATTTAGTGCAAATACTTGACAAGCGATTACTACACAAAGTAAGGAAAAAATATCTGAAACATGTTAAATCTCTATATTTGTCATTTCAACACCAGATTATAAATGAACTCCGAAATGCAATCGAAATGAAATAAGGAACTGCTTAAAAGAAGAGTCAAAGAAAGAGAAATAGGTAAATCCTAGCCTACATTTTAGTATAAATACAGTATCAAAATAATTTATCATCTTGTGTTAAGATTTTTCTATGAAAAGAGTCTAATTTTTTAAACAAGTCGAAATTTTAAGTAGCTTACGCCAGTGATGAAGTGTTTTTTCCTGTCCTGAAACCATTAATAAACTAATTTCAAGAGTTTAGAACTTTAATAGTGTATCAGCCACGCTTTAGACGTGTTGTTAAAAGAACATTCCGGCAAGGAAATGTTTCCCAATTAGTTTTGAAATATGTGAACCTATAAAGGAGCAAAAGAGAATCCTCAGAGATTGAGGAGAAATTACTGCCTTTCTCTGAAATATGTCATAAAATAAACGAGTAAATAAGTGACTATCAGTGACTACTGTCTCCGCCTTTAAAGATATATCTCAAGAAGAATTCGATGGTAATAATTTCCAAATAATGTGCTCAGATTTATTTATCGTTTAGTTTGGGGGTCCGAAGATGAAAATTTTAAAGTTTTGTTGAAAGAGTAAATATTTAATGGGTAATAATATATTGTTCTAAAAATTAATAAGTAGTTGATTAATAGAAGATTTCGACAGAAATGCTCTGAAAAATTAAAACTATAGGTTTAACCAGAAAAGATAGCTAGCATGGCTTTTAAAGTGTCCACAAAAATATTCTTCAAAAGAATTATTTTTGAAAATCTTAACTGTCATTAAATACGTTATTAAACTAGCGTAACTAACAACCTTTGCTCTGGTTGCTTACTAATAGTGGGTATTTTCAGAGGAATTAAGAGGTAAAAAGAGGAGTAAAAACTTTGTTGTGCAATGTATCTTCTGTTACCCTCTGGATTTAGTTCTTCACTTATTTTTAAGCTTGCAAATATATTGCTACGTGTTCATGCCCTCCCCCCCCAATTTCAGAAACTACAAGTAAATCAAACTACAAAAAGTTTAAAAAATGATAGGAAGGAGACACTTAACTTCGGGAAACTACTTTACTAAATCTAACTACTTAATAGCAAGGCATATTCATCCTCCCATTTCGTGTACTTTGCTGGCGACAACTCAAAACATAGAAGCCCATCAGAAAGCCTATTCTTTACACACGCACTTTACATTCGTGCCCCTGCATATATTTACTACCATCTCGCTCCTATCACTGTTCAAACTCCCCATTATTGATCCTTCGACAACCAAATCTCATTCCAGAAAGAGCACAATTTTAGTATAGAACGTTCTTACGTTGTACGCTAACTTTTGCGTTATATTTAAATCGTTTACAACCTTTCTCGCTTACAGAGCCGAACGATGTCCGAAAGGTGGGGCACTGCCCTATGATAACAGAGTCCATGGATTCGAATTTACCCATGGCATGTATTTCCGCAGCCATTTAGGATAGGTTTTAAACATCAGGTCCCAGTCTCATCATCCCTATTGTAGCAATAAATTGGACGGCAACACATTTAATTTAAAATTAAATTTTGTATAAATTCATGAATATGCTATAAACTGTAAATGATAGATCTTTTTTAATAGTAGGGCCTTTGTAATACTTTTTATCGTTTACCATCAAAAAGGTAGTTGTGAGATATAAACATGAACAGTTAGTAATACTTTCTTATTTCTTACGTACATCACCAAAAGGGCATAAGTAAGAGATAAACTACAATCGATAATCTCTATCTAATAATACAACTAAAACCCTTTGAATAGTCGGCAATAACATATAAGCTAGATACCTTGTCAATACCTTGTAAGGAGGTAAAGTTGTGAGCAAATGAATTTAT
>CM063504.1:127749191-127756691 GCA_032207245.1 Pardosa pseudoannulata
TGTAGATTAAGGAATGTTACTGACGCTTGTAACATTGATTCTCTGGGTTTTAAGTAATTTTAAAATAGGGACCAAGAAGGAAACTCCCGGGCTTGGCCTGCCATCTCCACAGGTATAGTTTCAACTGGGAGGACATTGTGACCACGATCTTATTTTACGTTCCCCAGTCGCTATAATTGAACACAGCGGAATTTTGACGGGATCGAGCTTCAAACTCACAATTCTGCGGTTATGACGTCGGGGCCTTAGCACACTGAGCAACCACGGTTCTAAATTTATTCAATTTTTATCTAAAGGGAAATCTTTGCATACGCGTATGTATGTATGTATACAGGTATGCATATATGTATATATCTATTATATATATAACTCTTTACTTTCCAATTCTCTTAGACCACATAGACATAAGCATTCGCCCGAGTCGACTTATATCGATTCCATTGGAAAGAGGTCGCTACAATGCACAGTCGTTTATTAAAATATATAAAATTATTTTTTGGAAAAACCTTGTGTGTCCCACAATGACTCAGTGCCATTAAACTCCAACTCAAGGTAACAGTCTCTTTTAGACCATCAAGACTATAGAAAGATCAAGAAGAATCAAGAAACAAGAAGGATATATAAAAAAAAGAAAAGGCAGAGAGATGGAAAGGCAGAGAGAGTTTGAAAGGCCATGTGAAGTATCTTGGCTCCGACAGACTCCGGAAATTTAACGAGTAGGACATCTCGCAGCTACCAGAAATGTTCCAGAAAAGAAAGCCCCAGACCAGTGGTGGGACTGAAGTCCGCATTGCCATCCCACCAATTAATATTACAGGGAAAGTTTCTAAATATTTTGATCATTTCCAAGTTTGAAGAACCCTTGCACAGTCGCCACAAAGGTACTTGTTATCAAAAATAGAACTTAGAATTAGGTCCTCTTTCTTCTTTTCCCGTAAATGTTTAATGTCTGCTTATTTTGAATTTTGGATAAGGTGACGTATAATATTAGAGAATTTTGAAAGGCAATTTATTGAAATTTGATAAACTTCTGTTTATATATATATATATATATATATATATATATATATATATATATATATATATAATATATATAATATATATATATATATATATATAAATATATATATATATATATATATATATATATATATTATATATATATATATATATATATATATATATATATATATATATATATATATACATATATATACATATATATGTATATATACATATATATATACACACACACATTATATATATATATATATATATATATATATATATGTATATATATACATATATATGTATATATATATATATATATATACATATATGTATATATATGTATATATATGTATATATATATAAATATATAAATATATATAATATATATATATGTATATGTATATATATATGTATATATATATATACATATATGTATATATATATATGTATATATATATAAATATATATATATATATATATATATATATATATATATATATAATATATATATATATATGTATATATATATATATATATATATATATATATATATATATATATATATATATATATATATATATATATATATATATATATATATATATATATATATATATATATATATATATATATATATATATATATATATATATATATACATACATATATATATATATATATATATATATATATATATATATATATATATATATATATATATATATGTATATATGCATATATATATATATATATAATATATATATATATATATATATATATATATATATATATATATATATATATATATATATATATATATATATATATATATATATATATATAATGTATATATATATATATATATATATATATGTCAGGATTTAAATTGTAGATTAATTTTAAAAGATTTTAATTAGGGATTATTTACTGAGAGTGACGCGGCGTGATGAGTTAGCCACATAAATACGGCTCACGCGCAGTGATCTAGAGCAGAGAGCAGTGTGCACATTCCACGGACAGAGCTGTGGCTACCCGAAGCAGCTAAGCCTGCCTTTGTTAGAAGTTGGGCGCCAATGTGCGACGCCATTGAAGATGATTGATGAGTAATGTGCTGTGAGATTTGAATAAAGGATGAAAACGATGTCAGGACTCTAGTGTCGTTTAGTGGAACGTGTCATGTATATATATGTATATATATACATATATGTATATATATATATATATATACATATAGTATGCATATGTATGTATATATACATATATGTATATATATATATATATATATATATATATAATATATATATATATATATATATTTATAGTATAACAATAAATGTTCTTATTTTTTATTTAAAACTATTGAACTTTGTATCTATTTTAGTGAGTAATATATGTAATTAATAGTTTTAATAATTAGTCAGTATTTTCTCAGAACCTGTGGTTGAATTAAAAAATTTAAATAATTTTCGCAACGCAATTCAAATAAATTTAGTCTTAGATAACCAAATATTGATGACTGTATTTCATCACAGGTAAAATACTTAAATTTAATGAGAGCTACACTAAGGAGAGACCAAAAATGGACACAACGACACCATAGTCCTACTATAGGGAGGTGAAAGTTCACTAGGAGGGGGAAGGACTCCTCACCAACTGCAGAGAAGAAGAGGGGCATTTTCCCATGGAGTCGAAAGCCTGATTAAGAGGGGGAGGATTCCCCTCGCCAACACCAGAGGAGGAGATGTCCGCTTGGTACAGGATAGAACGGACACTAGAGAAGAGAGCTGAAACCGAGAGAGAAGTGCAGGCAGCTCTGTACTATTTGTTATTCTCGGCAGATTTACCCTATGCTTTGTTGTTAATAATGTTTAACTACAAAAATTGTAGATAATTAAATGTATAGTCCAGTATTTAATTTCTGCAGTTATTAAATTGTCGGCAGGATGGGCTTTTAGCAAACCCACAATAGCTGCTCCAGTAAAAATAGGAGAACAGGTACAGAAACTAGGCGTGCGGATATCGGGAAAGACTGCCTCAGACACACACGTATATAACACGCACTCCCCGGGAAGCATATGGTGATTAAGGAATGTTACTGACGCCATTGAAGATGATTGATGAGTAATGTGCTGTGAGAATTGAATAAAGGATGAAAAAGATGTCAGGACTCTAGTGTCGTTTAGTGGAACGTGTCCTGTATATATATGTATATATTATATATATATATATATATATATATATATATATATATATATATATATATATATATATATATATATATATATATATATATATATATATAGTATATATATATATATATATATATATATATATATATATATATATATATATATATATATATATATATATATATATATATATATATATATATATATATGCACTGAATAATATTCCACAACGAATGAAAGGAATTTTCTGTAGAACCTATGTTTTTTCTATTTCAAGCGAATCGGTTATAAATTCTAATATTTATTAGATTAGCAGTCTTAGTAAAGTACCAAATGATGTGTTTAGTCTTAGCAATATAGAACGGGGAATCTTCATTTTTCTTCATTATCTGACTACTATTGACTTGATGGATACGGATTTTATTTCTTTAGAATTCACTGAAGTCCCTTGATGAACTCAATGTGGAACTTAATTTGTTACTCTATTGGTTCAAAGTATTTATTATCGATTAGACATATATATATATATATATATATATATATATATATATATATATATATATATATATATATATATATATATATATATATATATATAGATATATATATATATATATATATATATATATATACATATATATATATATATATGTATATATATGGCATATATATATGTATATATATGTGTATATATATATGTGTATATATGTATATATATATATATATATATATATATATATATATATATATATATATATATATATATATATATATATATATATTTATAGTATAACAATAAATGTTCTTATTTTTTATTTAAAACTATTGAACTTTGTATCTATTTTAGTGAGTAATATATGTAATTAATAGTTTTAATAATTAGTCAGTATTTTCTCAGAACCTATGGTTAAATTAAAAAATTTAAATAATTTTCGCAACGCAATCCAAATGAATTTAGTCTTAAATAACCAAATATTGATGACTGTAATTCATCACAAATAAAATACCCAAATTTAATGAGAGCTACACGACACTAAGGGCAACGACACCATAGCCCTACCATAGGGAGCTGAATGTTCACTAGGAGAGGGAAGGATGCCTCCCCTCACCAATTGCAGAGAAGAAGAGGGGCATTTTCCCATGGAGTCGAAAGCCTGACCAAGAGGGGGAGGAGCAGAGGAGGAGATGTCCGCTTGGAAGAGGAGAGAACGGACACTAAAGAAGAGAGCTGAAACCGAGAGAGAAATGCAGGACGCTATGCAATATTTGTTATTCTCGGCAGATTTACCCTATGATTTGTTGTTAATAATGTTAAACTACAAAAATTGTAGATAATTAAATGTATAGCCCAGTATTTAAACTCTGCAGTTATTTAATTGTCGGCAGGATGCGCTTTTAGCAAACCCACAATAGCTGCTCCAGTAAAAATAGGAGAACAGGTACAGAAACTAGGCGTGCGGTCATCTGGAAAGACAGCCTCAGACACACACGTATATAACAAGCACTCCCCGGGAAGCATGTGTAGATTAAGGAATGTTACTGACGCCTGTAACATTGATCTCCTGGGTTTTAAGTAGTTTTAAAATAGGGGCCAAGAAGAAGACTCCCGGTCTTGTCCTGCCATCTCCACAGGTATAGTTTCAACTGGGAGGACATTGTGACCACGAACTTATATACGTGACCCAGTAGGCCATAATTGAACACAGCGGAATTTGGGCGTGATTGAGCTTCAAACTCACAACTCTGCGGTTATGACGTCGGGGCCTTAGCACACTGAGCAACCACGGTTCTAAATTTATTTAATTTTTATCTAAAGTGAAATCTTTGTATACGCTTACATTAATTAATATAAATGAATACAAAATCAAAACAAAAAGGAATGATACGAAAAATTAATAACTAATATTCAGGTAAAAATTAGAATTTTATGTTCGTTAAGAATATTTATGTTTTCTGGTTAAACTCCATACATAAAAAGAGCAAAACTAAGAAGAATATCAAACATTGCAGGTGGTAAAATTTAAATATAACTATCTCATCAGCTTCTCACAATACGATAGCTATAATATAATTAATAGATATGACTTATTACATTTGCTAGATTACATTATTTAATTAACATAACCTCACATTCAAATGAGAAAAACCTCAGTATGCTTTTAAGTAGAAATTAGTCTGCATTGTCTCCGATCTGATTAAAAATTTAAATTTGCACTACATTCAATTTTCTCTATATATGCCGATGGTACAGTAAGCTCACAGTTGAAATTTTAGACAACAATTCCAATGAATGTATGCGTCCTGATTTGTAATTCACTTAACGAATGTGTCTAACTTCATGACATTTACTGCAAATTTATCCGGACTAGGCATATACATTTGCTAGCAATCTGTTCTAAAATCGGAATTCGATTCATTCCTTACAATTCTGTAAATGTCAATTTGCTTTCGTTCCCTGTGATTGCCATAATTCGCTAAATTAGATTGGTGTCTCCTGGTTATGAAAATAAGTTGTATTTTGGTTTCTATTAGAGGGTTTTATAAAAATCTTAAATCCTCAAATATTTTGATTATTTATTAAACTGTAACCTTCTTCAAATTTTGATACTTTTAATTTTGCCGTAAGATTATAGAGAGTTATATTATTAACAATATGTGTTAAGTGCTTTCATATTTAAAACTTTAAAATGCTATTTCATATTTTTTAACTTTGTGCGTGTGATATCTTACTAACAGTTTCATGAAATTTTGTATACTGATATACAGTATAATTAAAGTTTCATTTTCAAAATGCTTAAAAAACCACTTGTTAGAATGATTTCAAAATCGGACTGAATATACTGGAAGAAGGAGGAAAGGGTGTGGAATAAGAAAATTATTCCAAAGTGTATAAATAGAACGCGCTGTAAGTGGGACAACAAAAATGGATTTGGCTGCAAGTGATATTTTGAATTGAATTACGACGGTTTTGGTATAAATTGTGTAGGAAACCGTGTTGTTTAATGTGCATAAGTGTTTCAGTTGTTTGACGGAAAAAATGATTTCGAAGTCACTGAACAGTCGTGGCATTGTTATTGGAAAGATCATCACCATACAAGGTCGTACCAAATAATATGAAAAAAAAAATTCTTTTTTGATTGTCTGACTTAGTTTTCTTATGTCATACCGCTTCCCCCTTCATCCAGTATATTCAGTTCAAATTTGAAATCATTTTCATTTGAAATTCATTTTCAATTCATTTGAAATCAAAGGTTCCTTTTTTACAGAACTTTGAAAACGAAACTTTAATTATAATCATCCTTAAGTACACTGATGATAGAAAAAAACTCAAGATAACGATAGAAATACGTTCCAAGAGTGGTAGACGAGCTTACAAACTGGCTTAATTTTAACTTTTTTTTATAGCAATCAACACCCTATGTACGAAAAAAAATTCAATGCAATGTGTAATAAAGCTGCCGGGCATAACTCAAAAAATTGCCACAGAATGCTGAATTTTCATATTTAAGACTGATGAAATATATGTTTGTGCATACACATTTTTGAGTTCAATTAGCCTCTATATAACGAAAAAAACCTGTGTTACCACATGTAATGCAATGAAATGTTAACGAATACAAACAAATGTTTTCATTGTGAGCGAATATTAATGCTACTCTTTAATCCGAATATGAGAGATACATTATTCATTGTAGAACGAATATTGCATGAACTTTCGATGTTATTAAAAACTAATATTACAGCAATTATGTACTGTCTACTTTATCAAAGAATTGGACGATCGGATTTAAATTAAATAAATTTAACCCCTTGCTTGTGATGCCTAAAACTCAGTTCGGGCAGCGCAAATGCGCCAATTTTGGAATGCTCCACCGGAGTTAGGGCAAGTAAAAAAGCGGTATTTTAATTCAGTGAATCCCGAAATCGGTTAGTACAATGCATAATATTTAATTTGCTATTTTCCCAATAGAGAGAGATAATTTCCCGCCTAAAGTTCGGCAGTTTCATGCCATTTGTCTATACTTCTCTGAGAATCTAAAGATTTGTGACATTCAAAGGAATTTGAAGGATGTGGAATTCATGACAGTTGATATAGATAATAATATTGTTGTATTAGTTTGTTATATTTATCCAGAAAATTATATCACTGGATTTATTTTACTGTAATTTGATCAAAAATTACTGTAATCCATTAATATTTCTTCTGTATGTGAAAATATCGAAAATAGTAGTTATTTCACTTAAAATTTTTTTTCAGAAGCAATCTATTTCTAACAGTTGATGATAATAAAGAACAAAA
>CM063504.1:127764191-127776691 GCA_032207245.1 Pardosa pseudoannulata
GGTGGGTCATAATGTATTAATATTGCGTTGCTAAAAATGTAGAAAATATTAAAGAATTTGAGGTTTTAAATGCTTTTTCCTCGGAAACCTTGCTTGATGAGGGGTAAATTTGGTATCATATTTGAATTTAGGAAAGAAAATATTTTCATAATCATATATTTTTCTTTATGAGATAGAAACAAGTTCCTTTTTGTTATTCAATGTTATCAAAAACTCCTATATTGTTTTAAACAAAATTAAAGACATTTAGCCGCTGACATTAGATGTTGCTCTCCAGCGCTATTTGTTAATGATGCAATGAAAAGTTATTTCCAGGTTAAGTGCAAACTATTTCGTGACCATAGAAAAAAACGCAACATGTTTAGATATCGATTCAATGATCAATTATGTACAAGTGGGTTGGACTTAGTAATATCGAATATATTCCCTGTCGACTCTACCAAAAAGAACTGAAGGAAATACTGTTTAAAAAGTAGTGGACCACAAGCCCTGAAAAGTTAATTGTTATGGAGCAAAAGTTGGAATAAAATTTAATCTTAATCCAACATAAAATTTGTTATAGCAATACGTGATAACATCTAGACATTTGTTTTATTTACTTTTCCGTGCTATCGAACTGTATTATTGAGCCGAACAATGGCCAAATGTGGTGCAGCTCGTCATTATCGGAGTTCACAATACCGCTGTTAGTATGGATGTCCGTAGCTGTTCGAACTTAGCCTTAAGCAGTAGCTCCTGGTCTCATTAGCCCTCTTGAGTAAAAGAGTAAACCGGAGAGCTCCAAACCAAAGCCAAAAAATGTAGTATCACAGGCGAATGGTATCTTAACATGGAGGGAGATTATTGTGGGACTAACAAGAGACTTACTGTGTAGGTGGGTCATAATATTTTAATATTGTGTTGTTAAAAAGGTAGAAAAAAATTACAGAATTTGAGATTTTAAATGCCTGATCCATTAAAAAACTTGCTTGATAGGGGGGGGGGAGAAAGCGGTATAATATTCAAATTTAGGAAAGAAAATATTTTCAGAATCATATATTTTTCTTTATGAGACAAAAACAAATTCCTTTTTGTTATTCATTGTTATCAAAAGCTTCTATATCTTTTTAAACAAAATTAAAGACATCAATTTAGCCTCTCGACATTAGATGTTGCTCTCCAGCGCTATTTGTTAATGACGCAATGAAAAGTTATATCCAGGTTAAGTGCAAACTATTTCGTGACCTTAGAAAAAAAACATAACATGTTTAGATATCGATTCAGAGATCAATTATGTACAAGTGGGATGGCCTTAGTAATATCGAATATATTCCCTGTCGACTCTACCAAAAAGAACTGAAGGAAGTACTGTTTAAAAAAATAGTGGACCACAAGCCATGAAAAGTTAATCGTTATGGAGCAAAAGTTGGATTAAAATTTGTTTTGTTCGTGCTACAGCAATACGTGATAACCTCTAGAGAGACTTTTGTTTTATTTACTTTTCCGTACTGTAGAACCGTATTATTATAAGAGAACAATTTATAAAAATATATATCCAGAAAAATACTCTGCTCGGGCTTCTTTTCTCGAAAACTTTTAATTTATGATCCTTAGAAGGCTAACGTTAAGTGGGATTTAGTAGCATTTACTGCATTACTTTACTTAGAAACTATTCTCCTGTTTAATCAATTATTCACAATTAAGCTTTTATTTCCAAGGTTCTCAATTAGAAAACGGGTTAGTGCAACAACATGGTTTGTTTGTGGGTACAAAAATAACAGTATATACAGGAAAACGAAGCCGAATGTTCTCATCTACTACATAGATTCTGTAAAAATTTAGACAAATAAAAACTAGTTTACAGGAAAACGAAGCCGAATGTTCTCATCTACTACATAGATTCTGTAAAAATTTAGACAAATAAAAACTAGTTTTTACATCAGTCGATACGGAACCACATAGCGGGAAGGTTGATTAAAAAATCAATTTAGATTTAAAATTAATTTTTTATTTATCCTTGCGAAAATGATATTATATATATGTATATTTATATATTATATATATATTTATTTATATATTTCAATATAAAATACGAAAAGTTGGTTAAAACATTAAATAATTTTCGATCTATTGAGATTTACCTGAATAAGTAAATTTAGGCTCAAAACGCTCGTTTCTTGTATAATTCTGCTGCGAAATGTACCCGCACACAATGTCACATGGGGACGCTAGAATTGAAATTCAGTGAAATAAAAGAGTTATATAAGAATTGTTGAGCTATGCAGAAATTAATTTGGGCTTTCGCGAAGTCGCGAAATGCTTCACATTTAAAAGAGAAACAAAGATATTTCACCAAGGATTGTAATTTTAAAGATAGAATCTCCAGAAATTTAATTCAGAATACATAACACACACACACATGCACACTTATATATATTAATAAATAAATTGCTCCGTTTAACTAAACTAGATAATTTTTATAAAATTTGTCTCTTTTTAATGATGTAGGAAATTTTCATCGTAATGAGATAAGAATATTTTATATAATGAATCATAATTAGATTTTTTAAAATGAAGCTTGTCCACCTAGAAAGTACTATATCCCACTAAACTTTTATGTTGGTCCCTCTCGGGAAATAATCAAGGTTTTATCATAGATTCGCAGACGGGAAGCCATTGAGGATGAATGCAAACTATTTCGAAGATGCCGGTATCGAGGTTAATACCGATTGGTCCATTGACGGAAGGATAAATTATTCAGCCTCGGCATAGATTCTGTAAAAATTTAGACAAATAAAAACTAGTTTTTACATCAGTCGATACGGAACCACATAGCGGGAAGGTTGATTAAAAAATCAATTTAGATTTAAAATTAACTTTTTATTTATCCTTGCGAAAATGATATTATATATATGTATATTTATATATTATATATATATTTGTTTATATATTTCAATATAAAATACGAAAAGTTGGTTAAAACATTAAATAGTTTTCGATCTATTGAGATTTAACTGAATAAGTGAATTTTGGCTCAAAACGCCCGCTTCTTGTACAATTCTGCTGCGAAATGTACCCACACACAATGTCACATGGGGACGCTAGAATTGAAATTCAGTGAAATAAAAGAGTTATATAAGAATTGTTGAGCTATGCAGAAATTAATTTGGGCTTTCGCGAAGTCGGGAAATGCTTCACATTTAAAAGAGAAACAAAGATATTTCACCAAGGATTGTAATTTTAAAGATAGAATCTCCAGAAATTTAATTCAGAATACATGACACACACACATGCACACTTATATATATTAATAAATAAATTGCTCCGTTTAACTAAACTAGATAATTTTTATAAAATTTGTCTCTTTTTAATGATGTAGGAAATTTTCATCGTAATGAGATAAGAATATTTTATATAATGAATCATAATTAGATTTTTTAAAATGAAGCTTGTCCACCTAGAAAGTACTATATCCCACTAAACTTTTATGTTGGTCCCTCTCGGGAAATAATCAAGGTTTTATCATAGATTCGCAGACGGGAAGCCATTGAGGATGAATGCAAACTATTTCGAAGCTGCCGGTATCGAGGTTAATACCGATTGGCCCATTGACGGAAGGATAAATTATTCAGCCACGGAGATAAGAGTAGCAATTAGGTCGTAGAAATTTGGACGGCTAGACAATAGGAAGTTTCTAGGAACTCTCGAAAAGGAAGGAGTTATTTTTTTCTCAATGCGGGTTATTTCGGGTATTTTCATCTTCGAATCGCTTCAAGATCTAAGCTTTTCCCATTATATTTGTGCTTATATATTTGTCCACCTCGATGTGTTAATGTTGTGTATATGCATACGCTTACGGCTGTGCGGTCGTATCTTTCAGGCATGATAAATTTATTTCATCAGTTTTAAGGTCTGATATCGCTAGCATCAATTGTAATAATATGAAACAACATACTTTTTTTCGAGCATATGTTTGTCCATTTACATGCATTAACATTGTATATATACATACGCTTATCGTGACTGAGAATTTGTTTCTTTTCGACATGATATATCTGTTTCAGCAGTTTTGAGAACTTAGAAATCAATTAGAAGGAACATTTGTCAAATTAAAAATGCTTTTTTTACTCTCAAATGATATATAAAGTTTTTTTAGGCACATAAGGAGATAACATAAGGTTATTACAATATATTTTTATTTTTACTTCACTACTCGAGTCCGTTTGGGGCTCAAATAGCCTTTTATAGGCTCGAAGAAACTGCTCGAACATTCCAAATAAGAACAGAAACCGGAACCGGAGGTTGTAAAATACCGCCACATTTGGAGACACTTGGCAATAATATTTGGCGGCAAACTTGGATACAAAAATAAGTAGCCAAAAGTGTAGCCAACGAGCCTATAGAGTCCCATGTTAAATACAACAAACTAACAAATTCGTAACAATATATATATATATATATATATATATATATATGTATATATAATGTGTATCTATATACAATATATGTGTGTTTATTATACGTATTCAAAGTGGATGAGTCAAATCTTGATTAAATATTGATCAAATAGAACTAAAAAATAAAGACTATCTGCAGACTATTAAAGACTATTAAAATCTGCAGTAAAAATCGGTGCAGAAACGTAAAATGTTGTTCATTTACTTTCATTAAAACTTTCTCTAACACTTTCCTGCACTTACGAAAAAATGTAGGAAATAAATATGTATTACTTATAATCCATAAAAAAGATTTGATGCTGTTGATTCATTGCATTGTGTAGCGATCGACCAAGTAGTTACAAATTATTCAATAACTCGTGTTTGAAACGCTTTTTTATAACTTTCGAAAGAAATAGAGAATTTACGAGAAATCAATAGACGTTAAAGGTTTTCCTTTAGGACATAAATTAGAGCTTTACAGAATCTCATGCTTCAAAAGTTTCTGAGTAGTTGTTTTTTATTTTGCTCCAAAAAAGTTTTTTTTTATTATACGTAATTGCGGATTTATCAAATTCAGAAACGTACGAAAACACAGTACATTGTTCATTAGTGTTTCAAGAATAAGAGAGGTGTGAGCTGTTGGGAGAACTGCTAATTTATAAAGCTGTTTGGTTTAGAGTACTACGGTCAGTTTTTGCAACACGAGAGTAAATTTATATAGTAAATAGACACTTTGGTCTGGGTCACAGATGTGGTAATTGCGGCCTTGTGACCGCATGCGGGTTCTGTGAGATTTTAGAGGGTGACAAGCAACACACTTAGGTTAGGTAACAAAAACATTTATTTTTAACAAATCAAACATAACTAGAAAAGATTATAATCAAACAACATACTGAACGACCACGTGCGAGTGAACTAGCGTGGGATCTCTGGGATCAGTTCAGGTCACTTCTCACAGTCAGTCGAGTTGAGGGTCTTCTTAAAAGCTAGATCTTATATTAATATTAATTTATATAGATTTAAATTTTTTTGTAAATTAATAGAATTGTAATTTTACTATACTAAAGCTTGATATGATTATTTTCTTTTGTATTTTTTAATGTAATAAATTGATTTAAAATACTTTTTCATTACTTTTAATTAAAGCAATATTTAAATACACAGTATATCAAACATTATTAAATATTAGTGTTTAATAAGTCAATACTTTTATGTGACTACAGAAAGAATTTATGTTTCAACTTTTTATGTAAAATATTAAAGAAATAAATTAATGTTTTTATGTATTATTTTAACATAATGTAATAGACTGATAAATGTATAGAAAAACTATGATTATTTCACAAATGGAGTACTTATAGATGTACCAATTTATGTGGTCTCCTTTATTACTGCTTAATATTAATATGACATCGTACTGGATCAAAAGTCCTCTGGTATGGATATTTGAGAATCCTAGATGAACTTAATATTTATTTAAAAACTTATATTACAATAGTTGTCACGTGCGGAAACAAGACGATGAATTTTTCCACCACTATATGAATGGAAAGGAAACTGTTTTGCTTGTAGTAAATTATAAGTTCTATTCCCGAAATTATAGTCAATAATTTTTTTTACAATCTTTTGAGGTACAAATTGGATTCATTGCCAATAATAAAATTTTTATACAACAGTTAACATTTCAAGACTTAAGGTTTCGTTTACAGTCTAAGTTGTCCATGTCCATACATGGTTTCAGCATGTACATGCAAACTGAAACAACTTCAAATACACAATTTCCATCTCCTAATATTATTAATCTTATGATGATTATTTACATTGTTATAAACTCTTAACGTTAATTCAAGTTATATTGAAAATTTTTTTATATATAGGGTGTGAATTGCAATCAAAAATGGGGAGGCGTGCAAATATCTTAAAGCAGTCCTGAATGCTATATTTCAGCATTTTACTGCTAATCAGTTTTAAGTGGTGCCTAGAGACCTAACTAAAAAATTCTAAATTCTATGGCTAAATACATACAAGATACATACTATACAAGATACATAATGTATGGCTAAATATATACATTTTATACAAACTACATACGTATGCACGTTTAAACAATTTTAATAAATTACTCGTTCATTCAGATTTGCTCAAAATGTGTAATTAATGTTTCAAAGTTATAGTTTCCAAAAATGTACGTAGAAATCTAAGATAGAAACTAATCGAAAAGAATTCTGACAGAGTCTAATTGCAAAAAATCTGAGCCAAACGATGGTCGACAGGGTAGGCCGCTGCCATTCGGTATCGGAGCTAATGGATACGAACCATTCGACTAGAATGGATGTTTGTAGCCAATGGGAATTCGCTTCAAGCAGTAAGTGTAGTTTCATTTACCCTCTTGTGGTAAAATAGACCGTCGTACTCCTAACTAGACAAGAGTTAAAATATGAAGATGGAATGTTTCGTGATCACATCACTCCCTTCAAATAAAAATAATGCAAATGAATTGATTACAGATTAAATTTTAGTTTCATTAAAGAATGTCATTCCAATCTATATTTTTTTTATTCAGAATTTTTTATTTGCTATAGAATTTTTTATTCCACAACTTCGTAAAACAATTTAAAAATGTTTTTCTATATTAAAAATTTCCTTTTTGTGGAAGCATCAATATTTTAAATGTCTTTACTCCTTAAAATAAAATGTTTGGAAAAAGATGAAGTATTCAATTTAACGTTTGACCAAAATTTAAATACTATTAAAATATTTTAACTATTTGGTCAACATTAAAAAATTATTGCATCATAATACGGTTTGAAATACCAACTTTAATAGTATGAGGTTGTAAAATACTGCTTTTTACTAGTTCAGTTGAATTTTTCACTAAAACTTCCATCAATATTTTCTTGAAACTATCCCTTAAAGTATTTGTGTCTTAGCGCCATCTAGTAGTTAGAGTTAATGTTATTTGCTTTCGGAGACAGTTTAATTCCGAAATTGAACACTCGAAGACAGTTTTATTGGTCTTTAAAATATTTAAATATAAATATTAAAGGAGACACATCACCTCCTAAGCATATTAAAATGGAATATCTCTTCTTATTTTTCACCTTACCATATTTTTTAATCATTATCTTAAATAAATGGGATTTAAGTTTTTGATCTCTATCTTTATTAAAAACGTTTTTCTGAATTTACTTTGGTTCTAAAAAAGCAGAACTTTTTACTTAAAGCAAAAAGTGAGAGATTGTGTCAAAAACTGAAATTTTTACTGACCCACTGTGCTCAGACTTCCTACAACACAAATTGAGTTTCATTAATAGTTTTTGTTTTTATTGAATAATAATTAATAGGTAGAATTCTCCACCTATTTAAAATTTAAAAAAATATAAGAAATATTAGAGCAGCGGATTGAAGTTTTAATAAAGTTAAAATTAAATTTAAAAATTCCAGTTCAAATATTATAAATACTAAATGAAATAAAGAACAATGAAAAAAGTAGGTAGAGTTTCATTGTAGATCTATAAATTATTTACTGTGAAATTTTGAAATCAATATGGCTATAGCTTTTTATTTACAGTGTGTTCAAATTGAAAAAACACCGTTTCAGTTAGATGTATTTAAAATTTTAAGCTTTTTATAATTTTTATAGTTAGATTAAAATATGGAATATTAAATGTAAAGTATTTATAGTTTTACAGGTCGCAATATTTCATTCGAGTTTGTTTTAAATTATCCAGAAAGACCCAGAGAGAAATGTAAGAATAAAAAATCAATTTTTTGAAGATTTAATGATGATTTGTCTGTACCCATAAATGATTAAATTCAATATTTTATAAAAAAATTTTAAATTCTTACTTAGGTCAGCAATGAAAATTTTTTTAGTTATTTTTTTAAATACAATTAGTATAAATATGTATATACATATGACAGAATCGCAATATTAAGTGGCAAAAATAGAAAGCGAATTTCCTTGCAATTTTCAATTTTTCTTTTTGTATATGGTGTTGGATTATTATTTTTGTTTGTTATTATTTATTCGCTTTTCATGTTTTTTCGTTTCTAATTTATGAAGCTGATGGTGGTCTATAATTTCTCATTCTATTCATGCCAAGTAATGTTTCATTATTGCAAGAAAACTTTCCAGTGAGTTTCGAGCAGTCCAGTTCTTCAATAAACAGTCCATATAAGGATTTCACACGACTCAAGGCGACATATGCTTGATCTGCTGAGAACAGTTTTCATGCTAGATAAATTACTGCATAATATACAGTGCTACTTTGCATCTTATGTACTGTTGATGCCCATGGCAGAATTAATGGTACCATTCTTCGTTCAGAAGTACAGTAGTTAAGTTTGGCGGAGAATTACACTAATATTGGCTCGATTCTGTGAACACCATTATTGCCAAAGTTCACTGTGACTGATGGAAATTAATTAATTAATTTAATTAAGGAATTAATATTTGAATAAACTGTATTAACAACAAGTGTCATCCACTAAAAGTTTAAAAAATGTATTTGAATTTGAATGGATGAATAAAATGTATTTTAATAACGATTGAAAATTTGATATATAAATATTTATAAGGAGAGTGTGAACTGAAAGTATGAATTGGATAACTTCTCAATTAGTAAAACTCTTATAGAGTGATAGCTTTTTTTAAAAATAAAACAAATTACTAAAGTATACATTACTATTTATTTATTAAAACATAAAAATATAGTAGTTTTGGATTAATTTAATTTATTTTTTTTACTAATTTCAGAGAGAAAATTTTAGACATTAAGGGATTCCAATTTTATAGAGTAGTATTTAATAGTTTTATCATTTTTTTTGGGGTGAGGGAGTACAAAGTTACTTTATTTTACCATTCAATTATGTTTCATTCATTGATAGGCCAGTGGTGGGGTAGACGAATACTGAATTCAATATAGAAAACTGGATATTGTTTTAATTCCTTCAAGTGAGATCTGAATAAACATATTACTTGAACATTAATCACATAATACATATTAATATTCTAAAACATGTTTTTTAAAAGTAAAACAGTAATACATTAAAAACAACTAACTCTATCAAAAACTTGTAAAAACAAAAGTTGTACAGCTTAAAATAAAGTTGGATGTTATTTTCAATAAAGAGAATTCCTTTAGTAAAGGGTAAGGGAGTTGAGTTATTTAAAGAAGGAGCTGTTGCTTTCTTAAATTATTTCTGCTATATAATAAATAAATTTTTCTCAACTACTATAATGCCCTTCGCATTCATTTTCATGTTTACAACAGCCAATAGGCAAACAATGAATTACCCTTCCGTTTAAAACTAAAGCCAGAATTGTCATAAGTTGAGATGTGCCCTCCTGCGTGAAATCACCTTATTTACTCTGATGTAATACAGAAGAGTTTATTAGAGTCAAAGCTAAGGTTGTAATATTACAATATTATTATATGGAAATCACATTATGTGATTTCTATATATATTTAGAACTATTTAATTTTTATACTGTTTTATTTTTTAGCCAAATCTAAATTTATTCAAACTTTTATAAACATTAGGCAGAAAAACTGTACAATTTTTATGTATAAGCATTCTTTTCATATGTACGAATCTATCAAAGATATTGACTTACTACAGAGACTAATTACGAGACTACCTATCAAAGATATTTATTTCTTACTAGTCGTAAACAGACGAATTTTTAAAAAATCATTTAGTGTTCCAAATAAATATAATAAATATGATTTTAGATTTCTTTCATCAGATCGCCAATTCTGTATCTTTTAATTCTGAAAAAATGAGCCTTATTTGAAAGCTTGGCTAAACTATCTTAATTAAAACGTATAAGTTTAATCAGGAAACCTTTATTAATCTGATACATAAATTAAGCCCGAATATTTCTTTGAAGAACACGATTCCCAGGGCACATAAGTGAACTTTAAAAGATCCAATATTTTATGCCTTGTCAGCGAAATAAATCTCAATTATTTATTTTAGATTATCAGCGCCAACTACAGAATTCATAATCAATAATTTGATGCCAAATTTAATTACTCTAGATTGAAATAGATGGGCCCGTTGTAACGAAGGCAAAAGGTGACACTGGAAGTTACGATATATTATCCAAACACTGCCTGAACTTAATAACTTTCACTTATCCATTGAATAGCTGAATGGATTTCGAATACTAAAGTAAGATAAAAGTTGTGTCACGGGAAATGTTTGCTGGGAATAAATATCTGTTGTTGAGTGCATTTTGAAACATCAATTTTACATATAGGTCTTCATAGAAGAATAACAAAGAGTGATATTAATTGAAGAGAACAAAGTGTATAAGGCAAAATCTGATAACGAATATTTTTATAGTAAATTTTAAGTTATGGGAATATAGATATTGTAAGCGTTATTGCATTTTGATGGACGAGAAGAAACAAAAAAGTTGATAAGATTGACTTAATTTTATATTTAGTCTAAAAATATAACCTTCTCCATACTTTCTAGGATACTTTCTAGAAGTCTATAATATATTTTTACATGATAAGGTATTTGAAGAAATCATACTTTATACTCCGCAAATTAAATACACTTTAAAATTATTTTAATTCTGTACAATTGTTCTGACAGTTCTGGATTATAAAAATGAGTAAAACATAAGATCAAAATGATTTGCTCACTAATAAAGCTTAAAAACATTATTAAACACGATTTATTCACTGTTTATTCACTATTTACTACTTACTTTACTATTTACCATTTATTCCCTATTCATTACACTATTTATTCACTACTAAAGCTTACAAACACCAGCTGAGCAGATAAAGGTTTAATTTCCATCATTCCTCTATCTATTCCTCTATCATGCTGGAATCTATAGATATTTGATTTCTACTGACTTAATTCATTAGTGATCGCCTGTATTTATACTTCATAAAGTAAACGTAATACAATTCTGAAAAATACTTTTCTTATAGATTTCTCAGTTGTATTTCTCTAAGCCGACACATAACATCGGCAAATTAATCCCAACAGTCACCATACATGATGTCAAATATAGATAAAGTCTCCCAAAGTTGATAATTTGCCAAGCTTTTTGGTTTTGTCCAGATCATTTGATTGATCCAATCAGTTAACATGCGGGAAGTTATACTTTTACATACATACCATTTTGTTAACGAAGATGTGAGATAAGAAGGAAAAATATCATATATCTTAAAGTAATTTCTACAATGGTTGGTTGGTAAGTGTCGTGTCCATGTAGAAGTCTTAAGACATCTTATGCAAAGATATTTACGATTTCCTCCAGAGGTTGAACTTCTAAGAGTGACTCTTCGTAATTTAGAAATAGAAACCAAGCTGAAGATTCACAAAGTGGATCTGCCACCTTCAGAGCTATCGTTTGGGAACTTGTAGGACATTGCGACCACGAAACTATCTTACGTGCCCAGCTGGCAAATGATCGCGCCGGATCTTTGACCGGCTCAAATCTCGATCCTACCTTCTTCCGGTTACGACATTGGTGCCTTTGTCAACTGAGCAACTACAGCTATAATTTATGTAATGAGAAATACACACACACACACACACACACACACACACACACACACATATATATATATAATCCTTATAGAAATTACTTTTTCTTTTATAGCCATTAGCTGCCAAATGAAAACTTTTGGCACGGTTTAAAAGTACATATGTGAAATAAGTGTTCCCGTGAGAAAACTTTGGCTTATGGAAACTCGTACCCACAACTCCTTCCCACATAAAAGATCTGTTGGATTTATAACAAAATTCGATCAAAAGAGCGTATTATAAACTAAAAAAACTACAATTTTCCAACCTGGAATAGTCCGGTCCATAAAGGAGAAATTGACCTACTTTGCGAAATGGCAAAGTCGTAGCATAGCAACGGTTCAGTAATTTATTGAAAGTTTGAGATTTTTTAATAAATCTATAATATTTATAGACAGAAGTACACTATGCCTCTGATCTGGAAACTTCCTTTCTTTTGACACCTGGCTTGTAAAAATTCTATTTATCAGAGACCTGCCAGAAAAAGAAAAAAAGGTATGATAATCCCTGTAAATGTTTCCT
>CM063504.1:127781691-127794191 GCA_032207245.1 Pardosa pseudoannulata
TCTTATAATTACTGAATTCTTACTTGAAGTGACAAACTGAAGTATCTTTCAAATATATTTATTGTATATAATGCAAAATTTAATAAGCTTTAATTTTTTTTTATTTTAATAAAATATAATTTACGTATTTTAATAAATTTTAATTTATATAGTTATTCTCTCCTATGTCAAAGGACGTAGATTACCAGTAATTAGAGAAAAATGAGATTTTTTAAGGTGTATTACTTGCTACTCTATAATTTTGAACACAAGGAGAACTAAAATAAGGTTATTACAGTCTATTACATAAATTGATTTATACATTTCTAATAATTATTAGAATAATTATTAAATATTAAATAATTATAAATTAATTATAAATAATAATAAATAAATATTAAATATTTCTAATAATTATTTAATTATTACCTGAAGTGATAGCCTGAAATATCTTTCGAATATATTTTTTGTATATAATACATAATTTAATAAGCTGTAATTTTATTGTTTTAATAAAGTATAATTTACGTACCGTAATGAACTTTAATTTAAATAGTTTAATGTCTTCTATGTCAAAGGAAGTAGATTACCAGTAATTAGTGGAAAATGAGATTTTTAAGGTGCATTAGTAGCTACCTTATAAATTTGAACATATTAGTTTTCCTGACGTTTAAGCTGTGGGCTAAAATTTAGTATCTCTAAATATACCCCTAATTACTAAAAAGCGATATTTTTTATGAACACCAATTGAGCTTTTTTTAGCATTTTTTGGTCGAAAAGAATGAAAAAAATGTGTGACGCAGCTACCAGAAAGATTAGTAAAAAATAGAGTATGGAATGAATATAATAAAAACAATTCTTTTAACATCTTAAGAACAATTATTTTGTTGGGTTTTTTTTTTACTCAAGGAAAATTTTCCGAGAATGCTTTATTAGACTAAAATGTGGAAAATTACCTCACACAAAAAAGCAACAAAATATGAGAGAAACTTAAAATGATTTTTTTCCTCGCTCTTTCTTTTCGGTTTTATTAACATTTTTTCGTTTTCTTCTTTTTATATGCTTTCATAAGATGAATGTAAAGTTAAAAAAAAAGCTCCTGCTTAAAAGTTTTCTTAATGCATCACTTACGAAAAGATAAAAGATGTGTGATCTCCTGCATTTCTAAAGAAAAATGTCCCTTAACCATTACACAAAGCGAAATGAGAGGCGTGATAAGGAACGAGGCGTCATTCCGTGTGAATTAATTTCTCTTGCCTTTTTGCAGCTAAAGAGCTTTTATCGAGCTATTATCTTTTGATTTCAACTCTGATGAATGACAAAATGTCTTTTATGATGCCGAATATTTATTGAAATAATCAACACTTCAGAATAGTTTAGGACTAATTGTGAAGGGATTAAAATTTGCATGATTCGATTAGTTTTGAGAGTAGATTAGATAATTTCTAACTGGGATAATCTAATAAATGTAGCTGAGGCCGTTGGATATTTGATTTGAAAAAAAAAATTAATACATAAAAGAACTTCAATAGAATCTATATTTTTACTAGTAAATAAATAAATTGACATTTTATTTGATTATTTTTTTTATAAATGTCAGGTATATGAGGAAACTGAGCATGGTCTCTGGTATATGGTGATAGATGACCTTTACTCATGAAACACTGTTACCTTGGGAAGCGAAACCTACTTTGAATCGTAGAAAGTATAAGCAAAAGATAATTCTGATAAAATATCATATCAGTTTAAAAAATATTTATATAAGTGTAGGAGGAAGTCATGTGGTGTCCATATCAGTTTTATAAAATTAAGTTTTGCGTTATACCGTTGTACACAAGTACACACAGTAAGCAAAATATCTGGTATAGAACACCAAGCTTTTTACAGAGATAAAACAACGTTATTATAGTTCATTACATAAATGGGTTTATGCATTTCTAATAATTATTATAGTAATTATTAAATATTAATTAATGATAAATTAATTACAAATAATACTATTAAATATTAATTATTTCTAATAATTATAGAATTCTTACTTGCAGACAGCCTGAAATATCTTCCAAATATATTTATTGTATATAATGCGTAATTTAATAAGCTGTAATTTTTTTGTTTCAATAAAATATAATTAACGTACTTTAATAAACTTTAATTTATATACTTTAATCTCTTCTATGTCCTTTATACAGAAATAAAACAACGTTATTAAAGTTTAATAAATAAATAGATTTATACATTTCTAATAATTATTAACATATTTATTAAATATTAATTAATTATAAATTAATTGTAAATAATATTAATAAATATTAATTATTTCTAATAATTATTGAATTCTTACTTGAAGTGACAACTTGAAGTTTCTTTCAACTATATTTATTGTATATGATGCTTAATTTAATAAGCAGTAATTTTTTGTTTTAATAAAGTATAATTTACGTACTTTAATAAACTTTAATTTATATAGTTTAGTCTGTTCTATGTCAAAGGAAGTAAATTACCAGTAATTAGAGAAAAATGAGATTTTTTAAGGTGTATTAGTTGCCACCCTATAATTTTGAGCATATTATTTTTCCTGACGTTTAAGCTGCGGGCTAAAATTTAGTATCTCTAAATATACCCCTAATTACTAAAAATGCGATATTTTTTATGAACCCCAATTGAGCTTTTTTCATCATTTTTTTACTCAGAAAGAAGGAAAAAAGGTATGATGCAGCTTCCAGAAAGATTAGTAAAAAAATAGAGCATGAAATGAATATAATAAAAACAATTCTTTTACCATCTTAACAACAATTATTTTGTTAGGTTTTTTTTCACTCAAGGAAAATTTCCCGAGAATGCTTTATTAGACTAAAATGTGGAAAATTACCTCGCATAAGAAAAGCAAAAAAAGGAGAGAAACTTAAATGGATTTTTTCCCTCGCTCTTTCTTTTCAGTTTTATTAACATTTTTTTCGCTTTTTTAAAATTATTTTTTCTTATATACGCTTTCATAAGATGTATGAAAAGTTGAAAAAAAAAGTCTCCTGCTTAAAAGTTTTCTTAATGCATCACTTGCGAAAAGATAAAAGATGTGTGATCTCCTGCATTTCTAAAGAAAAATGTCCCTTAACCATTACACAAAGCGAAATGAGAGGCGTGATAAGGAACGAGGCGTCATTCCGTGTGAATTAATTTCTCTTGCCTTTTTGCAGCTAAAGAGCTTTTATCGAGCTATTATCTTTTGATTTCAACTCTAACGAATGAAAAAAGTCTTTTATGATGCCGAATATTTCTTGAAATAATTAACTCTTAGGAATAGTTCAGGACTAAGTGTGAAACGATTAAAATTTGCATCATTTGATTAGTCTTGAAAGAAGATTAGATAATTTTTAAGTGTGGTAGTGTAATAAATGTAGCTGAGGCTATTAGATATTTGTTAAAAAATTAATACAAACAAGAACTTCAATACAATCGATATTTTCATCAGTAAATAAATAAGGATTTTTTATTTGTTTAATTTTTTTTTTTAAATGTCAGGCCTATGAGGAAATTTACTGAACATGGTCTCTGGTATAAAGTGATACATGATCTTTACTCAGGAAACACTGTTACCTTGGGAAGCGAAACATACTTTGAATCGTAGAAAGTATAAGAAAATAATAACTCTGATAAAGCATCATATAAATTTAAAAATATATATAATAAGCGTAGAAGGAAGTCTTGTAGTAACCATATCAGTTTTATATAAATTAAATCTTGCGTTATTTCAAGTACACACAGTAAGCAAAGTATCTGGTGCAGAACACCAAGCTTGTTACAGAAATAAAGCAACAATCTTAAAGTTTATTAAATAAATAGATTTATACATTTTTAATAATTATTAGAAGAATTATTAAATATTAATTAATTATAAATTAATTATAATAAATATTAACAAATATTAATTATTTCTAATAATTATTCAATTCTTACTTGAAGTGACAGCCTGAAATATCTTTCAAATATATTTATTGTATATAATACGTAATATAATAAACTGTCTTTTGTTTTAATAAAGTATAATTTACATACTTTAATAAACTTTAATTTATATAGTTTAGTCTGTTCTATGTCAAAGGAAGTAAATTACCAGTAATTAGAGAAAAATGAGATTTTTTAAGGTGTATTAGTTGCCACCCTATAATTTTGAGCATATTAATTTTCTTGACGTTTAAGCTGCGGGCTAAAATTTAGTATCTCTAAATATAACCCTAATTACTAAAAATGCGATATTTTTTATGAACCCCAATTGAGCTTTTTTCAATCATTTTTTTACTCAGAAAGAAGGAAAAAAGGTATGATGCAGCTTCCAGAAAGATTAGTAAAAAAATAGAGCATGAAATGAATATAATAAAAACAATTCTTATACTATCTTAACAACATATATTTTGTTAGGTTTTTTTTCACTCAAGGAAAATTTCCCGAGAATGCTTTATTAGACTAAAATGTGGAAAATTACCTAGCATAAAAAAGCAAAAAAAGGAGAGAAACTTAAATGGATTTTTCCCTCGCTCTTTCTTTTCAGTTTTATTAACATTTTTTCGTTTTTTTTAAAATTATTTTTCCTTATATACGCTTTCATAAGATGTATGAAAAGTTGAAAAAAAAGCTCCTGCTTAAAAGTTTTCTTAATGCATCACTTACGAAAAGATAAAAGATGTGTGATCTCCTGCATTTCTAAAGAAAAATGTCCCTTAACCATTACACAAAGCGAAATGAGAGGCGTGATAAGGAACGAGGCGTCATTCCGTGTGAATTAATTTCTCTTGCCTTTTTGCAGCTAAAGAGCTTTTATCGAGCTATTATCTTTTGATTTCAACTCTAACGAAAGAAAAAAAGTCTTTTATGATGCCGAATATTTTGTGAAATAATCAAGTCTTATGAATAGTGCAGGACTAAGTGTGAAACGATTAAAATTTGCAGGATTCGATTAGTCTTGAGAGTAGATTAGATCATTTCTAAGTGGGATAGTCTACTAAATGTAGCTGAGGCCATTAGACATTTGTTTTGAAAAAAAAATCAATACGAACTAGAACTTCTATACAATCAATATTTTCATTAGAAAATAAATAAATTGGCATTTTATTCGTTTATTTTTTTATAAATGTCAGACATATGAGGAAATTTACTGAGCTAATACAGTCTACATCTGCTGTCAGCAAACTTTTGGACTTTAAGGACCACTACATATTTAATTTTTATTTGGCGGACCGTTAATTATATGAATTTAAAATAAAAAGCACTAAATATCTTTATAGATTAATAATTCGAAATTTTTATTTTATTAATGCAAAACACACACTTTAAAATAAAAAAAGGTATATCGTAATTACAAAAAACTTCACTTATGTATTATATATTTTTGTTTGATTTATGGTATTGCTTATCGACCACCCGTATGTAGAGTTTTGGTTCCATCGACGTCACTCCAAGATGGTTTGGTGATATAAGGTAATTTTTTATGCAACGTGACAGCTAAAGAGACCGGAAGCTACTACTTAAAGCCGATTCCGGACGGCTACAAATATCCATGCCTCAGTGGGATGTGAACCCATTAACTGCGGTACGAAAGATACGCGCCCTGACTATTCTGCTAATAAACTGCTACGTTTATTTCAAGAGCAACATCAAGTTTTAATTGTTGTGACAGATAAAAATGTTTTTCTGCTCAGATATGTTGTTGTAAATTATATTAAAATTTTCTGCTCTTTCTCACTCACTGAAAGATATTCACTTTTAATAAAAAGCCAAAAATGAAATCTTGACAAAGATGACTGAAATATAGAGCTTTGAGATTTAAGTCACAAGATAGATCTATGAAGTATTCTTCTACATTCATGTCTAATTTTCTTTCTACGATGTTAGCTAAAAATGGTTCGGCAATCCACATATTACTATGCCTAGTATCTTCTTCAGTTTGGAATGCAATCTTAGGGAATATTTATATCGCAAGTAAATAGTACTGTTTAGAAAATAATAAAAAGCGCAAATTGTCATAATTTTTGTTAGATTTCCATTTTTTAACCGGAATTTTCATGAAACTTTTTGTTAGTTGTGTTGCAGCTCACAATAAATAATCATCCATTTTTTATGCAGGCCATCAAAAATTTTCACAGACCACTGTATGTCCGCGGAGCACTGTTTGGTGACTGCTGGTGTGGAATACCGGTTTTGAAGCTCAATTATAGATGATATTCCTTTGGCCAAGAGCCGAACCATGTCCGAATGGTAGAGAGCTGCTCTTCGGTACCGGAGTTCGGGGGTTTGAATCCCGCTGGTGGCATGGAAGTTCGTAGTCGTTCGGAATCGGTGCTAAGCAGTAGGTCCCGGTCTCAGTAGCCAACGTGAGCAAAATAGTCGACCGTAGCTCTCCAAAACCAAACCAAGCTAATCCTTTGGTTAAGATTTTAATGACATGCAGATTATTGTCACTAACACTTCTTGTTATCGTTCAACATTTAATATTTGCATTATATTCAATAATGAGATTTAATTACGCATGATAGGAACATGAGTACAATTCTCAAAACAAAATGTAAAGATTAAATCACTTGTGCCAGATTCCCAATTACAAAATAATAACGTTAAATATAAAAATTCACCTTAACGTCAAAGGGTGCAATAGGTTACAGCTGATATAGACAATAATGAACACACCAAGCAAGTTCTTAGCGATAATTGTCAAGCATATTTGAGAAAGGTGTTATGAGTTTTCTTTTTAAAAATAAAATAAAACTTGTTTGTTATAGTATGAGGATTTTAATAATAATGCTTTGCACATTTTAATTAATTTTTTTTCAATTTATTATAAATATAATACGAATAATATATTTTAAACTATGGTTCGTTTACAATATAGTTTAAGTTATATAAACATTCAGCATTCCTTTAAATGATTAACGTATTTAATATGTTACGAGTATTATAGGCAGCGGCAATTAAAGAAAAGTATTGTGTCATTACATAAAGCGAAATGCGAGGTGAAATAAGGAGTTAGGTATCATTCCATGTGAATTGATTTATCTTGTCTCTTTGGAGTTAATAAGCTTTTATTATGCTATTATCATTTGATTTCCGCTCAAGCAAATGAAAAAGAGTCGTATAAATATTTCATGAAATAATAATCGCTTAGAAATAATTCAGGACTAGATATAAAATGATTGAATTTGCATAATTCCATTAGTTTTGAATGTAAATTATATAATTTCTAAATGTGGCAGATTAATAAATGCAGTTGGTGCCATTAAAAGGTACGTTTGTTTCAAAAGAAAATTGAATACAAATAAGAACTTCAATACTTTTTATGCTTTCAATATTAAAAATATTGAAACTATTCCCTTTTGATATTTTTTATCTTTTTTTACTTAACACTTAACGGATTCTGTGTTTTTCCTGATTATCTGTGTCCGGGAAATTTTTAAAGCACTTAAAATTGTATGAATGGATTTAAAGTGCATCAATTTATTAATTTTTTTTAAATTGATAGGGAAACAAATGGTTTTAAGAAAAGTCTAAAGCTCATAAAAATGATAACGTGCTATTAAAAATTAGAGCAAAAAATAATTAATTTCATTTAAGATTTTAATATATAGATATTTAGTGAGAATACTTACAAGTTCTTAGCAATGATTTACAAAAGGTATGTTATAACTACTTTTACTCAAAAAGATATTGTAATTGTGTCGTATTTTATGATGTTAGTAGTAATAATTTCTACAATTTTACTTCTTTTACAGTGTTTTTCTTTAATAATAAAAATAATAGGGAAATTATATTTTAATCTATAGCTGTTTTATATATTACAGTTTAAGCTATGCTAAAAACTTCTACTCAAAAAGATATTGTAATTGTCTGGTATGTTATGATGATAGTAGTAATAATTTCCTCATTTTTACTTCTTTTACAGTGTTTTACTGTAATAATAAAAATAATAGGGAAAGTATATTTTAATCTATAGCTGTTTTATACACTACAGTTTAAGCTATGCTAAAAACTTCTACAAATCGAAAAACGTACCACTCTAAGTAATTTAGGAAATAATTCAAACTGTTAGCAAAAATCTCCAACCTGTTCATGTAATTTGACAAAACATATCTATATTATCTAACTATCTATATTATATAACATATCTATATTATATAACCAAGCATCATGATGTATCTTTTTTAAATGAATGTATCTTTTTCTTTATGCATCTTTTATAAATGGTAGATTGCATTCAAACTTGCATGAAGATCTACCGTTTTGATGTAGAATTTCCTTACGCAACTTTACACTATACAGTAATCTTCAAACTGTCGACTCACAGAATCTACAGAGCTATAAGATTGTTTCGTAGCTCTCATCCCACCTTTAACAATTATACCGTTAATGATTAATGCATTTAAATTAGATCAATATGTTATAAGTACTTAATTCAAAAGAATTTAAAAAAGTGTGGGACCATTACACAAATATAAATTTGATGCGTGATCAGTAATTCGACGCCCTTCCACGTGAATTAACTTTTCTTGCCTTTTCAGAGCTAAAGAGCTTCTATCCATCCATTATCTTTTTATTTAAGCTTTATCAATGAAACAAATAGTCTTATAAGATAATGGGTAGTTCGTGAAATAATTAACTTTTAGAAATAATACGAGACTAGGCATCAAATAGTTGAAATTTGCCTGATTCGATTACTCTTGAATGCAGATTAGATAATTTCTAAACGAGGCAGGGTAGTAAAAGCAGCTACTGCAAATAGATGGCAGGTTTGTTGAAAAGGTATTTTAAGATCAACAAGAGCTTTTCAGTACTTTTGTTGTTTCCGTTAATAAAATTTTTTCCTCTAATTTTTTTAGTTCTTACTTAACCCCTTCCGGTTTGATTTAATAATGAAAAACTGTGCATGAAATAACCATTTAATTTTTATTTAAAAAACTTGTTTCGTTTTACAATTCTTACATATTCTTAATGAAAATCCACTTTTTACATAGTGTTAAATAATATCAGAAACAGTAAAATTAAGAAAATATCAAAGCAAAACATTAATAAGGTATACAGATAATAGTCTTCAAGCTAGTGGTACTTTTCAAAATAAAATGCAAAGGAATTCTTTATTGTTTACAACGCCAAGTAGTTTCACTTTTAATTTGATTCTTGTAACACACACGGCATTTCTTAGCAGGTTTTCTTTTATTCTGACTCATTAATTTGGCAATGACTTGTACCAAGTAAACAATAGGCAATAGTGACTTGTGATTTTCACAAGTGATAAAAGTGTTGCCAAATTCAGTACACAAGAAATTTTAAACTAAATTAATTATCATATTTAACAGTAACTTTAATCGCATGACGAGTGTAGCTCGTCATTGTGCGGTATGGAATGAAAAACTAATGACGAGCTAGACTCGTCATTTTACTTAAAGGGATTAAGCATTTCATTGATAACATATGGTGAAAAGTAATCTGCTAATGTATCACAGATTCCAGTCTTGTAAAAACAGCAAAAAAGTTCTTGAGGATGAATCACAAATATGCTTTTGAAAGGTTTTTTATGAGGGAGCATTTTTATTAATCTTTTACAGTTTTTATACTATTAATATAATATATATATATATATATATATATATATGTATATATATATATATATATATATATATATATATATATATATATATAATACAAATAATATATATTAAACTATGGTTTTGTTTGTATGCAGATTAGATAATTTCTAAACGAGGCAGAGTAATAAAAGCAGCTACTGCAAATAGATGGCAGGTTTGTTAAAAAGGAATTTTAATATCAAAAAGAGCTTCAGTACTTTTTATGCTTTTACTAATAAAATATTTATTTTTTCCCTTAATTTTTTATTTCTTACTTAAGTATGCCCTTGATAACATATGGTGAAAAAAAATGTGTTAACATAGTATAGATTCCAGTCTTGTAAAAAAAGCAAACAAATTCTTAAGGATGAATCCCAAATATGCTTTTGAAAGGTTTTGTTTATGAGTGAAAATTTTTATTAATCTTTTACTGTTTTTATATTATTAATATATATATATATATATATATATATATATATATATATATATATATATATATAATACAAATAATATATGTTAAACTATGGTTTTATTTGTATGAAGATTAGATAATTTCTAAGCGAGGCAGAGTAGTAAAAGCAGCTACTCTAAATAGATGGCAGGTTTGTTAAAAAGGAATTTTAATATCAACAAGAGCTTCTGTATTTTTTATGTTTATACTAATAAAATATTAGTTTTTTCCCTTAATTTTTTTGTTTTTACATAAGTATGCCATTGATAACATATGGTGTAAAGAAATGGGCTAATATAGCATAGATTGTAAAAACAGCAAACAAGTTCTTAAGGATGAATCACAAGTATGCTTGTGAAAAGTTTCTTATGAGTGAGCATTTTTATTAATCTTTAAACAGTTTTTATATTTTTAATATATATATATATATATATATATATATATATATATATATAATACGAATAATATATACAAACTATGGTTTTGTTT
Organism: Pardosa pseudoannulata; assembly: GCA_032207245.1. NCBI lineage: Eukaryota > Metazoa > Arthropoda > Arachnida > Araneae > Lycosidae > Pardosa > Pardosa pseudoannulata. The sequence continues at coordinate 127,792,222 of CM063504.1, forward strand.
GTATGCAGATTAGATAATTTCTAAACGAGGAAGAGTAATAAAGGCAGATACTGCAAATAGATGGCCGGTTTGTTGAAAAGGGATTTTATATCAACAAGAGCTTCAGTAATTTTTATGTTTTCACTAATAAAATATTAATTTTTCCCCTTAATTATTTTAGTTCTCACTTAAGTATGCCATTGATAACATATGGTAAAAAGGAATGTGCTAATGTAGCATAGATTGTAAAAACATCAAACAAGTTCTTAAGGATGAATCACAAGTATGCTTTTGAAAGGTTTCTTTTGAGTGAGCATTTTTATCAATATTTCACAGTTTTTATATTATTAAAATACATATAATACAAATAATACATATTAAACTATGGTTTGTAAATGATGAGGGTTGAAATATATTCTGAGAGATTCGAGTTCGATGGTTTTAATAGAAAATATGTCTATGTACATTAGTTACATGGTGGGTGGGTCAAACCACAGATACAAGTCAATTTCTTTGAATCAGTTTTAAGAATAGATATATTAATCAAAAAGGAACTTAATTGTTCCAGCTCGACATGCATTCAAAACTAATATATCTATAGTTAAAGTGCAGTGGAGAGCTTATCAAAGTCTGATTGCTTGCTAATCTAGTTTTCTCTATATTCAAAAATATTTCCACAGTAATAAAGTTTAAGCTATGCAAAAACGATTACGAAAGGAAACAAAATTTCACTTTTGGTAACTTTGGAGGCTATTTCTAAATGTTTTCCAATTTGCTCAATAATTTGACCCTTTATCTCCTGTGAGATTTTAAGACTTAGTGGAATGTATAATAAATAAGAATAATGTGAATGAGGGGGATATCAAAATACTTAAACGCAATGAAATAGAATTGAATGGATATGAACTGGATCAGCGTTGGGAAAATGACAACCCAATAAGATTTATAATTATAAGGAATAAAGCATTTATTTACAATGACTTTGACTATTCTCACTCCCAACGTCGTCCAAATATCCTCCCCTTTTAAGAAAACCAACACAAAACAGAATATATGGCCGATTTAACCCCCTCGCTCTCAGCGAACACTATAGTATTACATATATTTACAGATGGCGCTACGCTTCACGGTTACAAAATAAACACAGTTTACAAAAAATATTAAGCAACTGCTGTCGCATCATGGCTGTTGGAAGGAACATCTCCTATGTTATGTAGCTGGTATTATTCTAATGAACTTACCACCAGATGGCATATTGCAACAAAAACTGCACACAGATATACCATTTTGGAGTTCAGAAGTCAAATTTCACACGTTGAGTTTGATCATCATATGCGGTCCATGCACTAAACATAACTTAGGATAGATTTCTATAGGCAGTACCTTCTGGGTGACCAAAAAATTGCTGTCACCAGGAGAAACGATACAGCAAAGAAATTAGCGTACTACAGCGTCGTTAAAGTGAGAGATTAGAAAAATCAAAGCTGTATAATCAAATTCAATTTAAGAAAAATGTTCTGCCTAAAAAGAAAAAACAAAATATACCGTAATTTTGGTTTTATTTCTGAGTAATTTTAGGAAAATGCTTAGAATATTTCCGAAATATTAGAATGTTTCCGAAATAATTACTAGGTTTTAAAATAATTTTAGTTTGGTATATAATAATTATATTTATAGGCCATGTATAGCTTTCAAAGTGAATATTAAGTCATAAAAATAATTATTGGGTCCTAAGAGGAATTGCGGTTTATTATTAGATCTGAACAGAAGTTTCTTACCCTGTGTATATTTAAAAAAATCCAAGCAAAACCCAATAAATATTTTTAAATATCATTCTAAACAATTTATAATTAAGGCTATTTTAATCTATAAATAATACTATACAATATTAAATTTTCTTGGAATATTAAACCTTTTAAGTAAAATTACAAATAAAAAAGAATATTGCTTCGAAGTTTCAGTTTCTAAGTTTGATTAGTCGAAATTTAAAA
>CM063504.1:127799191-127814191 GCA_032207245.1 Pardosa pseudoannulata
CCATTATATCAAGCCCTATTTTAGGAGCAGGCTATTAAATTTATCAATTCATCACATAATAAATAGGTAAAAATAACAATTTTTTCTAGCATTATGACGTCATTCCTTTAACTATCTCATTTAATCATTTATTTTAGATTATTTAAATATCTTCTGCATGATTTCCATACGTTTTATCACTGAACTTAGATATTACGTAAATAATTTTCTTTTATATTTGGCTTAAATAATAGATTATGTACATAAGTGATAATTTTAATCGATTATTTTTGTAGAACGATAATTCTCAGCCAAAAAACAAACGATTTTTTTACCTGCCTCATAGGGTACCATTATAATTCTGGAAAATTAAAAATTTTACTGATCCCGTCATATGACGGGATATACGCTATTACTCATATAATATTGTAATAAAAAAATCAGTAAATGTATATAAATTATCAATAACTAATCAAAACAATGTAATGTTTTTAGTTTTATAACATTTTTTTACTCAGTAAGACACCGCTTTTTGAAGCGGCCTAATTGGAAAGTTTGGTTTCAGCCACCGACTTGACATGCAATTGTTAAATATTAAAACTTCCATGTAAAAACGGATGACTTCTTTGCTTGATAATTTTAAATTTAATAATCGATTATTTTTTGTTGTAATGAAAGTTTTATGACTGGTATTAATAACGAATTCTTTTCATATAAGTCTACGAGTCTATTTCACGGACTAATAAATATCTAGCGTCTAAGTTATGTATCTTTGAAAATTAAGAAGTTTGTCCATTTGTATGTAATTTTTTATACATAACCACACGGTTTGACTAAATGAATTCAAAATGATTCTAAACTGCATTCCATGTATCGGGAGACTTTAAAGGAGTATGAAGATCAACAAATTATTGAGCTTGTACTAGTTAATTCTAAAAAAAAGGCATATTTTTTACCTGCATTACAGGGTACTTTACATTTCTGGAAGATTAAAAATTTTACTGATCTCGTCATATGACGGGCTATATGCTAATTATATTTTAAACGAATTGAGATGGTACCGCTGAGAGGTAAGGCCTTCTGGTTCAACGACTTAAAGTTTGCGACATCACGCTCATGAGACGATCATGGTCTCGAGCACTGGTGCGCAAACTAGGGGTCGCGACCCCTGTGAGGGTCTGCAGAAGTATTTTTGGGGTCGCCAAATTTTTATGAAATGCATTATCCCTGCATGCTGCATACCATACAGTGTACATATAAAGAGTGAAGCTCCGTCACTGACAAGTTAAAGAAAAACTTTTCGAGATGATTTGAGGATTTTCCTGAAAACGATCTTGGTTGGATTCGGGATCCATTTCCTTTGGCATATGCAGTTCAACTCCTCAAATTAGTGAGAAAGAGCAATTTATAGATCTAATTAGTAATTATACTCTTCGAAATCATTTTAAGACTCAGACTTGCCAAACATTTTGGCTATCCGTGGAAAAACAATATCCCGTTTTATGCAAGAATGCCATCAGAGTGTTAATACAATTTGCATCATCGTATTTATGTGAAACTGGATTTAGCAAACTAGTTTCAATAAAAACTAAATATCGCTCGCGTTTAAACCCTGAAGATGATATGCGAATTGCAATTAGCAGCATACACCCAAACATCGATGAGATAAATAGAAACTTGCAGCCACATACATCTCATTAAAGCGCAATTTACTGATTTTTGTGTTATACAAAAAGTATTTTCTTAAAATTATAAATAAAATTAATATGAGTCAAATATGATGATGTTTTTATTCGAGGAAACGAAAGAAATGTGCGAAATATACATATTATTTGTGAACATTTATCTCTAGGGGTCGCCAAAGATTTTCTCTCTACAAAAGGGGTCGCCGTCGAAAAAAATTTGCGCGCCACTGGTTTAGAGCAAGCACTCTCACAAAAACAGTGGAAAAGTGTTTGCCTGTAAAACTGTTTTCACTGTTGCATCAGTGACTTTGCTAAGAAACCATCAAATCCTTATTAATCTTATCCTCTTGAAACTAGAATGAATCGGTTTTTGAACCAGGTTCCAAAACTGATTTAACAGTCTTTTCACGATTAGTGATATATCCTTAAAATTGATTACAGGCAACTAATAATGAACGGAAGTGGTTTTATGCTAGATTTATTCCACGTTTTCTTGCCCCTGATAATATATAAGCCGTTCATTACACAAATCGATTAATTCGATAAAAGAAAAGAGTATAGAAATGCGATAAAATAATGCACATTATTTTTTAAAATTGTTTTTATAATATAAATGAAAATAAATATTTTAGAATGCATAAATTTAGATGAAGCTTTCCTGTAGCAGTATAAGAAAGAATGGACAAAAATCTAATCATCAGTAGTGCTACAATTTTTTACGTGACAATTTTTTATGTGTGTGGGGCAAAGTTAATCTATTTGCCACGTACAAAAAGTATTAAAGTCAAATTTGGTGATTTCGCGATCACCAAAATTAATTTCTGCGTAACTCAACAATTCTTATATAACTCTTTTATTTCGCTGAATTTCAGTTCTAGCGTCTCCATGCGATTAATTCTTAATACATTGTGTGCGGGTACATTTCGCTGCGGAATTGTACCGGGAGCAGGAGTTTTGTGCGTAAATTTTGTTATTCAGTTAAATCTCAATAGATAAAAAATTATTTCATTTTTTAACCCACTTTTCGTATTTTATATTGAAATATATAAACAAATATATAAATAGAAATATATATATATAACAATATATATAAATATATATATAATAAAATAGAAATATATAAATAACAACCATAAAATTTTTGTACACCAAAAATGTATTTTTAGTGGATAAATTTATAATAGTATCTTAAATATGAAAAATCAAATAGAAATTGTAGGCTATAGATTTAATTTTTTCGAATTATGTTATATATAAACATTTTTACATTATACAAATATGAAAAGAGCAAACATAAAACTAATAATGTAAAAACTAGTCTTTATTTGTCTAAATTTTTCCAGAATCTATGTGGTAGACAAGTACATTAGGCTTCGTTTTCCTGTGTATACCATTATTTTAGTACCCACAAACAATGTTGTTACACTAACCCGTACTAGTATGTGACTCGCGCTGAAGTATCAATAATCAGAAAACGTACTAGTACGTGTACCACATATAATGTGTTAAGTGTTTAAATTTTTTATAATCTAAGGAAATATTACCACAGAGTTCGTTTAAAATGATTGTGAAAAATTCCAAAGATTTTAAAAATAAGAAAAATATCGAATTTTTAAGTGCTAAAGATGATCTGTTCCTTTAAATTAATTATTTTTAGGATACAAGTTTATTAAGAATTATTATATATAACAATATACAGCTTTTTATACAACTGAGAGAGTTACAATAGTAATGAATATTTTTTCTCAGCAGAATCTTACACAATTTTGTGCATTCAATTTTTTAATTTATAAAATTAATTATAATCATTGCAAGCACACAGTTTGGTTTTATTTGTTCCGATAATGTAATTAAAAAAATGTTGGTATATTGCATCAGATCAGAAGTAAAAGTTTCCAATAAAAAATTTTTAAAACCTGTTCTCGTAACTACATAATGGTATTACCAAAGAAATAGCAAGCAATATATATTCAATAAAAAGAAAGATTTTGTGTTGAGCATCGAGTGACGTTCACTTTAGAGTTTGTAATAATGAAAGAAAAGTTTGTAAAATAATATGTATATGACCTTTTAAGTGTATTTTTTTGTTCATCGGAAGCACTGGCACAAATATTATAAATATTTTGTTTTCTGCTTAACTTAACTATGTTTTCTTCTAATTCCATCTGTCCAAACAGGAATGGAGTGGAAATAAACCGTAAGTAGAAATCGTTCCTGATTCTTTGGATTTGACTACACAGAAAAAAATCTTAGACCCGGTATTTCATCTATAGTGCCGATGGTTGCCGAATAATTAGAGCGCTGATCTTTGAAACCAGAGTTCATGGGTTCCAATCTATGTATGAATGCTCGTAACTGTTCGAAATTGGCTTTAAGTATTTACCCGTCTCATCAACTGTTTGCAGTCGTAGTGCTGATTCCTAGTTTAAAAATTGTAATAAAATTATTCGTATGGAATCCACTACAATGGTAAAGCATGCAGTTTATTGTATTAACGAAAGCAAGTGATGTTGACTATTTAGTTAAAAATATTCACTTTGTTATTACAAAAAATCAATATGTATCTTTCTATTTGACTGGAACGAGGTGTGAAATGTACTGAATATTAAAAACCAATTTCAGAGAAATTTGCTACATATTCCTCATATTTTGTCAACTGTTTTATTCGAATTTCCTTTTATAAAATATATTCTAATAAGCTTACTGATGCTTCGAGTCTTATTTTCTTCCTTGATAATTCCTAATTAAATACGTAGAGTGCATGTATTCATGAGAGTCTAAGTATTAAGTGCATTTAACAGCAGAGCTGAGGAAATAGCACAACATCTTTCTGAAAAGTAATCAGAGAAAGCTGCATAAAAAATTCCGGTATTTTCATTAAAAAGAATTTTGTAGCCTGAAAATGGCAAAATAGTGTGGATAGAACGTTTAGTAATAGAGAGATCGGAGAAACCGATATCAGTCCTTTAGCTGATTTTTTGTTGTCAGAATTCGGCAGTTTCGAATCTTAAACGAATATGAATATCCAAATGCTTAAAGTGTATATACTAACATAAATAGATTTTAATAACATATCTTTACTAAAAAAGACCTTGCAATGAAACAAAAATCACATGCAATAAAAAATGTTAGAATTTTTTGTTGAAAAATATACGGAATTCCTGGAAAAGATTAAATACTTTGTTAACATTAAACTGAACTAAAATAAACAGCTTTAAAATTTTTCATAGTAACACAAGAAACTTACACCAGTAAAAGTAACCAAACTAACAATTACTTTTTTACCGGTGATAAAGCCTTTAGAGTTGTATTTTCTACAAAATATCACATAATTTAAAAATTTATAAAAATAAAAAAGTTACTTAAAATGCATTTTTAATCTAAAAAAGTTAGTACATTTGATTTTTTGGAAAATTAAATAATTTTAGCATATATTAAAATTTTTTAAAGTGATTGCAAACACAGTGCCAATTTTCATAGTACTCACATTGAAAATAATTGAAAATAATAATTTTTTCAATCATCCTTAAATGTGAGTACATGTGTTGATATTTAGTTCTTTGAATTAAAGAAAAATGTAGAGACATGTTTGAGATTTAAATTGTAAATTATACGAAATTAAGTAGTGATATATAAAACTTTTATGCATTCTGAAATTTTTTATCTTCGAAAACATTTAAGATTATTTTTTTAGTTGAATCTTAATATAAATTATAAAAAACCCTTTTTATTCTGTTTTCATGTTCTCCCAGAACGACTTTTATTTCATTTTTCTTCATTTTCCGTTGTTACTGATTAAGAGAACCGAGTTACGAGATTTTTCTATTTGCGCACTCTCTCCCATTAGTTGTCACTTTAGCCTGACATGTAATCCACGAAACTCTTATCTAGGAATGTCACGTGGAACTGAAGATCTCGGACAAAGCTTCCTCGCTTCATTGTACTTTCAACGCAGTTTGTATGAAGATCGAAAGAAAAAAAAGAAGATTTGAAGAATCTTCCAGAAAATAAAAAAAAGAATTTTAGATTTAAAAGAATTCCGAAGACGACACCGTTTTCACGCTTTTTATAATGTGAGAAGTGCTGAAAAGAAAGAATGGTTCTACAATTTTTAATGTCCTTATAAATTTCGGTAATCTCTTATTGTTGAAAAATATGGTTTTAACTAAAATTAAAATAAGAATGGAAGCGTTTTCTAGCAAATAAAAAACAGCTTAAGAAGTCTTTTTTGCATGTGTTTCTTCTGATTACTTCTTATATTCATTATTTTCATAAATATAATAAAAGACTTTACGCACGTCGTGAGTGAAACACGTATGACAGAGAACTGGAAATATTACGTTTATTCATTAGAGCACAAAAACACTTAAATGGGATAATTTTTCGTTCCGTCATTCTGTTTCACCACCTTTTTTAAGGGAACTTGCTACCCTTGTTTGACCTAAATATTAATTTTTTAATGTTTTGCTTAAAATATTGTTTAGAGCAAATAATCTTTAAAAATTTTAAGATATTATAACAGTAAAATTAAGAATTATTAAATAATGAACCATTTTTGTCATGATTACCACTTTAAATCGTTTTTTACAGAGGCTGTTCACACATTTTTTAGGCGATGTACATTGCAGCCAGGAAACTAAATTACATAAAATTCTTGTCTTTGAAATATTCTATTTGATAGCCCTTATCTTGTACTATCTTGCCACATCGTAATTTCTAGGATAATAAGGCCTTTTGAAATATCAGAAGAGGTATTCTAACCCATTCCTTCTGAACAAGAATCCTGTAAGGGTTCTGGGACAACGTTTGGATAAGGCAGATTTTAAAAGTTCTAAAGCACAAAAATCCATTGGTGATACATCGGGAGATTTAGTAGGGATCTAAGTAAGGGGTATGGTCTTGATACCGGCTTTTTGTTCCATTTCTTTTAGGAAATTTACAGTGGATTTTAATGAGTGACTGCTAGCTTTGTCTTGATGGAGTTTTACAGATGGATGGCACTGCGGGCAAAGCGATGGTATTTCATTCAGAAACATTGGCGATAAAATATGTTCCTGATAGTATTTGGAATTATTCTTGATGTTTGTTTCAATTCTCTTTAATTTTAACTTGCCATTATATGAAAAACCAACAATAATCCTGAATCCCTTAGAAAAACTTTCTTTCGATTCTTTGAACCATCTACTTAAATATTTTTTTCCCTTTATGGTAATAAATGGATTTTTTTGATGCAGTCATTTCAATACACCCATGTTTCATCTATTGTGATAGTTTTTCCATTTTTCTTTGAATAAATGTTTCTCATACAGAATTCTGCTGAGTGTCCTGCGTTCAGCAATATGCTTTAGAGAAAGACGATGCACATTGCGTAATTTCGCTTTCTTAAGATTTAAATCAATGTTTATTATTTTGTTTCCACGAGCATTTTAATGATTTTGAAACTGTTCTTTGACTAGGGGATTTTCTTTTAACATTAAACAACGTACCTTTGCCATAGTCGAAGATGTTTTTTTTTCCTTAGATACTTGTTTAGAATTTTTGTCCCACTTGAGGCTCCAACTTGACGTTTTTTCCTTTCTTTTTGACGATATTAGCTATCAGCTCTTTAGATATCACAAAACTATGACTCTCACATCCTTTTTGGATAACGGAATATGAATACTTCACTTCGAAAAGAGCATAAATATAGCCTTTGAACCACTGCTTCGTTAAAAACTGCATTTTGAATAAAAACAAACCTCTCAAGACTCAGACAATAAATTTGACTTTTAAAAACATAGTACAATTGCAGTTATATATTTTGCAACAAATGATTTTTTAATATCACTAACCAAATTCGTCTAAAAAATGAGCGAACAGGCTCAGTAAATGATTTCACTATTTCATTTCCCTTAATTGGCATTAAAAATGATCCTAACGTTCCAGTATGTGCATTCATGAATTTCACACGAGCTTGAGCACGTCGCATTTTTTACGACAGCAGTCAACAATATCCTTGGCATCGTATTGTAGGCCAGGTATTCCTTCACAATATTTATCTTTTTCAGCCTTGATCCTTTTGCATCCTTTTCTTTTCATAATTTAAAGAATTTGTCCTTGAACAAGTCATCTTGTTCTGCACTTATCTTTTTGATTATTATGCAAAAATGTTATCTATGAGGCTCGTTTCAGTATAATCGTTATGAAAACTGCCGAGCCTGCTCAATAACCTTTAGCCATAGAGTGTTTAAAGTTTGTATTTAAGACTTTTGTTACATCTGGTTGTGTATTTCCTTTTTCGATTGCAATGTACTTTCTATATAAAGGAAAGAGATAGAGTTACAACCTTTCCGGTTGCCGCAAGATGGCAGTACGTAAGAAGTATTCATTGTTCAATTGTTCAACATAGACTACTCATTATTCGATAACTTTTGTTTAAATTTTTGCCAATATTTAAGCAATTGTATAGCTGTCCACTTTAATAAGGAATCTGAGGAATGTATCTGATTCAAAAAAGATTTAAATGAAATGGTAGCAAAAATTTAATTGACATACATATGTATAATTTATTAGACGCATAGCGGAGTCATGTGTTGTTCAAACCAAATTGCTCTACTCAAAATAAAGCACATAGCTTTTAAAAAGTTTTAAATAATGAGTATTTATTGAAATTGCAATTATAACTTAGGTCGAATAACCTCTATAATTTTTCTTCGGAGTAGTAAGGAATATACAATACAATAATTATTCGATAATTATTGTATAAATTTTTGGAGGCTATTAAAAACCAAGATTTTAGCAATTGTGTAGCTGTCCATTTTAATAAGGAATATGAGGAATGTATCTCATTCAAAAAAGGTTTAAATGAAATGTAGCAAAAATTTACTTGACGTACATATGTATCACTTTTTAGGCGTAAAGCGAAGTCATGTGTTGTTCAAACCAATTTGTCCCATTTATAATAAAGCAGAGAGCGTTTAAAATGTTTTAAATAATGAGTTTTTATTGAAATTGGAATTATAAATTACGTCGAATAACCTCTGTAATTTTTCTCTGGAGTAGGAAAGAAGCATCAACACCCTTTTTAAATTTAATCTCGGGAAAATGTTTTTTCCGCGTAATGAAAGAGATTTCGGATGATACTGCATAATTAATTGCCATAATGAAATCCGAGAACTTTTAAAATAGAGCGTCAAACCTTATCAAACCACCAAACTTGCCGAATCAGGAGTGATTTTGTTTACTCAGGGATTCGGAAACCAATAAGTTATACCCTTAAAGCGCGGTTATAATTAAGGGAACCACTGTCGGAAACAAGTCCAAGGTAAGCGGATTATGTTAAACGAGGAAGAGTTATGAGCAGAAGTCCACAGTTCTCGTTATCTCTGATGATCAGGAAGGACTGGGGGTCGGATAATGATGTTTTCCGATGGAGAAATGCTGACTTTCAGAAAATTTATATTCATGACAAAATAGCTGGTTTAAATCATGCTGATGAAATTTTAACTTTATTCCTTACGATATCATAATGTATTTGACAAATTTTAAGTACAAATGTATACTGAATAATTGTTTAAATTATTACATACTTGTTATAAATGTGGTTTATGCACAATTTAAATCTCTATTATTCTATGAACATAATAAATATTTCTAAAAGTGAATTGCGTATTTTAAGTTATTAACCCCTTCCGGTATGATTTAATAATGAAAAACTGTGCATGAAATAACCATTTAATTTTTATTTAAAAAACTTGTTTCATTTTACAATTCTTACATATTCTTAATTAAAATCCACCTTTTACATAGTGTTAAATATTATCAGAAACAGTAAAATTAAGAAAATATCAAAGCAAAACATTAATAAGGTATACAGATAATACTCTTCAAGCTAGTGGTACTTTTCAAAACAAAGTGCAAAGGAATTCTTGATTGTTTACACCGCCAAGTAGTCTCACTTTTAATTTGATTCTTGTAACACACACGGCATTTCTTAGTAGGTTTTCTTTTATTCTGACTCATTAATTTAGCAATGACTTGTACCAAGAAATTCTAAGCAAACAATATGCAATAGTGACTTGTGATTTTCACAAGTGATAAAAGTGTTGCCAAATTCAGTACACTAGAAATTTTAAACTAAATGAATTATCATATTTAACAGTAACTTTAATCGCATGACTAGTGTAGCTAGTCATTGTGCGGTATGGAATGAAAAACTAATGACGAGCTAGACTCGTCATTTTACCGGAACATAGTTCATACCGGAACATAGTAAACAGCTCATAGTTCAAATAATATGAGCCTTATTGGAACACTCAACAACCATCAGGAATAATGCCTAATTAAAACTCACGCACTCATGCGAAATTCGCACAATAGAAATTACTTGAAATGCAGAAAATTGTCTTTGGATGCTTTTGTTTAGCTTTTAAAATTAGCTATTTAATCAAAGAAATTTAGATTAGTTGTTTATACAGAATACTATTGATAATTAAACGGGAGACTAGTGCTTAAGTTGAATTCTGGAATGTTACAGAAATCTTATCAGTTACTCTTCTAATACTTGTATAGGTATTTTTAGATTTTCTTTTTAATCTTCGAATCGTTTTTGGAAGTTTTAATTAAGAGCATAGTTCGAAAATATTTCTCCACAAAAAATATATTTATTTCAAAATAGTGATTTTCTTTACTATAAACATTGCTATACATTTTGGTGGCAATATCTTGGCAACGAAGAAATATTTGATTTAAATACCGAACAGGTTTTGGGATTTTTTATTTAGAGAAAATATTTTGGAAATATTTTCCTGGAGAAACAAAGAAAGATTCCAAAGAAAGTAAATTTCCTTTTTCCTCCAATGGTTTTTTACTTCAAAATTATTGTAAATTCTCCCAACAGTATTTTGACAGACATGAAGAATAAATTATTTCAAAAAATTCATTTACCGATTCGTGAAAAGATATTTTAAGGGAGGTTTAAAATTATCACTTACAGTATTTTTTCAAATTTTCATTACAAATTGTTAAAATTTTTAATTTTCTTAGAAGCATTGTAATGAAAAACAATATCTATATGAAAATAAATTTGACTTAAAATGAACGTAAAAACTTAAATTAGGCTGTTGTAAAGCAAAAAAACTCGTATTTTTCTGTTATTTGATATTACTTTGTACTAATTTCATGAAATGTATTATCTTCAGTTAGAAAAGTATAAACTAAAATTTAAATAATAGTTTAAAATTTTATTTAGCCACCGTAAATTGTCTTTTATACACATGATAGTATTGATTAAATATGGGCTTTTGTGATTTTTGCTATTAAGGTTATTTATAAATCTATGCGCATATACTGTTATAGAAGATAGGAAATATTTACAGCTTGGGTTAAAGGAGTGTTTTTTTCGAATAACATAATAGGCTTATAACAAAATATGGGAAAATATCTCAGTTCAAAAATAGCACCAGCACATTCTTAAAAGTTAGACACAGAAATACTGTAGCTAAGCTAGAGAAACAGCTTGTTTGTTCAATAATGCAGCACGCTAGTTTTATTTATTTACACCTCTTACTTATGATTAGATCATATTTTTACTTCGCGTATGGCATTGGGAGAAATTTAAATTCAAGAATGGCATCGCGACTCGTAGCTATTTGAGAACTGCTGACTTAAAGGGAGCCATAAATGCTGAAAAAAATTTATGACGATTATAATTTTCTCTGTATACTTTGTTTGTTTAGTAAGTAAGAAAATAATTTTTTTATATATTTACTTAGCTTATGGGTAGAGGGAAAATATCTCAGTTCAAAAGTTTGGGAACCACTCTATTAAGGTGACTTTGAATGCCGATAGTCAACAAAAGAATGGGATAAAATTTTATGACTATTATAATTTATTCTCTATAATTTGTTTACTTAGTAAGAAAAATATGTTATATGTTATTTTTTTCTTTATGTAAGTGTCCGGGAACAGTCGCAGTTCAAGAGTAGCACCGTAAAAGTTTGGGAACAATTGTTCTAAGGTGATATTAAATGCTGATTGTCAACAATATATATATAGATAACATTTTATGACGATTATAAATTCTTCTCTACACTTTGTTTTCTTAATAAGTAACAAAAACATTTTTAAAACTTTTTATTTAGTATAAGGCATTAGGGAGAGGGTAATTCCAACTTAAGAATGGCACCGTGTCTTGTAAAAAATTGGAAAAACCTGTTTTAAGGTGACCTTAACTGTCGATTGTCAACAAGACATCTAGATAACATTTTATGACTGTTGTAATTTCTTCTTTATACTTTGCTTAGTACGTTTACCAAAAACATTTTTATAATATTTTTATTCCACGTATGATTTTTTAGGGAAAATCTCAATTCAAGAATGGCATCGCATCTCGTAGAAGTTTAGAAAACATTGTCTCAAGGTGAATTTAATACCGACTGCCAACAACATATTTAGATAAAATTTTATGACAATTGTAAGTTCTTTTCTATATTTTGATTGCTTAGTAAGTACTAAAAACCTTTTTAGAATATTTTTTTATTTCATGTAAAATTTTTAGGGGAAAATCTCAATTCAAGAATGGCATCGTGTCTCGTAAAAGTTTAGAAAACATTGTCTCAAGGTGAACTTAAATACCAACTGCCAACGACATACCTAGATAAAACTGTATGACGATTGTAAGTTCGTTTCTATACTTTGTTTGTTTAGTACTAAAAATATTTTTAGAATATTTTTATTTCACCTATGATGTCGGGGGAAAAATCTCAATTCAAGAATGGCACCACGTCTCGTAAAAGTTTAGAAAACATTATTTTAAGGTCACTTCAAATAACGTCTACCAGCAATATATTTAGATAAAATTTTATGACGATTGTAAATTCTTTCCTATACTTTGCTTATTAAGAACTAAAAACATTTTAAAATATTTTTATTAGTATATATTTTCATTCATGGCAGTCTCGTAAAAGTTTGGAAATTTCTTAGGGGAAAAATCTCAATTCAAGAATGGCACCACGTCTCGTAAAAGTTTAGAAAACATTATTTTAAGGTCACTTCAAATAACGTCTACCAGCAATATATTTAGATAAAATTTTATGACGATTGTAAATTCTTTCCTATACTTTGTTTGCTTATTAGTAACTAAAAACATTTTAAAAATATTTTTATGTTACGTATGATGTCAGGAGGAAATATTTGAATTCAAGAATGGCACTACTTCTCGTAAAAGTTCAGAAAACGTTGTTTTAAGGTCACTTCAAATACCGACTACCAGGAACATATTTAGATAAATTTTATGACGATTGTATATTCATTTCTATACTTTGGTTGGTTATAAAGTACTAAAAATATTTTTAAAAATATTTTTATTTTACTTATCATGTCAAAGGAAATATCTGAATTCAAGAAGGGCACCACGTCTTGTAAAAGTTTAGAAACATTGTTTTAAGGTCACTTCAAATACCGACTACCAGCAACATATTTAGATTAAAATTTATGAAGATTATAAATTCTTTTGTATACTTTGTTTGCTTATTAAGAACTAAAAACATTTTTAAAATATTTTTATTTTACGTATGATGTCGGGGGAAATATCTCAATTCGAGAATGGCACTACTTCTCGTAAAAGTTTGGGAAACACTGTCTTATGATGTCGGGGGAAAAATCTCAATTCAAGAATGGCACCACGTCTCGTAAAAGTTTAGAAAACATTATTTTAAGGTCACTTCAAATAACGTCTACCAGCAATATATTTAGATAAAATTTTATGACGATTGTAAATTCTTTCCTATACTTTGTTTGCTTATTAGTAACTAAAAACATTTTAAAAATATTTTTATGTTACGTATGATGTCAGGAGGAAATATTTGAATTCAAGAATGGCACTACTTCTCGTAAAAGTTCAGAAAACGTTGTTTTAAGGTCACTTCAAATACCGACTACCAGCAACATATTTAGATTAAAATTTATGAAGATTATAAATTCTTTTGTATACTTTGTTTGCTTATTAAGAACTAAAAACATTTTTAAAATATTTTTATTTTACGTATGATGTCAGGAGGAAATATTTGAATTCAAGAATGGCACCACGTCTTCGTATAAAGTAAACATTGTCTTATGTTTAAAATATTTCAATTTGAATGCTTTTTAAGATAGTTGGATATTATGGAGTTGTAATATGTATATAAAGCGATAAAATTGTACTAAGATGAACAATATTTAGATTTGTAACGTTATTTTAAGATAATTTTATGGAGATTTGTAATATTTACTATTTGCTATATTTGTACTAAAATGAATTTTAAAATATATTTGTAATGTTATAAGATATTGGATGTTATGGAGGGATATCTAATATATTAAAGCGATATAATTGTACTATAGATGAATTCAAAATTTAGTTTGAGATTTTAAGATAGTTGGATATTATGGAGAGTTTGTTAATATTTTAATATATAAAGCTATTAAATGTACTATTTTAAAATATTTAGATTTGTAATGTTATTTTATGATGTTGGATATTATGGAAGTTTGTAATATTTTATATAAAGCGATATAAATTGTACTATAGATGAATACAAAATATTTAGATTTGTAACGTTATTTTAAGATAGTTGGATAGTTATGGAGAGTTTGTAATATTTCCCCCCAATATATAAAGCGATATAAATTGTACTATAGATGAATTCAAAATATTTAGATTTGTAACGTTATTTTAAGATAGTTGGATAGTTATGGAGAGTTTGTTAATATTTCCCCCAATATATAAAGCTATATAAAATGTACTAGAAATGAATTTAAAATATTTAGATTTGTAATGTTATTTTGAGATAGGTGGATAGTTATGGAGAGTTTGTTAATATTTCCCCCAATATATAAAGCGATTTAAATTGTACTAGAAATGAATTTAAAATATTTAGATTTGTAATGTTATTTTGAGATAGGTGGATAGTTATGGAGAGTTTGTTAATATTTCCCCCAATATATAAAGCGATTTAAATTGTACTACATGAAATGAATTTAGAAAACATTGTTTTAAGGTCACCTCAAATACCGACTACCAGCAATATATTTAGATAAAGTTTTATGACGATTGTAAATTCTTTTCTATACTTTGGTTGGTTATAAAGTACTAAAAACATTTTAAAAATATTTTTATTTTATGTATGATGTCGAGGGAAATATCTAAATTCAAGAATGGATTATGTCTTTTAAAAGTTTGGAAAACACTGCCTTGAGATGATTTTAAATGCCAATTGTCAATAACATATCTGGATAAAATTTTATGACGACTGTAATTCCTTCTCTATACTTTGTGTGCTTATTTAATACCATAAACAATACAAACCCCAAATGGAGA
>CM063504.1:127819191-127831691 GCA_032207245.1 Pardosa pseudoannulata
CTGAATCAGGGATAAATCGGTGTCTGGTTTGGATATAAAACTGTGACTTGCTGATGAATGAGTTCGACCGGTCCCTAAAAAGGTTATGCCGTGTGTGTTCGAACTAAGTCGTAATTTCACCTTAACAGTGCTCGTTAACAACGAAAGGGGCACATTTCTGTCTTAATTCGAAAGAGAAGCGATCATTCGGACTTGGCATGACCAAATGGCATTAGACCCACCCACCTATACCTCCAATTATAGCTGAAATGAAATAGAGATTTGATTTCACTTAAAATAAATCATTGTTAGTGGTTCACCAGAAACCACATTAATTATTGTATTCACGATATTACTTTTCCTTTATAAACAAAGTGAATTCAAGAGCCACAGTAACTCATAACCTGAGGGTCGTGGAATCGAGGCTGAAACTGGCCAAAGATGAATATCGCAATGCCCCCCAATTTCCAAACGATACCTATGACGGTGGCAAGCCAAGCCTGGTGGAGATCTTCGTTTTGGTCCTTGCTTTTAAATTAAGTGAATGAATTTTGTTTGGGCTGTTCTAAGGAGTAATGTTGATCGTCTAAATCAGAGGTGTCCAATCCAAATTGGTTGGTGGGCCAAAAAACAATTTATTGAACTGAGGTGGGCCGCACATATAAAAATAAAACAACAAATTATTCAAAATATTTTATTATCGTGCGATATTCAAAATATGCATTTTTACATTGCCAGCTGCACTGTAAAAATTGTGTAAGATTGTACATAAAAGTTGTGTTTTTACATATATCATAACTACAACGACAATAAACATTAACTATACTGTATTTATAATCACCGCTAACACCTTACCTTTCTCCCTAATCATGAGGGTAAAAATATTGTTATTATATTTATACTATAAATATATATTGTAGTTTATTCACAAGCACTACTTCATGTATTATTTTAAAATTAATGTGAGATTTGTTTTTGTATTTTACTAGAGATTTTTTTAATATTAACGGATAATGTAGTCGACGCTCACCGTAGCTGATTGGTCATGTTTTTATAAAGCAACCTGCTGCGAAACTTTGTTTTTACGAGGTTTAATTTGGAAAAAAATGATTCGCAGTAGTTCCAAATGCGATAAAATGCACATTGCCAATGATCTTAAATTTGGAAATTTATCTTCGCAATTCTATTAGCTCAATTTATAAACAATACCTTAATTATTCCTTTACAATTAATGATAACTTCGAAATAGCCATAAATATAATTTATAACTTTCTTTCCATACAACTTCCACTGACTGGTCGGACAGAGCACGTGCACGTAACGCGAGTCAGCTGGTTGTATAAGTAATGGCCGATTGACAGAATATTCTAGAACACTCAAATTTCAACGTAACCTGTCCAACCCTACTCAAAGACTGGGTTTAAGTTAGTTATTATCAAGCCTTAACGCACATAATATGGGATATTTATTATTGAAAACATTAACAACTAAAATTCTATGTTTCAACTCTATATAGTCAAAATGATTAAAACTATATAGACAGTTTAAAACTTCAATTGGGCAGTAAAAGTTTTTAAATGGGCCGCGGGTTGGGCATGCCTGGTCTAAATGGTGTTACCACAATAAACAATAATTTTCGTAGTGTTGTATGGCCGATTGCCCCCACGATATTTGTTGTGGTGTAGTACATTGCATTGTCATTTCGATAAGAATGATAACCCAAAGTTGCTTTACATTGCTTTTAATTAGTATAATCCACTGTTCTATATTACAATGTTCAAAATTGGAAGAAACGACAAGAAAATAATCAAAAATATATAAAAATTAAAAAGCAAAAGGAGCAGTCCACGTGCTACTCCTCAAAAAAATTGCCAATGTCCAAGATAACGTTGCATTCTTTTCCCTCCTTTTGACTCTGGCAACCCTACTCTTATTCCATTATCCTGTTCGTTCCATTGTCCTTTTTACAATGTGTCCTTTTCCGGCTCTGCCCAGAAGGACCGGTACGCAAAGGATGGTCCTGAATCGCCTTCTGGAGACCAATCCAATTCTCCTAAACTTGGTGAAGTTTAAGTTCACTTATTTTCTCTGACCACACCACACGCTTCTTGGAGATGCGAAAAACTTGGGCATTCAACACACACGTGTGAGTGCGACGAGCAAATCAGTTTCACAAACCTAAACATAGCTGCACTCTCACAATATTAAAAAAAATGTGATACATATATTACTACAGCTTATAGTAACGACTTTAATTCCCCAAATAAGGAAGTTTTGAAGATGGAGCACACGGATGTATTCTTCTTGAGAGAGGTACAAAAGCTGTTATTATAAAAAATGGTAGGTAGCCATTATAAATTGTTTCATATTAATCAATGACATTGTCTGACAAAGCCTAAAGAAGAGTACATTTGCTTCCATTTTACTTTGTAGTCAGCTCTTATGACTTTTTGTCCATTTACATAACGATCCATCCTTATACGTGCATAGAGTTTAAAACATCCATTAAAGA
Source organism: Pardosa pseudoannulata (assembly GCA_032207245.1). Classification (NCBI taxonomy): domain Eukaryota; kingdom Metazoa; phylum Arthropoda; class Arachnida; order Araneae; family Lycosidae; genus Pardosa; species Pardosa pseudoannulata. Next base: position 127,821,683 of record CM063504.1, read on the forward strand.
GCACATTTCATGAAGGAAAACTGCAAATTTCACAAAATAATTTAATCTTCTTTTACTACCCCAAAACACATAAATCATACAAAAAAGAGAGAGTAAATATTCAAGAATATTTTTCAATATTACTTTATTCGCTTCAAAATCCAAGAAAGATTAAATCGAACATATGCTAAGCAGAATCGTAAAATGAGGAAAACGTATTCCTTAGACGGAAAATGTATTTCATTTTTATACAGATATCTTAGCCAAATATTTACAAATGCATTACGTAATGGCCCATTACATTGCATTTCGCAGCATAGTATGCCATAAATTAAATAGAACATCAAAGAAATAAATTTTAATAACTTTTCCATCTCTTAAAGCATTTTTCTAAAATATTTCCATAAAATGCCTCGTTATTTAGATGCATTTATTTGGATGCAAAGTTTATATTTTGTATATAAATTATGGAAATATCAGGACATTCATATTTCTTTTACTGTAAAGCATAAATTTAGTGATGCCAAACAAGTATCTAAAGTAAAAAAAAGGATTGTTTATGTGCTTTTGTAAGTCTTCTTTAAATCCTTTTTTTATCATAATTTAGAAATATCTTTAAACAGATCATTTATTTTAAAGCAATTGCCAGAAGTTTTGTCTCGTCAGAAATTGTTTTATTGCTATAAATGTGATTTATTTTATGATGGAATTTTTAATACAGGCACTTAAAATTAAGAACAGTATATTTTTGAATTTAATATTTTTATTGTTATTTTCCCTTAATAATAATAAACAATTTAGGCGTAGGTGCGTAATTTTGTGAAATTGATCTAGAGTGATTACTGATATTTGGTATCAAACTAATTTTGCTATAGAAAAATTTTTATTAACACTGTACAACATTTCGGAAAATGCGGGAATAGCTGAAGATGAAGCTACAGCTAAAAAACTGACTGTAACAACAAGCTTCCAGAAAGAACACTAACACTGACTAAAAAATTTAGCAGTTAAAATTCAGTATTTAAATAAAAATATCTATAAAAGGTGACCAATGAAATCGACATCACTAGTACAAGAACACAAAAACAATGCTGAGAACTATAGTTGGATGTGCCCTCTTGTGATCAGGCAAGTCCAGAGGTTTACACTAATCGAGGCTTTTTCTACAATAGCCCTTAAATATGAGCCTTCGGGCTACGATAAATAAGCAGTAGCATACATTTTATCAACTAAACTGAGACCCACTGTGTATAGCTGTTCAATTTGTACTGACTTCGACAGAAAAGTGAATTTTCTTATACAGTAAGACCCCGCTTAACGCTGTTTCGTTTAGCGCTGTTTCGGTTTAGCGCTCTTTTACTTCAACTCGGGGATTCCTCGAAATTCTCGCAGAGCTACATATCCTAAATAGTGTGCCGAACGATGGCCGAATGGTAGAGCGCTGCTCTTCGGAACCGGAGTTCGTGGGTTCGAATCCCGCTGCTGGCATGGACGTTTGTAGCCGTTCGGAATCGGCTTTAAACTGTAGGTCCCGGTCTCATTAGCCCTCGTGTGCAAAACAATAGACCGTAGTGCTCCAAACCAAACCAAACCGAAATAGTGTAGTTGTGTTTCTTGTTTGGTGCAGTGCTGTACGGACGCATTCTTATCATTTGAAACATTTGTTGTCATTATTGTAAGTATAAATTTATATAATACTATAACGATTAATACAGTGACAAATATTATGATCTTCAGTTTTGATCATGGGTGATAATAAAAAACAAGAAAAGATGAGGTAAATGGGGAAGACGTCTAAGAAATAGTTCAAGAAACAGCAGCTAGTATTTCTAATGATGTGCTCAAGGAATTAACGGAGCAAGAAGAAAACAAAAATATTGTTAGTAGGGATTTCGAAGAAGAGCAAAAAGAACTTTCGATGACTTTTGTAGAAAGGAGTTTGACCACTATAAATAAAATTATAGACCAATTTGTTGAAAAGGATTCAAATTTTGACAGGACTTCAAGAGCAAGACGGGGTGTTATAGACGATTTATCCACTTATCAACAACTTCTAACAGAATGTAAAAGGAAAACGCAAGCTACATTAGATGCCTCCTTGACAAAAAGGCAGAAAATTGGAAACACAGAATAGACTGAATGATCTGACTGACTTAGAATTTTATTTGTTTTTATAAGTATATTCGTTTATATTGTTTTTATTTTTGTAAGAAATAAATGTTTGGTTTTATTTTTATTAAAAAAACATTATTAAATTTAATACCTAAGCAATTTTCTATCCATTTTCCCCTAACCCCATTATTTACATGTTAAGATAGCCTCGTTTAGCGCTGTTTCGCATTACGCTCTACTTTGATGGAACGTATCCCCCGCGTTAAGAGGAGGCTTACTGTAGTTTTAAAAACTTAACAACTATTACAATCGTCGAGAAATTTGACTTCGGAATTGTAATTAATCTTCACGTTTTGAATCTCCTTTGGTCCGAAAATATCATTTTTGGAATTATGTCTGTGTGTATGAACACGATACTTCGAGTACACTTTGAACTGTTCGAAACCAAATTTTGAATACGTATATTATAGTAAAATTTTAGTTTTCTCTCAAATATCGGGTTATTTTCTCTAACCAGAAGCCCATCAAAAGGTTAAATCACACCTATTCAACAGAACAGACGGGCATCGAGAGCATTTAACTCTCGATGCCCGTCTCAATGCTCGTAAGCTATAGGACTGGCTGTCTGGTCTTTAAAAAATGATACGATGAATATTGTTCTACTCAGTGACATAAATTCAATTTAGGAAGGTATAACGTGTTGTAAAATGCACTAGGGCCAGGTCAATATATTAGAGCAAGGGCCGGTCTCACCAAAATCGTTTGAAAGCTAACCACGATTATCTCTGTTTAAACGAAGAATTGCGTCCCGCCATTGGTTAGCGCCATCGGTTAATCACGGTTAGCCGTTAACCGACTTTGTTAAGATCAGCCCTAATTGATGAATACAAACAAGAGTAATCTAGTTTATGTACTAAACTTAAGATTGCGTAATATGATTAAGAAATGAATTATTTAAGAAATTGTTTTTAAAAGAGCAAAAAAAGAAAGAATATAATATTTTGAACTGTTAAGTATCCTGTTTAAGTTAAAAATTATCTAGTACACACTCATACCAGTCTATTAAAAACTCGAATTAATACATTATTTTACAAGCTTAAATAACAGCATCGGAAACAGGATTGTAAGTGGAAGTAGCAAGGTAAACAGCTATTTCCTAAAAGTAACCGGAAAAACCAAAAAGTAACCATACTAAAGTTTTCGTCATATTTTGTCAAACATATGAATCAAAACATATGAATACTCTCGCATAAATATTACTGGTACTAACATATAGCCCGTTATATGATGGAATCAGTAATATTTTTAATTTTCCAGAATTGAAAAGTACTCTATGATGCAGGTAAAAAAATGGTTTGTTTTTAGCTAAAAATTATCTATTGTAATAAAATGAGTTAAAAATATAATAAAAATTATAATAAAAATGGGTTAAAAAATGGGTTTTTTAACCCATTTTTTACTTGTATTATAGAGTACTATACAATTCTGGAAAATTGACAATTTTACTGATACCGTCATATGACGGGCTATATACTAGTACCAGTAATATTTATGTGAGAGTATTCATATGTCTTGTAGAAAAATAACAAAATATGACGAAAGATTTTGTCTGGTTTCTTTTTGGTTTTTCCGGTTACTTTTTGGATATAGATGTTTACCTTTCTACTTCCACTTACTATGCTGTTTCCGATACTGTTATTTAAGCTTATAAAATGATGTATTAGATTTTTTAATAGACTGATATGAGCGTGTACCACATAATTCTCAGCTATAAAAGAAACCATTTTTTACCTGCATCATAAAATAATTTACAATTCTGGAAAATTAAAAATTTTACAGATCCCGTCATATGACGGGAAATAATGTAGTATCACTAATATTTATGCCAGTATTCATTTGTTTTGTAGAAAAATGACAAAATATGACGAAAGCTTTAATCTGGTTTCTTTTTGTTTTTTCCGGTTACTTTTTGGAAATAGCTGTTTACTTTGTTACTTCCACTTACTATTCTGTTTCCGATGCTGTTATTTAAGCTCATAAAATAACGTATTAGAGTTGCTAACAGACTGATATGAGTGTGTACCACATAATTCTTAGCTAAAAACCCATTTTTTTTTACCTGCATCATAGAGTAATTTACAATTCTGTAAAATTAAAACTTTTACTGATCCCGTCATATAACTGGTAATATGCTAGTACCAGTAATATTTATGTGAGAGTATTCATATGTTTTGTAGAAAAATGACAAAATAAGATGAAAGCTTTAGTCTGGTTTCTTTTTCGTTTTTCCAGGTACCTTTTGGAAATAACTGTTTACTTTGCTACTTCCACTTACTATCCTGTTCCCGATGCTGTTATTTAAGCTAGTAAAATAATGTATTAGAGTTGCTAATAGACCGATATGAGTGTGTACCATATAATTCTCAGCTATAAAAGAAACCATTTTTTACCTGCATCATAGAGTAATTTACAATTCTGAAAAATTAAAAATTTTACAGATCCCGTCATATGACGGGAAATAATGTAGTATCACTAATATTTATGTGCGAGCATTCATTTGTTTTGTGGAAAAATGACGAAATATGACGAAAGCTTTAGTCTGGTTTCTTATTGCTTTTTCCGGTTACGTTTTGGAAATACCTGTTTACATTGCTACTTCCACTTACTATCCTGTTCCCGATGCTGTTATTTAAGCTTATAAAATAACGTATTAGTTAAAATTGCTAATAGAATGATTTTACTTATGAGTAGCATTAAAGCAAAAAAGACAGATATTATGTATGTGATAGTGCTCATACGTTTTATAAGTTCATGATATTATAAGTTGTGAGATAGTGTTCATAAGTTCATAGTTGTTCATAACTTTTCATAAGTTTGTTCAATAAGTTTTGTAAAATTGAGAATGAAAACATGACTAACGACAATAGTTACTTTTCTGTAAGAGAAAATAGAAAAGAGGCTTCTCTCAAATTATTTTACTGTTGGAGTTCCAAAATATTTAGCTTGTATCAGTATGAAGTAAAACACTTTCGTTGTTTTAACAAATGCGCTCTATTCTTTACTTTGAATAACATACAAGAGAGAATAATATCTGGTTGAATTTTCGGTAGACTATTGAATGACTTCAAAATGAAAATAGAATGGATAAATCCATTCTTGTAAATTTCTGACTTCCTTTCTTGTTAAATGAAGGTTAAATTTATCGTCTAACATGAAAAGAACGCATGTATTAGATTTGTTCGATATAAATATGTTGTCTGAATTCAGAGTAGGATTGAAATGTAATAAAGATGTAGCACTGCATTTCACAAACATAAATTTGAACTCAGAAAATAAAAGAGAAATTTAATGGGCTATATTTTAAGAAAAATATATCTTAGAGAATGCTTTGCAAGTAGATAATCCCATATATACATACATAAATAGATACAATCTCACACAAATATAATTGTATAAATATATGCATCAAAATATTAAAATAAGATATTTGTTAATAAATGAATTTACATATATAATTGTAGCTATATTGCATAATATTATGTATGGAGTAATTCATTAATAACATAAATAATTAAAAAAATACTTCATCAATTTTATAAATAAATACTGCTTAAAACAGTTACAATATAAAATAACTCTAAAATGTTTTATAGGCTTTTTTCAATATTTTGATATAAATACTTAATGCAGAGATATCAAAAATCAAAATTTTTGTTTTTTCCTGTTACTTTTTAAAAATAGCTGTTTACCTTGCAACTTCCGCTTACTATCCTGTTTCTGATGCTGTTATTTAAGAATATAAAATAAAGTATTAGAGTTGCTAATAAACTGATATTACTTATGAGTAGTATTAAAGTTACAAAAATACAGTTATTGTTTATGTGATAGTGTTCATAGGTTTTGTAAAATTGAGAATAAAAATATGTGTAACGAAAATAGTTACTTCTCTGTAAGAGAAAAAAAGAGAAGTCTCTCGCAAATTATTTTACTGTTGGAGTTCCAAAATATTTAACTTGTATAAGTATGCAGTAAAATACTTTCGTTGTTTTAACAAATGCCCTCTATTCTTTACTTTGAATAACATACAAGAGAGAATAATATCTGGTTGAATTTTCGGTAGACTATTGAATGAATTCAAAATGAAAATAGAATAGATAAATCCATTCTTGTAAATTTCTGATTTTCTTACTTGTTAAATGAAGGTTAAATTTATCGTCTAACATGAAAAGAACGCATGTATTCGATTTGTTTGATATAAATATGTTGTCTGGATTCAGAGTAGGATTCAAATTTAATAAAGATGTAGCACTGCCTTTCACAAACATGAATTTGAACTCAGAAAATAAAAAAGAAATTTAATGGGCTATTTTTTAAAGAAAAATATATCTTACAGAATGATTTGCAAACAGATAATCTCATATATACATATATAAATAGACACAATCTCACACATAAATAATTGTATAAATATATGCAAATAAGATATTTGTTATTAAAATAAATTAATTAAAGATATTTGTTATTAAATTAATATATTAAAATAAGATATTTATTAATAAATGAATCTATACATATAATTGTAGCTATATTGCATAATATTATGTGTGGAGTAATTCATTAATAACTAAATATTTTTAATAAAATACTCCATGAATTTTATAAATGATTACTGTTTTAAAAACTTACAATATAAAAAAACTCTAAAATGTTTTAAATGCTTTTTCCAATATTTTGATATAAATACGTGATGTAAAGGTATCAAAAATAAACAATTTTCACTGATTTTATTTGCTTTTAACTTATACAACATTGTTTTGTATGGTATCAAATTCATATTGCAATATATCATGCAATTATACATAAATAGGTGGATAAAGAGGTAATCAGGTATTAAACCTTTCATTGTAAACCGTATATCTTTAAAATGCGTCCTTTCTATTTCAGCTTAAAGAACGGAAAATCCTGAAGAACACCAGATATGTTGCTAATAAAGTGTCATTATAATTAAACACTTAAAAAGTAATATCTTTATATTACTTTTTAACAGAAAACAAAAAAAAAATAAAACAAAACAAAAAAAAAAACAAAAAACAAAAAAAAAAAAAAACAAAAACAAAAAAAAAAAAAAAAAAAAAGAAAAGCAAAACAAAATTTTTTAACAAATTGTTTTAAAGAAAACAAAAAAAAATTGCTACTATTTATGCAATGTAATTGGTTTTTACTAAATACACACTTTTCTTTGATTTTTTAAAAAGTGTTTATTTTTTAATTTATAAGAACAACTTAATAAACATCAAAGATATTTGGAATTTTTTAAGTCAAAATTAGAATGAAAATTAAAAAACAAAATTTGCTAGCTTTAAATATAAGGGAACAATTATTGTGCAATTTTATTTATTATATCTGAATTTTATTAAAATATCTTTTTTTTATTTGAGTCTGAACTAGGAATGAACAGGTAGGGTGCTGTCATTCGGAATTCATATCTTTGGGTACGAACCCTACTCCAAGCATGGATTTTAGCTGTTGATTACGCTGAACAGGTGCCTTTGTAATATTAAATTTTTAAAGAAACTGATTGAAAATAATAAATGCTATATTTAAGCACGTACGGTCATACTAAAAGAATAGTCTATAAAACAATGATCCTTGCTTATTTCTTCTTTGAAAAAAAAACTAATTTTTTGTGGTAAAGGAAAAATTGTATGCATATATATATATATATATTTGCAAATATATATATATATGTATATATATATGTGTATATATACTATATATATGTATATATATATGTATATGTATGTATGTATATATATATGCATATATGTACATATGTATGTATATGTATATATATATATAATATATACATATACATATATGTATATATGTATGTGTATATATATATGTATATATATATTATATATATATATATATATATAAATATATATATATATATACATATATATAAAAATATATATATATATATATATATATATATATATATATATATATATATATATATATATATATATATATATATATATATATATATATATATATGTATATATATGTATACATACATATACATATATATATACATATATATATATGTATATATATGTATACATACATATATATATATATATATATATATATATATATATATATATATATATGTATATATATGTATATTATGTATACATATATATATATATATATATATATATATATATATATATATATATATATATATATATATATATATATATATATAATATATATAATATATATATATATATATATATATATATATATATATATATATATATATGTGTGTTGTGTGTGTGTGTGTGTGTGTGTGTGTGTGTGTAAGAAAAATAAAAATGCAAAATGCAATTAAAATATTAGATAATGATTTACATTATTAGGCGGTGTAAATGGTTGACAGAACTGCAAACGTCAAAAGAAGAATGTAATAGATAATAAAAATTCTCCAAAACAAGGCAGCAGGATGAAAATCTTTAAAATAAAGAATATTTCACGCAGCATGAGGATTGTAAAATAAATTGCCCTGTTGCCTTGGGACGCCCCCGTGTTGCATCTTGCAGAGTTTATAGGTGGGTTTTTATTGTCGCAGTCTCGAGTGGTTTTCGCATTTTTATGATGATTATTTTTTGTATTTCAAATGTCAGATTTTAGGTGATTTTAGGTGAACGAATTTTATGCTGATAAAAAATGTCTGTGCAGCTTCAAAATTGGAGACTTATGAGAGTAGACTTGTCTTCATGGGACTTATCTATTAGGTTTATATAGTAATAGATATCTAGATAGGTAGGTATGAAAGATATAAGTGAATAAGGCCAATCCAAATTTTCATTTTGTACCCGAACTTTATAATTATTGTTTGTGAACTTATGAACAGTGAGCGCCAGTAACTCAGTCACCAAAGGCGTCAATCTAATAATTAAAAGTTTTTGATTTAGAGGCGGACAAAGATCATTAATGGTGGCTATGGCGTTTAAAGTAGATGGGTGGTCGTAATGACCTTCAAATGATATCTCTGAAAGTGCCAAGCCAACCATTAGGGTCTTCTTCTTAGTGAATGCTTCTAAATTAGGAGGAACCAGCGGGGGCAATGATACTTGCGTCCGTACTATTCCATAATCTACACGTGTGGTATTAAGTGAATTACAGCTTTACAGCCGTGTTTGTCATAAAGATCTCTGTCTACATACCAGCTGTAATAAAAAAACCTTTATAATTTTCCAAAATTTAAAGATACATTCGAATCGTAGGATTATATATCTTAAAATCTGTAGTGGTGTAGTACATTGCTGTTATTTCTCCAGACTCCTTATTCTACATTCATTCTCCTGGTTCGTTTTATATTATTTTTCAATATTAATTATAGCAAAATGCCACTGGTCTATATTACAAAATACAAATACATGAATGAGAAGAAAAGACAAGGAAAAAGGCAAAAAAGAATATTAAAAAAATAATAAGTAAAAGAAGCAAGCCACGTGCTACACCTGAGTGAAAAAATGCCAAAGTCTACCAGCACGCTACATTCTTTTCCTTTCTTCTAAACTCCTCCAGTACCCCTATCCTTTTTTGCCAAAAACTCTTTCATCTCGTTGTGGTTCCATTATCCTGTGTTGAGGCGTCCTCTCACGACGCTGTCCAGATCGACAGGAACTCCAGGCGTGGTCTTGAATTGCATCCTTGGCGACCAACCACAACTCTCCAAGCTTGGTGAAGTTGATGTGCAGCCACACTTCACGCTCCTCCTTGAGCCGTGAAAAAATACTTAAGTATGCAACCTATAACGTATGAATGCGGAGAGAAGATCATTTTCGCAAACCTTAAGCAAAAAGGAGCTGCGCTCTCACAAAATCAAATACTTGATGTAGCATCG
>CM063504.1:127836691-127846691 GCA_032207245.1 Pardosa pseudoannulata
ATAATTATATCTCCTAAACGTAGATTTTTATTAATTATACAGATGTTGGAAAAATGGGAGATACGATTACTAGCTCTCCCGTAAGAATGCTAGTCAAAATAATTCCACATTGCTTTAAAAGTGGAAAAATAATTATAATATATTTTTCTAAAACCATCTTTATTAAAGCTTAACCACAGCGACTTATAGTTTTTAAAATAGAAATACAAATATAAATATTCGGTAGCATATATTACACAGCATTTTAAAGGAGCTTTAGATGATTCTAAAAATAACAGGGCTTCACGTATGCTTTCAAGTAACACGCAGATAAAATTTTAAGAGATTACATGAATGCCTCGTCGTATATTTTCTCCCTTATATAAAAATATTTGAAAATATATCAACGACTTGCACTTATTCAGTATCGAAAATGTCCGCATAATCAGCAGCTATCCCCATTTATGGAATGTAAAAAGAAAGAGTATTTTACAAACTCAATTTTGAAAAGGAAATCAGTTTTCTGGATTCGTCGAGGCTCTGAGTAAGTAAATTGCATTTCATCTTAAAATGCTTTCTTAGTATTTTGTATAAGAAATTCCATTACGTTGTTTCGAACTCCTTAGTAGATACTGTAATAAAACCCCGAAAAAATTCTAATAAAATCACATAAAATGGCCTTTTTATTATTAACTTTATCCTCTAGGGAAATGAACAGGAATATTTAGTTATATTTATACAAAAGGGTTTACCGGCTGAGGATTTGTGTAGGGTGCAAGTTAGCGGAATATTTCAGAATTTAGGGATTATATATTTTTTATTTTTGATTATGGAGACTTTGTTTCACTTAATAAATTTAATGTAACATGAAAAGAAAATATATATTTTGCAAATAACCTACCCTAACAACATTGAAAGTAAAGAGCTTACAATATACAAGCAATGTACTTATATATATATCTATATATATCTATATATGTATATATATATATGTCTATATATAGGTGTCATAAAGTCAGGTTAAAGGGTATCCAAGTACCTATAAAAATTGTCCAATCAGAATCTGCTTCCTCTGATTCCTGATTATGTCCTTCTTATTTTGGAATATCTTGCTAACTGCGCTGAGGGAATAAACACGCCGAACACACTCCCTCACTGAGGGATGACAAATTTAACTTGTCCAACCCGGCCAAAAAAGACAAGGCCGAAAAATGGCTGAATGGTTAGAGCACTGATCATCGGAACCGGGGTTCATGGGTTCGAATCCCACTGTGGATGTTCGTAAATGTGGACTTTCGGAAATGGCTTTAAGCAGTAGGTCCCGGTCTCATATGCCGCATGTTGCAAAAAAAATAGACCATAGCCCTCCAAACCAAACCAAACCGAACAAGATAGTAGGCTGGAAACACTTTATGTCTCCCGTTGGTTGCCCGTGGATAGCAACAAAGTTAACTCTTAGTAATTTCATGTAACTCTTTGTTACTATAAGCAAACTTAGTATTCAGTTACGTTACATATATACATAATTTAACATATATTTTCAACAAATAATTATATCTCCTAAACGTAGATTTTTATTAATTATACAGATGTTGGAAAAATGGGAGATACGATTACTAGCTCTCCCGTAAGAATGCTAGTCAAAATAATTCCACATTGCTTTAAAAGTGGAAAAATAATTATAATATCTTTTTCTAAAACCATCTTTATTAAAGCTTAACCACAGCGACTTATAGTTTTTAAAATAGAAATACAAATATAAATATTCGGTAGCATATATTACACAGCATTTTAAAGGACCTTTAGATGATTCTAAAAATAACAGGGCTTCACGTATGCTTTCAAGTAACACGCAGATAAAATTTTAAGAGATTACGTGAATGCCTCGTCGTATATTTTCTCCCTTATATAAAAATATTTGAAAATATATCAACGACTTGCACTTATTCCGTATCAAAAATGTCCGCATAATCAGCAGCTATCCCCATTTATGGAATGTAAAAAGAAAGAGTATTTTACAAACTCAATTTTGAAAAGGAAACCAGTTTTCTGGATTCGTCGAGGCTCTGAGTAAGTAAATTGCATTTCATCTTAAAATGCTTTCTTAGTATTTTGTATAAGAAATTCCATTACGTTGTTTCGAATTCCTTAGTAGATACTGTAATAAAACCCATAAAAAATTCTAATAAAATCACATAAAATGGCCTTTTTTTATTATTAACTTCATCCTCTAGGGAAATGAACAGGAATATTTAGTTATATTTATACAAAAGGGTTTACCGGCTGAGGATTTGTGTAGGGTGCAAGTTAGCGGAATATTTCAGAATTTAGGGATTATATATTTTTTATTTTTGATTATGGAAAGTTTGTTTCACTTAATAAATTTAATGTAACATGAAAAGAAAATATATATTTTGCAAATAAGCTGCAGTAACATCATTGGAAGTAAAGAGCTTACAATATACAAGCAATGTACTTAGAATAAAAATGTTGAGATAAAGGATTAGAGGGATTTTTTTATATGCATTAAGTTGAAAATTTCTCTTAATTTCCCAATATAGTTGGCATCATCTACTTATAATCCTCCCTTGGATAAAATTCCCCTCATCAGTTTTTATTGCATTTCTGAAACGAACTAGTTTGTTTATAAAATAACAAAATCCCTTTCTCACATTAAGTTTGTTTATAAAGTATTTGGAATCACGTGATATTTGAAGAGATATAATGAGGAATGAAATATTAAAGCGTATTTCTGTATTTTAAACAAAAGAGATTCCTCTTGATTACTACTGGAATAGTTCATTTGGTTGTAAGGGAAAGGGAAACAGATATAAAAAGTATGAAAATTAAAACTAATGGGAGTCTGAAAACACAGTTTGTCCTATGCAAAGTTCTTAATACATTGTATGGTATGTTTCCTGACGATTGATACTTGAGCCCGGGACACGTACTAGTACGTTTTCTGACGATTGATACTTGAGCGCGGGTCACGTACTAGTACGGGTTAGTGTAACAACATGATTTGTTTGTGGGTACAAAAATAACTGTATATACAAGAAAACGAAACCGAATGTTTTTGTCTACTACAGAGATTCTGGAAAAATGTAGACAAGTAAAAACTTGTTTTTACATCAGTAGATGCGGAACCACAGAACGAGAAAAAATCAATTTAGACTTAAAATTAACTTTTTATTTATACTTGCGAAAATTATATTATAATTATGTATATTTATATGTTAACTATATATTTGTTTAAATATTTCGATATAAAATACGAAAAGTTGATTAAAAAAATTAAATAATTTTCGATCTATTGAGATTTAACTGAATAACTAAATTTACGCTCAAAACACCCGCTCTCGGTACAATTCCTCTGCGAAATGTACCCGCACACAATGTGTTAAGTGACTAAATTATTTTTTTCTTTAATATATGTGAACAAAAATTTGTCGACTTTTAGTACTGTTTTTTTCTGCCGTTTGTCACATAACAAAATGCAAGTATTTTGTTAATCAAATCCACTGCTCTTATATTCATTTGATATGTTGTTATTATCTGTTCACATACAGGTTCAAAGGAAATTAAATAATTTGGAGGTTCCCTTTTCAGTGCGCAATTGTGCAATATTTAGAGATTGACTTCTGAGAAAAAGTATTTATTGTATACAAAATATGCTGTAAATAAAGTTCTAACATTTTTACGTAAATACTTATCCCGTATGGCGTAAGCTGGGTCGGGGGACGAAGTAACTTACGTAAATACTTAAAAATGTTTCTCATAAATATTATAGAGTAGGGTGAGAGCTTTTAAATTCAAGTTAAATTTTCAATCGTGTCATCTAGTATTAGGATATTAAAAAGTGCAAAAAGAAAACTTTTCCCACTCTCTCAACATTGCTGAAACTACTTATTTATAGCCCCTACGGATCAAACATTCCTCATCAATTCTACGCATGTGTGAGAAGTGAAAAATTATTTATAAAAAAAAAGTTCGTTTCCTACACTAAATCCTTTTATAAAGTATTTGAAGTCACGTGATCTTTACGAGATATAATACAGAATAAAACAGTAAATCGTACTCATAATTTTTGAATTAGTACTAAGATACTACAAAGTGCAAAAGAATGTATAAATAAATGAATAAGATAAATATTAACCCAATATTGTTTACTAGGAGGCAAAGGAGAATTGATTCAAATTTTTGCCTATTTTCGCCTACCTTTGGCCCCTTTTGTAGGAATATGATTTTGTAGGGGTTTCACAATAGTGGTTTGATTACGATTTTTTTATTTTCCATCTGCTTTTTTTTCCTTCTTAGGAACTTTCAAGAAATCTTGGGAACATAACACTCATTTCCATGTGGGCATCAAAATTTGAAAAATTATAGAAATTAATTGCCTTTAATAATATCAATAATAACTACACAAAATAAGAACATAAAAGTTACAAAATTTATGTTCCTTATAATGATCTTTATACAAAAAATACATCAATTATATATTTTTAAGTATGATTAAAAAAAACCATGAGCAATCTAAGCTTTTATTATTCAGTATAGTTCTTAGATGTGGTAGGAATAACCCGATAGCAGAAAATATACTTTCCTCTTCAGATGATGTTGGAAGAATTGGTTTAAAAGATTACCTTAGATTCATAATATTTGGGGAGTCAAAAAAACTGCAATTTTTTCTTCCCTACCTTGCTTAAGGGTTGAACTATAAGTTAATGGAATAAAATAAGACAATTGTCTTTAAGTGGAATGCTTCTTTTAACTTTTTTAATACAATGTTAAATATTCTCTTCTAAAATCACCATGCTCCCTTCTCCAGAGTTTGCTTCTAGAGGCGAGCCCGTGCACTGTAAAGCAACCAAAAAAAAATTCTTTTTTTCGTGTGTACTTCCACAATTCAGGCTACTAAAATAACGTTATTTTTTATATTCCTAACGTAGCCATTTAATTTTACTATATTTTATAATTTCAAGTATCTGAAGCTGTTTGGTTCCGGAAACCAACAAGAGAAAAAGTATAAAAACTTTACGATTTCCTGTGATCTCTGGGAGAAACCCTAGATTAGAGTGTTGATATAAGGGATTCCGTAAATTTAATTACTGTGAATAATTAATTAAAATTCAATTAAATTTAATATCAGTAGTTAAATTGAATCCTAAATTTAACTGCTTATTATGAATATATGAAGAGTTGTTTCTTAGAAATAAGTAAAATTTTAAGATAATCACACATTTATTTTCTCCAAACTGTAGATAATGCATTACTATTTTTTATCTTATACATTGTGAATATCCTACCATTTAACAGTACCTGAAGATAATTAATTTTAAAATAAATAATATTCAAGAATCTGTAAATTCGAACTAAAATATCTCAAAATCTAATAATGTACCTGTCGTTTGTTACAGACATTTTCTGATTTTTAAAAAAAATTATCTTAAATATTTTCAATTACGTGGAACACTTTGGAAAATTATGTTGCCCACAACAGCAGATGCTTTTTAAAAGGAGATTTCTTTGCTTTAGTAGTTAAAAGTTTTGCCTGCAAAAGTTTGTGATATTTTGGAGGTAAATAATTTTTTTTCCTCAAAAGTTAAAAAAAAAAAAAATTGAACACAACTATTGGTTCGAGATCTACATAAAATTCAGGTGTACTTAAAATTAAAAAAACAAAAAACAAACAGATTTAAAACATTTCGTTTAAAATTATTTTAACTAAAATTTTGAACAGTTCAAGAGGTATTCTCATGAAAACTAATCATATATAAGAATATATTTGAAGGAAAATATTTATATTAAAATGTGAATAAATAAAAGGATTCGAGTTTTGTGTCTTGAACACTCTAAAGGTAAAAATATGAAAAAATTCAATGAATTTTGATTATTTTGCAGAATGTTTAGGATTTCTGCTCAAGTGTTACACCATTTACACCATTTTCCTCAGCCTATTATTTTTCAAAACACATTTCTATCCACCTAAAAATTACGTTACACTTAGTCGAAAATTTCTTTTTTACGACATTCATGGCATACTTTCTAATTTTTATCTTGGAACCTTTATTATCCTTCTATTATCCTCTGATTGAAGTTGTGCGTATTCATTCCAGAATTTAAATGATACTTCTGAAATTCCTCAGATTTTCTCCTTTAGTATGCAAATACACTCTTTCGTTTTTGTGCATTTCTTTGGAAGAGTGCTTGGAAGAATTTTTTCCGACAGGAATGGTAAGTGCAATTTTATTTATTTATTTACTTTTTGTTTTTGGGGGAAGAGTTTTATATAATGAGGTGGGGGTGAAAATAACAGGAAGCAGTATTTTGTACTAGATGTAATGTTTAAATTAATTATTTTTATGTAGGGTATTATTTAAAACATTTCTAAAATCATTGAGATGTGTATTACATCCTTTGATTGTGTGAAGAGGGTTGCGCAATATTTAAGAGATGATATGAATAATGATGGCACACATAACAGTTGTACACGAGTTTTTATAGATTAGGAACGAAACTATTATTGTAACGTCCAGAGGTGAACATTAGCTAAATCTGAAAGGTGAGGGTTTAAGCTATCAGGCATTTAATACTTTAGAATTCTTGATTAGAATAATTTTATTTAAAAAGATGATAATGGAATAACTGTTTATAATGAAGATGATACACGAATTGTTTCTTGGAGTATAAATCAACCTAAAATAACCTAATGTGGACAAGATTTTCTCCGACAGGAATGGAAGGTGCAATTTTATTTATTTATTTATTTTTTGGAAGGGGGAGGAAGGGTATTATATAATGAGGTGGGGGTGAAAATAGCAGGAACCAGTATTTTTACTACATGTAATATTTAAATTAATTATTTTTTCTTCATGTAGTGTATTATGTAGAACATTTCTAAAATAATTCAGATATGCATTACATTCTTTGATTGTGTGAAGAGTAGAAAGGGTGCTCAATATTTTAGAGATTATGATATGAATCATGATGGCATAAACAACAGTTGTACATGGGTTTTTATAGATTAGGCACGAAACTCTTATTGTAGCATCGAGTGATGAACGTTAGCTAAATTTGAAAGGCGAGGGTTTAAGGAATCAGGCATTTAATACTTTAGAACCCTTGATTAGCATAATTTTCTTTAAGAAGATAATAATGGAATAACTGTTTTCAATGAGAATGACACACGAATTACTTCTTGGAGTATAAATCAACCTAAAATAACCAGACGTGGACTAGAGTTTCTAAACGTAACAGTTCGCTGAATGTGATGCAGACGATAGAGATTGTCGATGGAAAATACGTCATTCGGGAACGGTGTTTCAAAATTCAAATATACTGGTCCATACGGTAGGGTGAGTAGGTGGCTGATAAGCAATATACTTTGAGAATAATCAGGTATTGCTGAGTAGAAACGCAAGAAATAGGTTCTTTACGGAACAGAAGAACCAGAGTTAGGGAAATGTATTGTGATTCCCGGGAAAAAATAGACTAGTGAATACAAACAACGGAAGAAACATGTCTAAAAACCAGTCGTTATTAGACCTTTAAATGATTTCTAAGGACTCTTGAAAGGTGATAGGCCAGGACTTTACCCGTACTAATGTCTGACTTCCTCTAAGGGAAACTGGGAAAAAAATGTCGGAGCCAGTAGACCCTCCCTTTTTATAAAAGATGGCAACCCAGATAATTAACGTTCTAGCAAATTCTAAAAGGGTCGAGAGATCCGGAATCAGGACCTCACTTGAAGCGTGGAAGTATACGGATGTCCTGAATTAAAATAGGAAAGAAAGAGCTGATTTGTTTCTAGATATGAAGTTAAAAATGGCATTTGAAGAATCACTAACGGTTTTCTGCGTTCGCTGACACTTTCCTTTTGACTGGGCAATATCCGACGGTAGGACAGGAACAAAGGGCAGGAAGGGGGATGGGAATACGTTGCTCCTTTTTTCGTTTGTGTAGTAAGGCATTTTCCCAAAAAATGTTCAGATATCATGCACCCAACGAAAACTCAGTGCACTAATGTTTCTCTTAAGAAAAGAGGGTTTCAGCCATTCCATCTGATGTTAATTTTCGGGCTTTCAAAATATAGCATTGTTTTTTGTGTTTAAAGGTGCTTCTGGTTTTAAGTTGATGGTACATCCACTGACTTACTGAAAAACTTTTAACTGCTCCTTGACCTACAGCTAAATAATTTTTATCCTTGCGATCTAACATGTAAATTTACGCAATGGTCGCACTCAAAAGTGGCAGCTCTTTAAAATCAGTGGTTCAACTTTTCGAAAAGAAGAAAAATGATGATATCCGAGTCTGACTATAGATATATCCTCAAGATCATTGAGTTTTTATTTGGTTCTTATACTGAATACGATCTATAATATTATAATAGTTCACTGTTTTCAGTGTTATGTCATTAGTGTGTTATGAATTAAAAGGATAAAAGTAGATTTAACTTTTAAATTCCGTTTCTTCGTGTTTGATATAATGTATTATAACATGTGCAAAAATATTTTTTCTTATTTAGGGGCTTTAAAAACACAAAGGGATGAATCATGACGAACATGTGTAAGAGAGTTTTTGAAAATTTACATCTAATTTATCATAACGCCGAAACTTTCATTCCTCTGCAAATGATATGATTGAACACTTAGTAAAAATTGATCTGGTATTCCTGTCATCAAAGAAAAGATTTTATCGTTCCTATTTTATTATGTTCCTATTATCCTTCGATAGAAATCTTGCGTATTCAACCCGGAATTTGAATAATCTTCTTAAATTCCCTGCAGAAGTTTTGTTCCTTTGATATGCAAATGCACTCTTTGGTTTGTGAGTATTTCTTTCAAAGAGTACTTTAAAAAATTTCTTATCCATAGAGGGGACTATTTTATTTTTTGCCTTTTGAAAAAAAGAAAAATGAGAAATGATGAGATTCGCGTCTTCCACTAGATGCCTTTCGAAAACATTTAGTTTTATTTTTTTTCTTATATTGAGCACTATCTATAAAGCTATAAAATTTGTTGTTGTCAATGTAACTTTACGGCATGTTATCACTGTGTATAGGGAAAAGGAAAGCGATTTAGAATGTTTACAAAAAGTTACCTAAAATTATGATAAAATAGTCATGTTATTATTTATCCTTTATTAACCCATATTGGACCGCTGTCCTATAAACAGGACAGCAAATAGAATTCCATTTAATAATAAAGTTATAAACATTTTCTGAGTGGATTTTATTTTAAGACCTTTAAAATAGACACACTTTATCATAGTAACAAAAAAACTGAGAAATCAAAATATATTGTATTGTAAAATTTATTTTTAGCAACCCCTTAAAAATTGTCATTTTTTAATCTTTAATTTTATATTTATTATTATTATTATTATTATTATTATTTAAACATAGTGGAGGTTACTTGTAGTACTCCAGACATTGACACTACATTAGTGAGTAACGCTAGGTCCAGAAAACGGTATTATGACACCAAACACTTTATCCATTTTAACAATGATTCTTCAATTGATCAGCAAGATCGTTATTGTAAAATTCGACTATTTTATGGCAAAATCAGCATAACCTTGAAGCAATTTGGTATATTTTCTGAAAATCTCACCGTCGATGAAAGAATGGTAAAATATTTTGGAAGGCACAATTGCAAGATGTTCATGAAAAATTAACCTGTAAAATTTGGATATAAATTTTGGGTATTAGCATCCTACAACGGATATCCTTTTTCTATTACCCTTACCAAAAATGCCAGTTCAAGAACTGCAAAAGAAAAGCAACAACAGTGTGCTTAAAATGTAATGTTGAACTTTGAATGTTTTCCGAAATTTCACCTATGAATCAGCCTAATGCAATGTAAGTGATACTTGTTAAATTTTAGTAGTGTATTGAACCATTGGCCTAATTATAGGACAGCTAATTACTTAAAAAATTAAAATTTATTTTTAAAATTTTGGTTTTATATACTTAGTTACACCATATTAATGTTATGGATAAAGTTTTAAAAAATTTCAGAAA
>CM063504.1:127849191-127854191 GCA_032207245.1 Pardosa pseudoannulata
TATTGTCTTGTTGGATGACGGAATTTGACAGAAGTCTTATTTTATTGAACCTTTTTCACAAGCTGTTCTTTAAGATGTCAACATATACCAGTCTGTGCGTTTTTCGAAAAACATATATGACAACATAATTCCCAAAATGTATTTTTACGGATTAAACGAGGGTTAAAACTTCCATTATTTATCAAAATTTCGAGACCAAAAGAGCTAATGGTAATAATACTTTATCTATGTAGACATAATTAAAATACTTCGAAAGTAAAAACAAAAAAAAAATGCTTTCTATAAAAGGGATATATGTATGAAACTTCTATTATTCCTGCACATTAGTTTACTAAATGTTATTAACTTTGTTTGTAATTGAAATTAATTACTAAGCAAGGAGCTTGGGTCTAAAAGTAATTATAATATTTCACTAATAAAAATTTTAGGAAAAAGTGGAATACTTAATTAAAACCGTCTTTTTAAGCACATACTGAACGTTAGTAAAAATCCCTCCTTTTTTTCCATCCCCCAAAACACATGGCATAGATAAATAGTTCATAAGTTCGTGTAATTACTAAAGAAATAAACATAATTTGCAGATTAGCAAGATAAATAAAGAGCTTAACACAACACAAAAGTATGTTAATGGCAATATGTAAATATATTAATAACCAGTTAATTAGCCTTGTAATTCTTATGTTTCTAGCAGATTGAAAACACTTCTTGGTGTAGTTTGAGATAAATATAATCCACATTATATCTGTATATCGTTGTATAATTTCTTTTCTTTGTTATTGTGTTTTTAATGCTGAGATTGGATATTTAATTAAGAGTATTTTCTTCAATATATTTATATATGAGTTAATACCTTACTGATAAAGACCACATAAATTAATTGTATCTAAGAAAAATTTAGCAATTTATTGCAACAGTTGTTATTTAATAAGTTTGAAGTGAGGAAATTCCATTTAATGTTCATTTGTCCGATAAAAGCATGTGGGTTAACAATAACTGAATTAAAAAAATACTTAATTAAAATTTAACAATAGTCTATGAACTCCTATGATAGGGGTTTAACTGGGATGTACATGGGCAGTAATGAATATTAGTTACATTTCATTAAACACTCACAGATATTAGCAAGCAATGAACTGGTTAATAGTGTGAAAGCATGTATTATACTAGGAACCTAAGTGGCTCCAATGAGATATCTATTGTATAGCTAGTAGGTCAGTAATCACGTAATATGCATTACTATTTTAAGGATAATCGATGTTATTTGGTCTGTATAGCCTACATACAGTGCTGTTACAAGTCTTCGAACTGTGCAATGCTATGAGTTGTCGTGAAGCCGAATGCATTTCTAGATGTTGAATGATATATCTAGGATTACCTAAATCAGTGAAACGTTGAATTCTGGATAGGATTAAGGCTATGTACGTTTACATGATGACAGTGCTAAATGTAAATAAAATTATAAATTTGCTTACAGGAAGAATAAAAATGTGATCTGGTATTTAAATTTTAAAAATTTTGAACAGGTCAAGATTGAGGCTGTGTGCTTATACGCGATTCCTGCTGTAAAAAAAAGATGAAAGTATAAAATTTGCTCATTTAAAAAAAATGTGATAAAATATATTTGAAATCAAGGGTCCGTGATAAAATGTAATTACTTGTTCTTAGAGTTTTGTGAAACTAAAACTCAAGTTTGAATCTCTTTCATTTGCAAAATTATGTATCTACTATAATTCAATAATTTTGAAAAAAGCATTATTTATAACTAATAAGCTGTTAGATTCAACAAGAAGCTAAAATATTCAGGTAATAATTAATTATTAATTAATTAATAATTAATAAATTAATAATTAAATAATAATTATTAAACGTTTAATTAATAATTAATAGTTAAAAATTAATAATTAAATAATAATTAATAAATGTTTAATAAATAATTAATTAATTAATTCTTTAATTAAATTATTCTAATGATAGTATTTTTTAGTGTAAAACTTAATAAGAATTGTTCAAACGAAAAAAATTTTCACTTAATGATATTTATTACTTATCCATTAATCACATTTATTATATATTTTTAATCTTAATTTATTCTAAAAATTGTAAATAATCATACAAATTAGTTTATGACAAGTTATACTATTTTATATCCTTCTGAATGCTGAAAACATATTTCATAAATGAAAGAGACAATATAATGCAGAAATGCATTGGATACGCATTAATATATTTGAGTACATGTGCCTGATAATAAAAGTCACAATATGTTACCCTGTTCTTGATAAATACTTACTTTTACTCTATCTTAAATAATGTAGGATATGTTTTACTTACATCTGTATAGAAGTAGAATAAAAAACAAACATGAGTGTATTATATTAAGAACAATTTATCTGTTAGTCAACAACAGTTCCCTGTAGTGGTTTTGACTTAATAATTGTTGTAACAATGTAGAAAAACGAATTAGTTAACTAATAAAGTTCATGAAAAAAATGTTAAGAAATATTAAATATCAAATAGGATTATTCTTCTGATAAGAATTACTGTTAAATATTAAATGTATGAAGTACTATTCTGACTGAAAGAATTTTAGCTAAATACAAAATGTCATTTCCAGATTTCTTCGCTGAGAAAAGTCAATGATACTTAGTTTTGAAATTTTTTCTTACAGAAGTTATTGAGAACACTCTAAAGCATTTGTATTTGACAAAATAATAAGTTAAGAAAGTAGAAAACCTAAAATAAAAATATCAAAAGCTTTAAGCCAAGTCATCTAGAAGATACATATGGTGAAATAAATTTTGTTGGAGAGTGTTTAAACTAAACTTTACCATGGAATAACTATCAAACAGAAAACAACATCACAGAAAAAATACCATCATATAAGGAGTAGAAATAACTACTAGATAGCTTTTAAAAGTGTAGAGAAAGTTTCTTTCTCAAAGTGCGAATTCAAGAAACTCACTATCAGGAAATGACAATTGTGAGCCCAAGGATTTCACGATGACAATCCTTGAATTTGACACTGATGAAGTATTTTTAATCTTTGATGAGCCATTTATTTCTAATAATGGTATATTAAAACATTTTATATCCAAATGTGAAGCCTCATCATGTGTTTGAGATGTTTATTACTATTGATTTTCTGATGTGGTGTATAGATGGCAGCACTAATGAAAAGAGGTAAAATATCTTCCTATGGATAGCCAATAAATTGATAAAATTTTTGATAAATATACTTACGATATTCTTTTAAAGGGTGAAAAATTGTGTGCGAGACAATTGCCTGCTTTAATTATTTTTTTTATTTTATACGTTTGTCTATAGAAATAAAGCTACAAGGATCTACATCACACAACATTTTTTAGTATTTTATAAAATTTAATTTTAGTTAGTTCTTTATTTGTTTCTCAGTGCTTCAAATTGATTAACTGATTACTTAGAAGTAACTAGCTTTCTGTTTACTAGTTTTTATTCAGACAATACACCATGAAACCTACATACATATATTATAGAAATTGTAATTTCAGGAAAGGGATTTTTTTCTTACCTATTCAAGTTATGCGAGATACTTCTGCAGATATTGGTATTTATAACCATTCTGAAATAACTACAAAAAGGAATTTTTGGTTTTAGCATGCATTAGGGATGACATATGTACTTGTAAATAGCAATTAATGACACATATTTTAAGCTTGTTTTGTTGTATGTTAATCGTTTTCCAAAATATGAATTCCAATATTAAAAATGGTTATGTTGGTATTTATAACCATTTTGAAATAACTACAAAAAGAAAGTTTTGGTTTTAGCATGCATTAGGGATGACATATGTGCTTGTAAATAGCAATTAATGACACGTATTTTAAGCTTGTTTTATTGTATGTTAATCGTTTTCCAAAATATGAATTCCAATATTCCGAACGGTTATGTTGGTATTTATAACCATTTTGAAATAACTACAAAAAGAAAGTTTTGGTTTTAGCATGCATTAGGGATGACATATGTGCTTGTAAATAGCAATTAATGACACGTATTTTAAGCTTGTTTTATTGTATGTTAATCGTTTTCCAAAATATGAATTCCAATATTCCGAACGGTTATATTGGTATTTATAACCATTCAGAAATAAAATTATAACCATTCAGAAAATAAATTTTTGGATTTAGCATTCATTAGGGACGTTACATGTGCTTGTAAATAGAAATTAATGACACGTATTTTAAGCTTGTTTAATTGTATGTTAAACGTTTTCCTGAATATGAATTATTAACCTGTAACCTACCAATGTTCTTATATGAAAACACATAATTTAAAATTCCATTAAATACAAAGATTCACTAAAACTTTGTTATATTCTTTTAAATAAAGCATATGCTTGAATATAATAATAATTACAATCTAGAAAAGTCTTAACCTAAGTTTTATTGGTTTAGAAAACGATTAGTAACGGCGGTAAACTCCCAATAAGTGAAGGTACTAAATTAAATATGGCGAATTTAATGTCGAGGTGAAAATATGGAAAAAGTAGAGGAATCTCTCAAACTAAATAACTTTTATATAACTTTTATATCAACTTTTATAACATAAGTGTGCCTTTTAGTGTGGAATTTTTGTAGATGGACTATAACGAAAATAGTGTGTCCCTGATAAATGCAAGGAACGCCGTTGCATGTTTCGTTCAGGTTATGTAATGGTATCACTTGATGACTGTAAATCATTCGAAGACATACGTTTTAGACAGGTGAAAACATTTTATGGCACAAAATGACATGTACTTTCGCGTGTCTCTCGCATTGGTCTGAGAATATGAAATTTTGGGGTTTACTCACTTCACAGCTCATGATAATATAGCTAAGTCTACAAGCCTTGAATAATTTTGTACACCCTAAAAGCATCAAGATTAGTTACTCTCTTCCGAAGAGAAACTAAAGAAACTACTTTTGGACAGAAACATACTCATCACTTCACAGCTCATGATAATATAGATGTCTACAGGTATTGAA
>CM063504.1:127859191-127864191 GCA_032207245.1 Pardosa pseudoannulata
TTATACATGTACATTTTAAAACATAAAAAGGTCAGAGAGATAATTATCTGAAAATATTCATTTTATATGTGTTTTAAAAATTCAAATAACTAAAGTATGTTAAGTATTGTACTAACATATTTTTTTACATAATCAAAATGAGAAAAACTGATAAACGTTGGTTATTTCAATCTTCCCTTCCCCATAAATGTTTCCGTAATACTATCTTGAATTACAGATTTACAAGTATTGTATATTTGAAATCAATAATTCATATAACCGTAAGGTTGTTAGGCAGCGAACATAATGGATTCCTTAATATGTAGTCAGAGCAACCCAATATGACCAGTACTGAACCACCTAAGGACTTTGAGTTTTGAGGTTTACCACTAAAGATAAGTTTAACTTAATCTTTTTCTAAACCATAAAATATGCTAAAAAATACTTAATAAGTATAAAATATACTTTAAATTAATTTACAATTCTTCATTCAGTTTTAAATTAAAGAAATGAAAATATATTTTTAAAACTATACAAGGTAAACACATTAACATTTTGAAAATTATTATCTAAATGCAGGTTAATTAAGGATACATTTTATTTATTCCGTTTCACTTTGATTATAATTAAGATGCGTATATTTAAAAATGTGTAAATATTATCTTAGAATCTCTTTTGCGAATTAAACATTTTATTTAAATTGCTTTATTTTCGTTGTAAATCTATTAAGTACCTTTAATCATCTTAAAATTTTCTAATTAAAAAATAATATGTTATAAGCTGTTTATATACTTTGTACAGTATGCATTTGATAGAGAATTTCCATAAAAATAAACACAAAAATTTAAATGCTACGAATGTACCACTTTATTTAAACAATACAAAAATGTGTTTAAAACTTCAGAGGTACGAGTTTCTGCCTATATTTTTAGAATAACGTATTTAGTAATAGGTTTCGTGATGTCTGGCATCTGAATAAACCGTTATTTAGTGCATTCGCTTTTTCCTTACTTGGTTGTAAATTTTGACAAAAGAAAAAATTATTTTCAAGTAAACCATGCAGCGTCACAGAGTTTGGTAAGCATTATATACACGTGAAACTGCAAGTGAAATTGCAAGTCTTGATTATAGATACATGTAATCTCGTAAGATTTCTCTCTGAGGAATACTTCAAAATGACGTCATAATACCTTTTGTTTTGAAAGCTCCATTGTAAAAAGCATGAAGAACTCGCAAAAAGCACTCTGAAGTGCTGTTAAGAGCTTCAAGGGAAATATCTTTTCTTTACCTGACTCTTGTTTCTGAAGTAGTCCAACATTTTTTGTAAACAATAATGTAACTTTAATTTTATCTCTATCTATATGTACTAAGTCCTTAAATATGCAATCAATAAGGTAGACATAAAAATAGGGTCTTTAACCGAATTTCGAGTAAATAAATTTCGAGGAATAAAATTTTTACTTTGATATTTGGTCACACATTTAAACATTTTTCAGATATACTTAGAATACACATTTTACTAATTCTTTGCTACTTTTTACTTTTTTTATTAATTCTGTTGTCAAGCATGCGCTTAAGAGTACTATCAGTAAATCTTTATTACTTATTAAAAGTAAGAAGAACAAAAGTCGAACTTCTATATGTTGATGATCGAAATAACCTCCTAATTATATCCCGTGGAGAATCACAAACTGACCTACAAATGTTTTTTTTTAATGACCCACGAATCCATTTTTTGTAAACTTATTACTATAGAGAAAGTGCATGTTTGTAAACAAATACGAGTGCTGATTATAACTCAACTAGTCGTTGGAAAAACATTGCTTGTTTTCGTTGTATATTATGAGTTTCGATATGGATCACGTATACAAAAAAAGCTACATTTTATTTAAGGTACGGGGAAGGAAACATCAAAAACTGGGAAAGTAATTCAAAATAAATTTTGTAGCACTTACAAATTTATATATTTTTTTTAAAAAATTAAACACTTTACACAGTACTATTAAGTATCATAATTAAAGTATAACTAAAAATGTGCAAAACCTGATCATTTAAGGAAAAAATAACTACATTTATAGGTAGAGTACTTCTCACAAACGCATAGAAAATACATTAGAAATATGAAAAAAATTCAACTTAGTAATAATAAAAAAATTCTTAGAACATAATTTTATATAATTATTACATTACAGTAAGGTTAATATTCTATTACCATTCTGAAAATGTGTGCTGCAAATTCTCGAAGAAGAACTTAGAGTTCAGTCTTGCCTTTTCAAAGCTTTCCTCCAAAGCATTCGCAATGTTGGACCTTTAGGAAAGCAATAGAATCCAATGTTTTCACCTTTTTTAAACGCTTAGTACAGTTATACGTACAACAGCTTGTTACCAATTTCAGATATTTAACAAAATTAAAACCCCAATAACAAGCATGATCCTTAGGAAATTCAAATGTTTTGCCAACGAGGAAGTTGAGCTGCACTTTTTGCTGCACCTGACGTCCATGCGAATATTTTCTGTACCATAAAAAAGAAAACATAATTTTAAATTTACAAAATTAGGAAGTAAAAAAATGAAAATAATCTGGAAGTGAATGTTGGTTAACTCTATTGAATTACTGAACCTGTGAACAGTGACTTATAAACTTAACGCGCATAATGTTATATTGATGCATTCAGTGTGCACCTTTCAGTGTTGAACTCTTTGAAAGTCTTGGTTATGTTTATTAAGTGCTGTAATAAGATATTTTTCTACAATTATGCCAGTCTAAATAAAAAGATATTTAGTAGCAGTTCTGTACTATGTCAATAGTTAATAAAAAATTATGTATACTCACCTCCCCTGCTATTAATGGCCATTTAGGGGCGAATAATTTATACTGTCTTATCCACGATCTTAAAAATATAAAGATATTATATGGGATATTTATGTAATCAGCTATACAAATACTGCATGATATCAAACAGAATGATTAAATAGAATTGTATGATTAAGAAGAATAAAAATTGTCTTTTAAATGTGTCTACTATCAAGATTTTCTATTAATAAATTAGCAGTGTTCCCAAATCTTTGGTACTCCTTTAAAACCATCTTCTGCTTATTTTTTTACAAGTCAGGAAACTACTTCAGTGACCCTCAGGCAAATGTTAAAATATAATGAACAAAATTTGTAGCCTACAAAAAATTTAGAAAAATTTAGGCATAGAGTTTTATTTTTAACTTTATAATATCGAGATTCCCAGTTCGACACATCTTACAACAATTTCTTGTATAAGCGGAAATCTATATGGACAGAACAATCCTGTAGGTGAATTTCTCCAAGAGCTAAATAGGTGGATTTAACAGCAAGAATAAGTAGGACAATTAAGATGATTCTTTCTTCAGTTTGGAATATAAGGGAAGGTGGCTACAATAATAGTTCCTTTATTAGAATACAATTTATACGCATATACGAATGCTTTATAGAATATACACTCACTGAATATATCAACACATTCTAGCTTGGATAATTCGATTTCCTATGCATAATAATATCTAGTAATAGGCAGCATTAAACTGTTTGAGATGGATAAAGTGTCAATCTACAGATAATATAGGACAGAGTGGTTTATATACCGTAAAAGATATTTTAGAAATTGGACTGAAAGATATGTTATCCCCAATAATTCTGAGAAAAAGCTCAAACCAACATGTTCAGTTTATTCCTTCTCAAAAGATTTAAGGAGGAATGGTAATTAAAATTCTATTACTTTTATTCAAGTACATTTGAGTATGAATAATTTTTCTTCAATGTATGTTTTTATAGGGTCTTTGTAAGAAACGTTGTCCTAGATAATTAAAATTTTATTTTATAAAGTTAATTTAATTTTAGTGCATTTAATTTTTTTAAAATTACTTTTGCACCATAGATTTCTTAATTCTGTTTCCTTTTCTATTAAGTATATTATTTAAAATTATTTTATCTCTGCGGTCTCATGAAATATTGTTGGCTAATTTTTTAAGAATCAATAAACCAACAAATTTTTAAGGGTCATCTTAAAAATAAAATTTTATGGTGGGAAGTTCACTTTCAACTTGCTTTTATATTCTTCCACAGTCTGGAATAAAATCCAAAGAAAATACATAAAAGGAATTCATAAAAAAATTCTGATACACTAAATTAAATAAGTTCAATTTTTTACAAAAAAATCATTTTGAACTGTTTTTTCAGTATATGTGAGAGTAATATAACATAGATAACAACAAAATAACTGAAAATTAATTTGATATGTTATTAAATTTAATTTGAAATATATTACGAAAGCACAGCACTTCTGTAGCTATATTAGTTTGGGGCACAAAGTGAAATATTTAGATTGAATTTCTACTATGAATGTAATATTTGCTTATGTAATTATGACAGTACCGTAAATAGGAGGTGCATCCAGAAGTTTCTCGATGCTTTCCCCTTTAAAGTAAACTTAATTAGCCTTGTCAGTTGTGCGTGTGTAACAGATCTACGACGTATTAATCCTATGCCAGCTGGATAAGTCTCCATTCAAGCTAGTTGCGGGGTAGTAGTGGTCCGAAATAAAAACACTAATTCCTTCGACCTCCGCCTGCAATGTTCGGTAGGTGGTTTTGAATGCACAAAGTATTGCGCCAGCTCTGTCAGGTCTATGAGCCGAAACTGACAACAAACACAAACATGAACACAAAATTGAGCTCTTAGGAGAAGCACTGACACTTCTGCTAGGGTATCACGACGACGAGTTCCTCGACAGGATCGTCACGGGCAATGAGACTTGGATTTCGCACTGTAGAAGGAATACGGAAACCAAGACATCATAGTGGATCTTCGGTCAGGACCAAATTCAAACAGACGCTGTCGGTACGGAAAGGGATGTGCACGGTGTTCTGAGACAGGAAGGCTGGTTCCATTCATAGGCGGCAGAGTTCTACGATAGAGGTATACAAAAGTGGATCTCACAATACGACAAGTGTCTCAATTCTGCTGGTGGCTATGTTGAAAAGTAGCTGAAAAT
>CM063504.1:127869191-127871691 GCA_032207245.1 Pardosa pseudoannulata
CCTTAATATATCAATTTCAGCTAAGTAAAAAGTTATCAAATTATATGGAATGCACGCGAGACAGTCTGAGAGCTGAGTTAATTCAAGATATGACCTAATGGAAGTAGGAAATGTTTATCTAATTTTTACTAGACTAAGCAATGACCGAAAAGTAAGCCTCTTGCTTTTTTCTCCTCGCATTTTGTATTTGAATTTAGGACAATTAAAATTTGTTTTTAATTAAGTTTTTTTTATTAACTTTTGCTTCTAAAAAGTCCATAGTAGCCATCGGAATAAACCAAAAGGAAATAATTACAAAAAGACACTATGTACAACGATATTTTTTTTAATTCCTGTGGTACTTACTCATTGTATTCTTCATTTACTCAATGCGAAATTACCAAGAGTTTTGTAAGTGGTCTTTAAATATGCATATTTTAAATTATTTAAGTAAATTAAAAATAATTCTAAGTACAATTCAAGATACATGCATACTATAGGAATTAATATTAAACGATCAAATAATGAAACTGTTTATAATTACATATATACATGCATACATATACATATATATGTAACATATCAATATTATTTCACTGTAATATCGCTGTAAAACCCCCTTCTCTCCCATTTAAATTCCTTAAAATACATTTTCCCAGCCACAAAATGTCTTAATCAAAGGCGTGTCCTCGACTTAAAATTCTTCCAACACATTTCATAAAGCTATCTGAGCAATAGAGGTAAATTTTCTGTCACATTTTTGACACATTTTCCAGCTGTCGCCGGCAAATGGCTCAGTTTTTTCCCTGATCTAACAGTTAAATTGGCCGACTAAGTTTTTTTGTCCCTAATTGGGAAAATTCTCTCTGTCTCGCTCTGGGGTACACCTCTTCCAGCAAAGTGCTTTTCGTATCATTCTCTTGTCTGTCGTTGACTGGAAAAGATGTCTTTTTAGCAGTTCCTCAATAAAGATTTAAATTGTTTTCAAAATTGTGCTTTTCTTCAATGTGACCCGAACTCATCATTATTCATAAGTCTACCTACATAGACTTCCCCTTTCCCAGTAGCTCAGGCAAATAAAAATTAGGGGCAATAATCAAATGTAACCAGTCGTTTTAGAATTTCTGGATTACAAAACACACACATATTCATATATATATATATATATATATATATATATATATATATATATATATATATATATATATATGTGTGTGTGTGTACTTGTGTTTGTATGCTTGTAAGTATGTATGCAAAAATAATTATATGTTTTTGAAGTTCCAATCGTTTTAGCATTTATGTATTACACACACACATACACACACAAACGCACACACACGCGTATATATATATATATATATATATATATATATATATATATATATATATATATATATATATATATATATATGTTGTGTCTGTACTTGGGTTTGTATGTGTGGCAAAAATAATAATATGGTTGTGAAATTTTAAAATTTCACAACCATAAATTTCCCTTTTTCTTTAAATAATATTAGTTATGATTTTCATTAATAGTTTATGAATAGATAAAAATCATAAAAGGGAAACAGAAAATGTCTCGTATAAATATTTCATGAAAGAAGTATAAATATTTCATGTATAATAAAATTTATTGAGAAGCATTATTAAATGGTCATTTATGTACTCATTAGAAGTAAGTGAAAATCACTGTATCATTATGAGAAAAGAAATATATAAAAACCCCAATGGACCTTTAGTAAATTGAGTTTCAGAATGTTGTTTAACATTTTTTTCCTACCTATCACATTTTTGTATTACTACACAGTTACACAAATTTTAACTATGCAAAGTTACATAATAACTAAAACAAAATAATTCAAACACAAGATTAATATAAAAATTGTATAAAATAAATTTCTATACATTTTGTACCATACAAATAAACGGAAAATGATTAAAACTAGATTAATTTTTATGCAAAATATTTTACTGTATACAGCTATGTAGAACATTATATAGGCATACGAAATTAAAAGTTTAAAATCACTTTGTCTTAAAATGCAATCTAAACCCATAAAGAATTTATCCTATAAAAGATTTATAAAGCAAGCTATTCGTTTGTGGTTTCGCACATGGGTGAAAAAATGACTCTTTTTATATCTCCAT
Organism: Pardosa pseudoannulata; assembly: GCA_032207245.1. Classification (NCBI taxonomy): domain Eukaryota; kingdom Metazoa; phylum Arthropoda; class Arachnida; order Araneae; family Lycosidae; genus Pardosa; species Pardosa pseudoannulata. Next base: position 127,871,319 of record CM063504.1, read on the forward strand.
TGTGTAATGATAGTCAAATGAATATAAAAGCCGCTGTGAGAGTCATTACCGCTGAATTTGATATAAAACAGTCTGGCAGCAATAAGTCTATGACATTTTCCGGTTTGTCCTTTTACACCAATTGCATTGCGAAAGATATTTTATTGAAAAAGAAAAAAAAAAAACTAAAAATTTGCTATATATAATAACATTAAATATAAAAGAAAAAAAGCTTAACTATTCTTGAGAATATTAAATTATTCAATTTACTTACACATGTGAATAAATTTATGGTCGTATAAAAATGGTATGCAGAGAATTTGTTTTTACAATAGATATATTCAAAATTGTTTACACATTGTTGAGCGTCAATTTCTAGTGAAAATTTTTCTCG
>CM063504.1:127876691-127901691 GCA_032207245.1 Pardosa pseudoannulata
ACGAGGGCTAATGAGATGGGACCTACAGCTTAAAGCCGATTCCGAACGGCTACGAACATCCATGCCACAATGAGATTCGTGGTTCGAATCCCATCATGGCATGGGTGTTTGTAGCCGTTCGGAATCGGCTTTAAGCAGTAGGTCCCGGTCTCATTAGTCCTCGTGTGCAAAAGAGTAGACCGTAGCGCTCCAAACCAAACCATATTATTATTCAATATTGTTTCACACTGTGCATCACAATGCATAAGAGTAATAAATAATCACTTAATTATTATAAGTTTGTATTGAGTGATTTTATTAATAGTTAAGAATAACTACTTATGACAGTTAATTTTTCCGAATATAAAATTGGTTATAAAAAGTACATCAATTAAATATGATACAAAAATATTTTTTAGTCTTTGAACGTGTTAAACATAATTTCCTCACGAATTATAACATACTGAAGTAAGAAGTAGGAAATTGCTTGTATTTTAACGATATATTCTTTATCATCACTATAAAACATGTGGAGAGCCCACAACAGATATGTATTAGTAATTAATATTGAATTTAACCACTTAATGCTTTAGAACGAGCAGTGCTCGCTCAAATCACGAGTTCCAAATCGAATCAACCCGATCGCTGTTCGCCAGTTTCAATTTGTTCGTAGTTTGCACAAGAGATGAACAATTCAGACTGTCCAGACGCTGTTGAATATTTGTTGGAACTAGTGGATATTGTTTTCTTTGTTATATACCGTTGTCAAACATTGCAAACCCTTTTTAAGTATTTAGGTCCAGCATTTTTACTCCTACAAAATTTCTGAAAAATGAGTTTTTTTTATTTATACGCGTATATGTATATTGATAAAATGTTTGATTTTAAAGGGTTCTAATGGAAAGTGACAGTGAATTTGGAGGAATTAAAGTTGAATAATTCAGATAGTGGATCTTCGACTTCAATTCCGAGTTAGGAAACAGAAGAAGAAAATCCAAGCGAAGGAATAAATGAATGGGCAGAAATAAGGATCAGTATAGATGACCAACCCCCTTCAGCTTCATTTGAATTTATTGTAAAATCGGGAATTGATCCCCAAATTTCCTCATTCACTAAAGCGATACAGCTATTTGATTATTTTATTGATGATGAGTTAGTTTGAAAAATTGTAGAGCCAACAAATTTATTTTCTGTACAAGAACAAAAAGAACGAGGCCAAAGACATCTTCAAGCGAAGAGGATCAATGGTATGTAACCCTTCCAGAGATGCGTATTTTTTTCACCATCGTAATGTCTATGAGCATTACATATAAACCAGAAGAAACATTATATTGGTCCCAAAAGAGTTTTCTCCATTTTTTGAAAGAGAACTCCATTTTTTGAAAAAAAACATGTCGTATAGAAATTAGGTGCTAATAAAAAATATTTACATTTTGCAAATACCGAAAAATATGATGCAGCTACACATCCACATTTTTTGTTCTGTTTTTACCCATCTTTAATATTTAGTAAATTTCAAATATAGAATAAAAAACCCAATGTTTTAGTTACATTTTTACTAAAATAACCCTAGCAGGAAAGGGTGAAATATATGTTAATTTTCGATTCTAATTGCTTATTTAAGTGTAAAAATTGAAAAAATAACAAATATATATACTTCTGATCAACGAAACTATTTATTATTGATGTTTCACAAATTCTTGATATTCATCCTAACAATAATTTTATTTAAAAATATCCTTACAGACGATAATTTTGTATAATAATAATAATAATATTCATTCCTTTGACCAAGAAATTATTCGCAGGCCTCATGAAATGGTCTCGCGAGCTTATTTTGGTCCTGCAATAGAGGAAGATTCCTGGGAAACATGTAAAAACTTTTAACAGTTAAATAACAAAAAAAAAATGAATAAAAAAAGGGTTTGAATTTCAACAGGATTCAACTTCATTCCATTTGGCTTCTGTACACAAGAAATAGTTTCAAGATAATCATATTCCTTAACTGGAATAGCCTGGAAATAGTCGAAATTATAACCCTATGGCAAATCATTGGAGGTGACTAAATAAACTTGAGTGAAAGAACTCAACAATACAACTCAATATTAATAGAAGCAAGAATGAAATATTTATTTCACACTAAACAACCGAAAATATTAATTCACTCTACCATAAAGCGTTTTAAGGCCATAATTAAAGCTAAAGCATCCAACTAACCATTAACTGCGATCATCAGATTTTTTGTATATCTCATTTTAACTACGTATTTTCCTTTTTTTATAATTTACGCCCTAAATATTTTTTTCTAAATGTATTTCATTAATATATCAATTAAATTATCTTTCCAATGATATATATATTTTTGTATTGATTTTAACAAACTTAGTATTATTAACCCTCAAACTTCAAAAACATGATCTTACCAAAAGGTACTGAATTAGAATTATCGACTACTAAAAGGTGTTTACAATTTTGACTTCTACTGCACATCATTAAAGTTAATCAAAATAAGTATTTTCAAAAATCAATTAAATCAATTAAATTATCTTTCCAATGATATATAATTTTTTGGTATTGATTTAAACAAACTTAGTATTATTAACCCTCAAACTTCAAAAACATGATCTTACCAAAAGGTGTTTACAATTTTGACTTCTACTCCACATCATTAAAGCTCCTCAAAATTGATTTGGGTACTGTCAAAATGAGTATTTTCAAATCTGAACACTAAACTTTCGTTTTCATATACAATACTTTCTTTATTTCGCACAAAAATTTAAAAATTAGATCGCAGCGATCAATACGTAACCAAAACATTTAACTTCTAATGAAAATTATGCATATCTTTTAAATTTATTAACGGTAAAACGTTTCTCGGATTTACCTGATGGGACTTATTCTTTAGACCACCATTAAAAAGACGACAAACCCTGCTTCGGAGTGTTATTTGCTTAACACAAGTATGCAAATGCATAAAAAGAAGCATTAATTCTTCCCGAAAGTGTGCAAAATGTGGGACGCCTCTAAAACTTCCATTCGTTATTCTTTTCTAAAGGGTGTTAAGCAAGCTGCCAAGCATTTATTCCAAAAAGGTTTAAAGCCTTTATTTTCATGGCAGTACAGAAAAATTTATGCAAAGTAATAAATTAGGTAGTAACTCTATTTTCCCTAGCGACAAAAGTAGTTCTAGAACCGAAGTAGCAGAAAATTTAATATTCACTGAAAGTAGAAATGACTTTAAACTTTGAAAATATGCTGTTTTGCTTCATTGTGAGAGGACGATGCCACGGAAATTTACCAACAAAGAAGGTTATTTATTTTGGAATGCTTTGTGCAGTTCCACGTTTTGGCAAAACTTTCATTTTCTGGTTTAAATATGCATGAAATATTGATGCATGATTCATAATAAGAATAATTTAAAAAATATATTTTAGACATATGAATTCTGTAATTCATGAAACACTATACTTTATTAAAATTAATTTATATGACAACATACTTTATTATTCATTTTGTACATAATTGTTCTTTTATAGATTGTATTGTATTTTGTACTAGGTGAAGTACCAGACATTGTTTAGGTGAAGCTGGAGTTCATTTTGATAACAGTTTATTATTTTGATTCTTGTGACAAATTGCGGAACTTCTATAAAGGATTAAAATATATGTAATTTTTGTATACAAAAGAAATATTTTAAACGCAAAGCATAAATGTAAACAATGTATTGCGTTTGTCTAATCTGAGTTTAAACAAACAGAATACCTAGCTTGCGGAAGAAAAAGCATTTTAGTTTGCAGGGCACTAAGATTTTTTTCACCTGATAGTTAGTGAAATGGTCACGCCAGAATTTATCAAGATTTTTAACATTTAACAGAAAAAACATGCTTGTAAAACTCATATTTTTTTAGATTATTTTTTAAATTTTGAGTAAAGCTACTCATTGCATACGTTCGTTTGGGAATAAAAATTCGTGACTTTCGAATAAAAATTCACAAGTTTACAAATTTTAAGTTAAATTGAATCTTTTCTAAAAATTCGTAAAGTAGGATAATATAGATTAATTAACATTAATTACAGTGATTAAGAGAGGAAATTTTGTACTTTTCAAAATGAATTAATGTACCAAGTAGAAGTATTATATTAAAGTGTGCAGGTATATTACAACAAAAATCTAATTTGTAAAACTGTTTCAAATTCGACCTTTTAATAAATGAATAAATATTCATATAAAGAAAAAATTGTAGAATTTAGTAAAAATTATTAATAAAACTTATATTGTATTACTGAGAATTAATCGGGCTATACAATTCATCGCGCATTAGTTTAACTGCTTATAAAACGAACAGATGGAGATTTTTAACACTAGGCAAAGAACGTCGTTGTGACCTTTCGCCGAGGGTCGTTGGAAAGTTCCAGTTAAAATGTAAATAAGTAAACTTTAAAATGCGCTCTTAAGGATTTAAATATTATCTACATTAAGTAAAGTCTCAGGAAAATATAAAGTAGACAATCATCTGTCTTTTTTAAAGATGAAGACTAAAATCTCATTGAAATCGGAGCAAAATTGCACATGAAATTTCCATCATACAAACTTCTTTTTTATATAGAGTATTATATATGTTCTTTATTTAGATTATTTGATTTGCAAATTATTGTCGGTAAATCACACAAGGAAGAAAAAATAAATATTTGTAATAGGGGCTTCTAATATTAGAGTAATTCTTTGTGATATAAAATAGACAAAAAGTTGTGACTAGTAAATATGCATAATATATAACTCTCTCCTGTATCACCTAAGTGTGAGATGTATCAGAAGTCCCTCAGTCATGCTATTTGTACGGTGTTAACTGTAATATTTTCATAAATGCATATACAAAAATGTGCATTTTTGCACTTGAAGAAGTTTTTTTAGTAGCGTACAGAGGAAAGCATTTGCGAGGTGGGCTTTCTCCAAAATCGAACAGAATGGAACATGGGTCTTTGAAATCTTGTAGACAGATGAAGCTCATTTTTCGTTTCATAGCGACTTTAATACGCATAACTGTCGCATCTGGGCAACGTCTAATCCACTTGAATACACGCAGAAACCATTGCAATCCCCAAAAGTGACAGTGTGGTGTGGATTCACAGGTTCGTTCATCACAGGACCCTTCTTCTTTGAAACGGAGTGACCAGTAAATGGGTGGAAAACGGATACGGTGAATGCGCAGCGTTATTTAACACTTCTGCGCGATAATGTCGTGCCAGCTTTGCGTGAAAGAGATGCGTTATCTACCGTCACGTTTATGCAAGAAGGAGCAAATAGTCACATTGCTAATTCGGTCAAGGATTTACTGATCCAGACATTCGGTAAAGACAAGATCATTAGCAGGACTTTCAGGTTCCCATGGCCTCCTCGGTTTCCAGATTTGACCCCGGCAGACTTTTGGTTGTGGGGATATTTGAAATCTCGGTTGTATCGATCCAATCCATTCAATCTCTCTGAACTGAAATATGTGATCCGCCTAAAGGTGTCTTGCATACAACCGGACCTGTTGCACTCTGCCGTTGCTGGATTTGTGACTCGACTGCCGTGTCTTATCCCCTATGCTGGTAGTCATGTGGAACACATACTGTTGTAATAAACGATTTGGAGGCATTCTGTTTGTTATTTGAGTTTCTTTTTCTTTGACTTGTGGACTTTAGCGCCCTCTATCGACTCTTTTTGAGTTATTTTTTTCTGTTTAAAAAAATCCCATGACCTAGCGATACTAACCCTTCAAACCGTTTCTTTATTTTGATTATTTTTCTTTATTTTGATTATGTTATTATGTATTTTTAAAGTTTATATTGACTTTTTGAGAACCCAGTATAAAGTATGACATAAATTACGAATAGAGAAATATGTGAACGAAAGAAATTCTTGATAACCGAACAATTTCATGATATGTCATAGGTCTTAGAAAATTCAAATTATTATTTCAGTTATTTCTGAAACGCGGTTATATTAAGGATATTATTTATTAAAATAGTTAGGGATTTGAGGAATAACACTATAATCTCTTTTAGGAAAAAATGTCCTATAAATCAGAAAATGTGGGAATCTATTGAAAAAAGGATCTGAAAATTTTGAATCAATATCCTAATATCACAGAGTCCTAATAACATAAGTGAACCTGTTGTTATAATGAAATCATAATTAAAAGTTATGTCTTGATAGTATAAGTGAAATAAAACCCATTGATGCAATTTTTGAAACAAAAGAAAGACTCTTCCTTCCCTCAAATGCATCTTTTGATTGAAAAGATATTTTGTTAGAAGCTTAACAACTGTTTGACTCTTAATCTACAATCACACTTTAGGTTTTGTTAGAATCTGCTATGGCATAATTGATATCGGTATTACAACAGAATTGACCTAACATAAAACTCTAGCGCAGAGTACTTCTAGTTTATTAAAATTCAAAATTATAGGTATAATATATATATAAATTTGTATTTAGATTGAGAGAATGGGAATTTATCTCTTTTGCCTGGTGAGGATTTATAAAATGGGAAAACTGTTCATAAATATGCGTATGTACAGTTTTCCCATGCGATAAATCCTCTAAATATGCTTTTTACAAAGCATACTTTTGATTTATCAAGTTAAATAAATGCTTTATTACCTGTACTCATTCCGAGTACAACGGATAAAGTTTGCAGTTTTTCTCCCCGATAAAGAATGAGCTGATTTCCTGTGTTATTACAAAAGCTTTACAATCAAGTTTTTGGTTTAGGTTGATGCTAGATAAGATCTTGGTCTAAAATTCAGTTGAAAATTTTTGTTATCATCTTAGAAATCTGTGCATTTTTTATCGGGAAAATCGCAAATTATATCAGTTACATTTTCAACGCTATCAGGTTGAAGAGCGATATGTCCATTAGATACAAACACATATAACACATTGTTTTATGATGTTTGACATTGTGGTTAACTATACCTTGCTGTTTTCTAAAGATCAAGCAGAAAGTATTTAATGTTTATATCTCCGTAATACTTTACCTTAAATGAGCTTCAATATTTACAAGAATAGTTTAGGAGAAGGCCGAATTACTCTACATAAAGGCCAGCCATAAAAATGAATTTATTTGCTATTGTAACAATACTTAATCATATAGAAATATAGAGTATTACTTCATTACGCTTAACAAATTCAATTTCAGAAATAAAAATTTTATTTCTCATTTTTTACTTATTACGCAAAAAATATTTTTTAATCTAATAAAAAATATCCATACGTAGAATATATTTTATGTTTCTGACTCAGGCAACATTTACTAAGCCATGTATCTTTTTCCAGACCCCCTTCCAGAGTTGTCTGTGTCATGTGCCAGAGTTGTCTGTGTATAACTTCTTGCCTTTTATCTAGATAAGTTACAGTTTGTGACTTGTTTATTTTTAATTGTTTTATGATACATGCGGGCCCTACATTGTGGTTAACTATACTTTGCTGTTGTCTAAAAATCAAGCAGAAAGTATTTAATGTTTATACCTCTGTAATACTTTACCGTATACTCGTTTCACTATTTAAACAAGAATACTTTAGAAGATAACAGAATTACTCTACATTAAGGCCACCCATAAAAAGTGAATTTATTTGCTATTTTAATAATCTTTAATCATGTAGAAATATATACTATTACTCCATTACTCTTAACAAATTCAATTTCAGAAATAAAAATTTTATTTCTCATTTTTTTACTTATCACGCAAAAAATATTTTTTAATCTAATAAAAAATATCCATACATAAAATATATTTATGTCTGTGACTCAGGCAACATTTACTAAGCCATGTATCTTTTTCCAGACCTCCTTCCAGAGTTGTCTGTGTCACGCAAACCTCGTAAGAACAAACTTATCACGTAAACACATACTTCGAAATTCGAACACGTATAAACACTATATTTTGCATGGCTCACTTTTCATTTTCTTTATCACTTGTAAAACTTTTACACTTTTTAGGAAGCATCACGTGAAGAAAGACCGAGATAAATGTTTGCCTATTTATTCTCGTTTGTTTAGGATCTCTGCATAAGGAAAAAAAATTGTGAACCTTGTGTTAAAGGCAGGTTTTTTTTCTACTTTTTATATTATTTTTGGTGTAAGGCAAGGCAAATAGTTGTTCTGAAGTATCTTGTTGTACATTAGAAGGCACAAAACGTGTAAAGAAGATTAAATTACGCAAGCAAATGCTGAAAAATGTGAAGTCACATGCAGAACTCTGAGGTAAGCCTGAAAAGCAGAAAGAAGAACACTTAATCAAACGTTATCCCGTTTAACATACCCCCGTAAAAAAGGAAATGAATAGCAAGTAATTTAGAAGATTTTTTTCAACTAAAAAAAACTGTCTACTCCACAGTGTTATAACTTTAAAATGTTTTATTAAACAATGAATGAACAGAGTTATCTAAGAAACAATTTTTTTAATATATATATCCTAAATATACATATATGTGTGGGTAAAGATGTATAGATATATGAATACACATACGTACGTGTGTATGTATATATATGTATATATATATATATATATCATGTATATGTATGTATATATATGCATATATATATATCATGTATATGTATGTATATATATGCATATATATGTATATATATATATGTTATATATATATATCATGTATATGTATGTATATATATGCATATATATGTATATATATGTATGTATATATATGTATATATATGTATATATATATATATATAAATATATCATGTATATATGTATATATATGCATATATATGTATATATATATGTATGTATATATATGTATATATGTATATATATATATATATATATATATATATATATATATATATATATATACATGTACATATATATATATATATGTATATATATGTATATATAATGTATATATATGTATGTATATGTATGTATGCATATTTATATGCACACACATATATATATATGTATATATATATGTATATATATATATGTATATATATATATATGTACATATATATATATGTATATATATTGTATATATATATGTATATATGCATATATATATATATATATATATATATATATATATATATATATATATATATATATATATATATATATATATATGTGTGTGTGTGTGTGTGTGTGTGTGTGTATGTGTGTGTGCCAGAGAGAGAGGTTTGAAATTTTAAAGTTATAAATTAAAACATTAATTAATAAAAAGAGAGCAAACTCTTTGTGAAACGTAAGAATATGGGGATAAACCAACACAATATAAAAGTAGAGCGAGCCAATTTCCAAGGGAAAAATGTTAAATCTTGTGTGCTGGTGACCTGCTGTCAGATTGAGTCTTGTATGGAAAAGAAAATGTCAAATGTGAGATAAGGTGTTAGAATAAAATTTTAATGTCTGGTATGTATGTCTTTCTCATTTCTATTCCCAGACTATGAGCCTGATGGACAACGTACACTCTAACATACATATATAATAAAACTTTTAATGTTTAAAGCATTCGTAATGGTTAATATCACACAGAAAAAAGATTTCGATAATTAGATAGAAATGCAAAGATGAATATTTGATCTTTAAATAGTCATTGAGAAAGAAAGAGTACTAAGTATTTGGTGTTCAAAAGAGGCAAAATTACAATCATAATCAAAGACTTGTGTAAAGAACGTGTATTTGCTTGTTACTTGAAAATTGTTCTTATAGTAGCGGTGTTCAAGATGTGTGCCTTGATTCCTGTAGCTGTTTATTTAGAATCTTAATCCTGTTTCCTTACTTGAAATAAAACATATCGTTTGAAACATTTATCGAAATAAAAATATTTCATATGAACTGGTACAAAAGATACAAGTCATGTGGAGTTTAAAACTCAAAAGTGTTTTTGCCTTAAAATATCATGACCTCCGATTTTTGAAACCATGGACCAATTATTTTTATTTAATGTTAGTAGAGGGGGAAATAAGTAAGAAAATTGTTCTTATAGTAGTGGTGTTCAAGATGTGTGCCTCGATTCCTGTAGCTGTTTATTTAGAATCTTAATCCTGTTTCTTTACTTGAAATAAAACATATCGTTTGAAACATTTATCGAAATAAAAATATTCCATACGAACTGGTACAAAAGATACAAGTCATGTGGAGTTTAAAACTCAAAAGTGTTTTTGCCTTAAAATATCATGACCTCCGATTTTTGAAACCATGGACCAATTATTTTTATTTAATGTTAGTAGAGGGGGAAATAAGTAAGAAAATTGTTCTTATAGTAGCGGTGTTCAAGATGTGTGCCTCGATTCCTGTAGCAGTTCATTTAGAATCTCAATCCAGTTTCTTTACTTGAAATAAAACATACCGTTCTAAACATTTATCGAAATAAAAATATTACGTATGAACTGCTACAAAAGATACAAGTCATGTAGAGTTTAAAACTCAAAAGTGTTTTTGCCTTAAAATATCATGACCTCCGATTTTTGAAACCATGGACCAATTATTTTTATTTAATGTTAGTAGAGGGGGAAATAAGTAAGAAAATTGTTCTTATAGTAGTGGTGTTCAAGATGTGTGCCTCGATTCCTGTAGCTGTTTATTTAGAATCTTAATCCTGTTTCTTTACTTGAAATAAAACATATCGTTTGAAAACATTTATCGAAATAAAAATATTCCATACGAACTGGTACAAAAGATACAAGTCATGTGGAGTTTAAAACTCAAAAGTGTTTTTGCCTTAAAATATCATGATCTCCGATTTTTGAAACCATGGACCAATTATTTTTATTTAATGTTAGTAGAGGGGGAAATAAGTAAGAAAATTGTTCTTATAGTAGTGGTGTTCAAGATGTGTGCCTCGATTCCTGTAGCTGTTTATTTAGAATCTTAATCCTGTTTCTTTACTTGAAATAAAACATATCGTTTGAAACATTTATCGAAATAAAAATATTCCATACGAACTGGTACAAAAGATACAAGTCATGTGGAGTTTAAAACTCAAAAGTGTTTTTGCCTTAAAATATCATGATCTCCGATTTTTGAAACCATGGACCAATTATTTTTATTTAATGTTAGTAGAGGGGGAAATAAGTAAGAAAATTGTTCTTATAGTAGTGGTGTTCAAGATGTGTGCCTCGATTCCTGTAGCTGTTTATTTAGAATCTTAATCCTGTTTCTTTACTTGAAATAAAACATATCGTTTGAAACATTTATCGAAATAAAAATATTCCATACGAACTGGTACAAAAGATACAAGTCATGTGGAGTTTAAAACTCAAAAGTGTTTTTGCCTTAAAATATCATGATCTCCGATTTTTGAAACCATGGACCAATTATTTTTATTTAATGTTAGTAGAGGGGGAAATAAGTAAGAAAATTGTTCTTATAGTAGTGGTGTTCAAGATGTGTGCCTCGATTCCTGTAGCTGTTTATTTAGAATCTTAATCCTGTTTCTTTACTTGAAATAAAACATATCGTTTGAAACATTTATCGAAATAAAAATATTCCATACGAACTGGTACAAAAGATACAAGTCATGTGGAGTTTAAAACTCAAAAGTGTTTTTTGCCTTAAAATATCATGATCTCCGATTTTTGAAACCATGGACCAATTATTTTTATTTAATGTTAGTAGAGGGGGAAATAAGTAAGAAAATTGTTCTTATAGTAGTGGTGTTCAAGATGTGTGCCTCGATTCCTGTAGCTGTTTATTTAGAATCTTAATCCTGTTTCTTTACTTGAAATAAAACATATCGTTTTGAAACATTTATCGAAATAAAAATATTCCATACGAACTGGTACAAAAGATACAAGTCATGTGGAGTTTAAAAACTCAAAAGTGTTTTTTGCCTTAAAATATCATGATCTCCGATTTTTGAAACCATGGACCAATTATTTATTTAATGTTAGTAGAGGGGGAAATAAGTAAGAAAATTGTTCTTATAGTAGTGGTGTTCAAGATGTGTGCCTCGATTCCTGTAGCTGTTTATTTAGAATCTTAATCCTGTTTCTTTACTTGAAATAAAACATATCGTTTGAAACATTTATCGAAATAAAAATATTCCATACGAACTGGTACAAAAGATACAAGTCATGTGGAGTTTAAAACTCAAAAGTGTTTTTGCCTTAAAATATCATGATCTCCGATTTTTGAAACCATGGACCAATTATTTTTATTTAATGTTAGTAGAGGGGGAAATAAGTAAGAAAATTGTTCTTATAGTAGTGGTGTTCAAGATGTGTGCCTCGATTCCTGTAGCTGTTTATTTAGAATCTTAATCCTGTTTCTTTACTTGAAATAAAACATATCGTTTGAAACATTTATCGAAATAAAAATATTCCATACGAACTGGTACAAAAGATACAAGTCATGTGGAGTTTAAAACTCAAAAGTGTTTTTGCCTTAAAATATCATGATCTCCGATTTTTGAAACCATGGACCAATTATTTTTATTTAATGTTAGTAGAGGGGGAAATAAGTAAGAAAATTGTTCTTATAGTAGTGGTGTTCAAGATGTGTGCCTCGATTCCTGTAGCTGTTTATTTAGAATCTTAATCCTGTTTCTTTACTTGAAATAAAACATATCGTTTGAAACATTTATCGAAATAAAAATATTCCATACGAACTGGTACAAAAGATACAAGTCATGTGGAGTTTAAAACTCAAAAGTGTTTTTGCCTTAAAATATCATGACCTCCGATTTTTGAAACCATGGACCAATTATTTTTATTTAATGTTAGTAGAGGGGGAAATAAGTAAGAAAATTGTTCTTATAGTAGCGGTGTTCAAGATGTGTGCCTTGATTCCTGTAGCTGTTTATTTAGAATCTTAATCCTGTTTCCTTACTTGAAATAAAACATATCGTTTGAAACATTTATCGAAATAAAAATATTTCATATGAACTGGTACAAAAGATACAAGTCATGTGGAGTTTAAAACTCAAAAGTGTTTTTGCCTTAAAATATCATGACCTCCGATTTTTGAAACCATGGACCAATTATTTTTCTTTAATGTTAGTAGAGGGGGAAATAAGTAAGAAAATTGTTCTTATAGTAGTGGTGTTCAAGATGTGTGCCTCGATTCCTGTAGCTGTTTATTTAGAATCTTAATCCTGTTTCCTTACTTGAAATAAAACATATCGTTTGAAACATTTATCGAAATAAAAATATTTCCATATGAACTGGTACAAAAGATACAAGTCATGTGGAGTTTAAAACTCAAAAGTGTTTTTGCCTTAAAATATCATGACCTCCGATTTTTGAAACCATGGACCAATTATTTTTATTTAATGTTAGTAGAGGGGGAAATAAGTAAGAAAATTGTTCTTATAGTAGTGGTGTTCAAGATGTGTGCCTCGATTCCTGTAGCTGTTTATTTAGAATCTTAATCCTGTTTCTTTACTTGAAATAAAACATATCGTTTGAAACATTTATCGAAATAAAAATATTCCATACGAACTGGTACAAAAGATACAAGTCATGTAGAGTTTAAAACTCAAAAGTGTTTTTACCTTAAAATATCATGACCTCTGATTTTTAAAACCATGGACGAATCATTTTTATTTAATGTTAGTAGAGGGGGAAATAAGTAAGAAAATTGTTCTTATAGTAGTGGTGTTCAAGATGTGTGCCTCGATTCCTGTAGCTGTTTATTTAGAATCTTAATCCTGTTTCTTTACTTGAAATAAAACATATCGTTTGAAACATTTATCGAAATAAAAATATTCCATACGAACTGGTACAAAAGATACAAGTCATGTGGAGTTTAAAACTCAAAAGTGTTTTTGCCTTAAAATATCATGACCTCCGATTTTTGAAACCATGGACCAATTATTTTTATTTAATGTTAGTAGAGGGGAAAATAAGTAATACCTCTCGTAATGCGGCTATAACACTTAGCAATTTTTGATGTAATAAACTGTTGGGCCAAGTTTTACTACAGTTATTCCAAGGTATCCAGTTTACTACTGATTGCAGTTTACGCTGCAATTTCCTCTTCAGTAACTTTTCAGCCGGTACGTTTGGGGTTTCTTTACAAGCACCAGCCTTTAATATCCTAGTGAGGTGCAACTTTACTGGGTATTCTACAGCTGCGTTTTTTGATCCACTAAATTTATCAGTAAACGCTCTTGATCGGAAGCCCATTTTACCTTTTTCCCGGATTACGAATCAGAATTTGATAGGATCAGCAGTTTTAGAACTTGGGGAAGGGCCAAATAAAGCTACATAACATTTTACTCTGATTGGGTAGTGGAGGAAAAATTGTCTGTACTAGAAATTTTTATGACTTCTTGGAATAAAGCTGAATGGTTTGTCAGCTACCTATCACACTACATACTGAGGCGATTTCACCCTGCGAAAATCAGTGTTGGCTCAAATATTGGTTGAAAAACTGCTAATGGCGATATCAGCATTACTATGAAAAGTTATGATACCACGGAAAACGAAATAGAACAAAATAATAGGAAAGTTAAATAAAGTTGTGTTAGAACAATGCAAATTGACACAAATTCACGAAGACATTCTTGGACGCCTTCGAGTGAGAACATTCCTTTAACTAGCCATTTCAGATTTTTCCTTTCTACACCTCTTTGGAGTTATTAATGAATAAAAAATTTTTTTGACCAAGCCTGAGATACAGAGTTCTGTCAAACAATGAGCCAAAGAGAGGAAGGCATAATATAGCTCTTACCTGGGCTCACAGAGAAAATTAAGAATCAGAGTGGTTACATCGTAAAATATATGTTTGTGTGCTTAATGCGTAAAGTTTTCAAAGGTTTATTATTTTTTAATTGTTTTAAATAGCAAGCATTGTTACTCTCTTTGTCATACCTTTTAATTAAAGTTATGATCCAACATGGACAATATGGGTTAATTAACCCATATTGTACAGCACCAACTGAATATTTCTGTAAGTTATTAAAACTTAATCCATATCATTAATATAGTATAACTAAGTATATAAAACCAAAATTTTGAAAAAATATTTTAAATTTTTTATGCTATTGGCTGTCCTATAAATAAGTCCAATACACTACTAAAGCTTGACAAATATCACTTACATTGCATTAGGCTGAGTCATAGATCAAATTTGGGGAAATAATCAAAACAAAGTCCAACATTACATTTTAAGCATACTGTTGTTGGTTTACCCTTGCAGTTATTGAACTGACAGTAAGAGAGTAAGTTTATCTTGAAATCTCCAGTTTTTCTGAATAGAATAGACATCTAATTACCTCTTGGTGTGTCCAGGTGTATGAACAGAGGTTTGAACTAGCTTTTATTGAAACATAAGAAAATAATGTGCACTCTCAATGCAATATCGAATTCATGGAAAAATAATCCGGATTGGACCGTCGTATTAATTTTAGGGCACCTTTTTTATACAAAATAAACGTGTAAAATATATTTTTCAACAAAAACTATCAGATACATTATTAACTCTGTTTTTAAACTAAAAGTAACCTCCACAATGTTTGAAAAAAAATAATAAATATAAAAGTAAAGATTAAAAAATGACAATTTTTAAGAGGTTGCTGAAAATAAATTTTACAATAGAATATAATTTGATTGCTCAGTTTTCTTTTATTACTATGCTAAAGTGTGTCTATTTTAAAGGTGTTAAAATAAAATCCACTCAAAATATTTATAACTTTATTATTAAATGGAATTTTATTTGCTGTGCTGTTTATAGGACAGTGGTCCAATATGGGTTAAATGTATGTTTCGAAAACTAATTAAAAGTAGTCTAAGCACCCAGCAGCTTTTAGTTTTATAATTTGATTTAAAAATCTGAACTCCTTTTAAAATATCAGATGTAAGAATTTTTAAAATTGCTTAACATTATAAGCATTATTTTGTTTAGGAGCAATGGGGATCAGCAAAAAATATTACAGCCATTGCTGAATTCTCCATAAAGCCGATTTAGCTGAATCAAAGTTTAGAGGCTTCATGCTAAATACTTGACTTCATTCTATATTCTGTTTCTGAGAACCATTTTAATTATTCTAGCTTGAGATGTTTTAATATTTAGTATTGTTTCATCCGTTTTTTAAAGCATTTGATTATATCATCCGTGATTTTTTTTCACTTGAGTAATGGAATTAATGTGAGGATTTAACATTAGTATTTTTTTAAGCATTAAATTAGACTCTTTATTTACAATTGCAAGATTTCCAACCAGTTAATTCATAATACGCTATGAAATTGTGTTTATAAATTGAACATAGCAGAACTTGGCGTGTGGAGATTATATTCAAAATTCGTGAAGAATCAGTCAAATAATTCTTTAAATTTGGATTCTACTTTTGATGCACACAATGCATACTTAAAACACAGTATACACTATTTTAGATTGCAGACGGTCGCTATTTTTTATATCTAGTCAAAGCAACCAACCGTTGCCATTCGGAATGTAGAATTTTCGCTAAATTTGGTACTGCATACTGATGCTTTTATTGATGTTTAGTACTCTGAATGTTTTGATCTTCATGACATTTTTTCATAAGTAATTCGAATTTAGTACGAAACGGTAATTTTTTATAGCGGAAGGTTGCATTTCGAAATATGATCACGCAGTAAAACCATTATTCTTCTTAACACGTTGTTTACTGAATGCTGAATTTTATGCTTCTTTTGGCGCCTTGAAGTAACAGAATAAAAAAAATATTCATTTATTTTCATGGAGCTTTGATCTTTGATGAAATTGAAACAATGTTTCAACTACGATAATTTTTACCAAAGACTGTCGATTGTTTCTTCATGAGAATCTCGCAAATTTTAAATGAAAAATTTTCTGTAGTATGAATTATTTCACACGAGTAAAAGCTTGAAAGGTAAGAAAAATATTTTCTTATGGGGGATCAATAAAAACTACAGAATAAAGAGTAATTTGTTCAGAATGCTTTTAAAGTTATGCGTACCCGCAGTAAAACTCAATGATAACAGCAGAAAGTACTATTGAGTAATAGAAATGATTAAAGACTCGGGAAATTGATTGAATGAATATATTATTTATTAGATATATTGTTTTTCATTAACTGGTTTCACTATAAGCATATACATATGCATAATTATGCTTATATGATTGTTAGTTTGGCCTATCTATACATATACATATATATGTATATATATGTATATATATATATATATATATATATATATATATATATATATATATATATATATATATATATATATATATATATATATATATATATATATATATATATACATATATATGTATATATATGTATATATATATATATATATATATATATATATATATATATATCATTAATATAATGACATAAAAAATATATATATTTAAAAAGGAAATAAGGATTATATTACTGTGAAAGTCGATCTTAAAATTTTATTAGAATAACAGATACTTGTATAAACAAATAAGTAATTCTGAATGACGACAGGTAAAATAATTTTGATTTGTTAAAATGCTTCAAAACTATCTATTTTGACACTTTTATTAAACTATAGGTTTCAAATATATCGACATCTGCCTACAATTAAAAAATACCCAATTTTATAATAAAATCGTGTGCGAGATATAATTGTTTGATTTTCTTTGCTGTCACTGAACATTACTCTGTAAATATAACGTATACTGACAGGTAAACGGCAGACAGAAAACTCGATCACAGAGTTCAATTTAGTGTCGAAGAACCTTACAATAAATACATTGTTGTGAAACAAAATTCAATTTCGAACTTACTGATGCGGCAAAGGAATTGTCTTACTCTTAGTGCAAATAGATGAAAAAAGTAACACATTTACTTTTGTCCTGTTCCAGATGATAAGACTTTCAATCAAATATATTAGCTTTAACTTTTCAGATATTTCAAACCTGTCGAAGTTAAATATCTTAGAGTGAGTTTATT
This sequence comes from Pardosa pseudoannulata, assembly GCA_032207245.1. NCBI lineage: Eukaryota > Metazoa > Arthropoda > Arachnida > Araneae > Lycosidae > Pardosa > Pardosa pseudoannulata. The sequence goes on from CM063504.1 coordinate 127,894,556, forward strand.
TTCAACATGGCTGCATAGGATCAATATTATGAGCTTACAAATACATTATGGAAATATCCCAATAAGTTTCTCCAAAGAAAGGGAGGGATATATTATCTTTAAAATATGTGAAACGAAATCTTTGAAATATGGAGCATTTTTTGAAAAGATTAAGTACTTTTAAATTATCATTACATAAGTGCAAATTTGAATACAAATTAAAGAAAAAATCCAAGAAATAATCAATAACTGAATATTACACAATTATAAAAATTGAACATGATTCATGAATTATTAGGAACAATATAAAAATCTCTCTATCTAATTTTTGGTTTTTGAAGCACTGCGCTGTACTTTTTGCAACACGAGGGATATTGAGACAGAACCTACTGCTTAAAGCCAATTCCGAACGGCTACGAACATCCATGCCATAGTGCGAATCGAACCCACGAACTCCGGTTCCGAAGGCCAGCACCTAACGTTTCGGCCATAGTTCGGCCTATCTAATTTTTGAGCTATCTATTTATCAATCTTTTATTTTTTTCTGTATCTATTTTTGTATTATCTTTGCATCCATCTATCTATTAATCTTTCTATGTTCTATCAATCATTTATTTATCTCCCACTCTCTTCCTAACTATCTTTCTGCCTGTATACCTCTCTGTAAATTTATCCACGTTGATATGTGTGGATATCAGCTGTGCATTATGTGTGTATGTCAGAAATGACTGGAATTTTGCATAATCATTCAGGTAATACTGAGAAGGTTTTAGAAGGTTTTAGACAGGGCATACTAATCAAAGGTAATGATGAACATAGAACGTTCTTCTATCTCCATGCAGCTTGGTTATTTTTCTTTGAATGAGGTGCTATAATAATTAAAATCTCTTTAAGGTATCTTTATTTACTCGAAGGTTAAGAAATGTGTTTTGAAATGATTTAAATTTTGATGTTTTTATAAAACAAATAATTTAGTTTCAATTTTTTTATTGTCAGTTGATGAATATCTCTCTCTTTTTAATTTCATTTTATCCCACTGCACCATGTTCCTCTGTTATGGGTTACGGAAATATAGTTCCAAAAATAAGTGATTTTAAATTACCCAGGATTCTTCTGGTAGTAAGTATTCTCGCTAAATATGTAATTAAATTTTTTAATTTAGTGCAAGGATTAATCGCCATATATTCCTAACTAGAATTTATTTTTATTTTTTTAATTTTTGATTAAGTCTATATTGTAGATGACATTTCATTAAAATCATTAATTTTTATAAATATTTTTTGTTTGGTTTTTGGAATTGTTTATATTGTTCTTTATGTAAATATAATCTAAAAATGAGTTCAAATTTTGAAAAAAATAATAATTAAAATTTGGTAGCCTGTATTATCCAAACTGAATTCTGGTCACAAAGTGATTGCTTTTACATAAAAATGAAATTTCCGAAATTGTTTATCTCTATTAAAATTTACACTATCTGAAGTTTAACGGTAATATCTTTGATATACGGACGTTGTGTCATGTTGAATTCGACTTCATACTACAGAGGTTCACAGGCAACAATCTACAGATGTATGTTTTTAAGTGAAATTATTTATTTGTAATAAAATATTATATGTCTCCAATATGATACCTACCAGGCTTATTTAACAATTTTATTGATACGTTTATCTATTTATTTTGTGGTTATAAAACTTTATTTGGGAACATTAATTAGCCAGGGTGGATGAAAAGTAAATAGTTACATAATAAGCACATAGTACAAAATAAACTCAGTACAAGATAAACTCTGAATAATTTATCAATGTGATGAATATTTAAGTTAAATTATCCTACAGTTGCCTTACATTCTGCTCTACATTTGATGCCTAAAATTATTTCTTTAACCCTGCTGTTGTGTTCATTTCGTCTATACACACTGTGTTCGGGTTCAAATGGATAAATTGACCCAATGTTTCTTATTTCTATTATTAACTATATTTTTATTTTTTAACAATATCAGTGCAACAATTTATTTTCGTCTTTAAGAAAGTATACAGCATAAAACACAATATCTTTAGGCATATTTATCAATATTTAATTCAATAATTTATAAATAAAATATGAAACTTCCATTTTTTACACAAAATAAATTTTAAGTTTGAATTATATTAAGCACATTTTATTACATTTATTAGACATATTCGATATTAGAAAACACTAATAGTAATTTAGACAAAATAAGGTGTATATTCTTTTCCATTTTCATATCATAAATAAACAAAGTTACCTGCTTTATGACTATGTTTCCAGTGTAGTAAAATTTTCCTCATTGAACAAGTGTATAAGTGCATTTTATACACACTTGATTCAAGTGAAACTTACATGTGTATTTACCACAATTCATGCATACATTTTGAAATTTATTATCTGAAGTACAGAGGTAACAGGGTCCTCTCTTTCCGTTTGTGCACGCCAAACTCTGTGATTTTGCAGTAAAATATTCAATCTTTTGACTGCCCTCGCACACTTTCCACTGTTTTATCCGGACAAGAGCAGATATTATGAGTCGCCAGTGTAATTAGAAAACTAAAGAAAAATTAGAGAAGAAAATTAGCGAATTTCCTGTATTTGACATTAATGGACCGAATATAAAAGTCGTGTGAGAGATTACCTGTTTTTAAAAATTAAGTTTCAGCAATCTAGTTAAAGCTATTTTAGAGCTATTTACCATTAGAATTTCATACATGAAACTACTACCACATTTTTAAAATTAATTTGAAACTATGAAAATAGTAAAGAACTTTATAATTTCTTTATAAATACAATAATGTATTTCTTTATTAGTCTCTTTATTCTCAACAATATGCAGAAACTAGAAAGGTGACTCAGATAACCCAATAAACTCTGGAAAAATACGGTTGGATAAACTGTCGTCAGCCAAGTGAGAGGAAATTGTATTTTTCAATCTATTTTTTAAAGAGAGAGAGAGAGGCGTAGACAAGAAAATTGTATAACTGAGAGAAACTAAACTTTATTTCCTTTAGGACTTTGACATTGCCAGAAAAATTATGCTATGAGATATGTGTAAATGTTTATAAGTAAATCTGCCATGCCAATTCAATTTCATTAGTCTAATGCAAATACCATTACTAGTAACATCAGAACTAGAGGGATTAGCCCAGGGAGTTCTGTTGATAATTCTTCAAATGAGAAGAACATATTAGTAAATGGTCACTGAATTTTCTATTTTGAATTTACATCCATATGCCTATCAACAAACCATTTGACGGAAAAAATTAATTTAAATGCGACAGAAATTTAGGCCAACGAGTTTTCTAGCTGACTTCTAATTAGTCAATTAAAATAGAGATATGTAACCATAAATTGTTTCAAATCCAGAAGAAATATATTTGATCCCATTGCTTTGTAATTTAATTTCCTACAGCTAATCCATTCTCTTTTCAGTGATTTTCATAAGAAAAACCTGTTGAGCAAAATTAAATTCAGCATATTTTTAATAAGTAAAGGTTATTTCAGTACAGTGAATAATTTAATTCATTGCATATCGACCTCTAACCAGAAATGAAAATAATTCAATTACTTATCATTCATTTCCATAGATAAGAATTGCAAATTTAGAACTAGTTGCATTTAATGGAAATATTTGACAAAATAATAAATAACAAAAGCTAGATAATAATTTTATTATGCTCATATTCGAAACATTCGATGTTTGCAAAACAGGATAAAAAAAATTCTTTTAGATTCGTATGTAAAAAAGTAACAAGGCATGATTAGTTAAAAAGATATTTTTGAGAAAGAAACAGGTGTAATTAACATAGAAGTAATTTATTATTTATGTCTTTTCTCGGAATTTATTAAAACACCTACATTTTATTTAACGATTATGAGGCTGAAATGCAAATATAAGAGAAAATAAGATGCGAAATAAAAAAGAAACATTGATAGCATAAAAATTGTTTTAAATAATTTCGGAATCATAGTTACCACTTCTTTAGATTTTTCTGGTGATTATAATGAAGTTTAATTAATTTATAGACATGGAGAATTTTATTTATATTTCACAAATCAATTGTAAGTTTTAAGTAATGAATATTTTAATCATTTTAAAACATAATGGAAAAAATTGTTTACTAATCTTATCAGTTTATTTGTATTTACTAATTGTGCAACAAAATTATGAAGTGTTTAGTAAATACTGTCGACTTTTTGTAGGTGATATGTACACCGGACTTTGAATCTCTCTAATATATTCAAGTTTTAACTCTTTCCATTTAATGATAATAAATAATTTTCTTAAATTTCAATATAATAGACTGAAATATATTAAAAAGGAATTTTTGGTTGAAATACAAAACTTTTTCTTATTTAAGTTGTTCTAAAACAATCAATTTTCTAATAAATTACATTTTATCCAATCATTTTAAAGGGGGGGGGGTGGAAATCGTACATTTAAACAGCCTACGTTTAATTTGACTTAACCACATAACAACACCTTCAAAGCACATAAGAATAAAACTTTTCTCATATTATTTATAAGAGTCAATCTTTATTAAATTATTTCGTTTTGTTCAAAAAAAGAAATATATATATATATATATATATATATTTATATATATATATATATATGTAATATATATATATATATATATATATATATATGTATATATATATATGTATATATATATATATGTATATATATATATATATATATATATATATATGTATATATATATATATATATATATATATATATATAATATATTTATATATATATGTATATATATATATATATATATAATATATATATATATATATATATATATATATATATATACATATATATATATATATATATATATATATATATATATATAATATAATATATATATATATATATATATATATATATATAAATATATATATATATATATACATATATATATATATATACATATATATACATATATATACATATATATATATATATATATATATATATATATATATATATACATATATATACATATATATACATATATATATATATATATATATATATATATATATATATATATATATATATATATATATATTTATATATATATATATATATGTAATATATCAAAATTAATTAACTCTAATATTTCTTCAAAAACCTGTACTATTCTAATTCATTTAAATCTTTTTCCCAGCCTCTAAATGGTTTAATCAAAGGAGTATTTTCCACTTAACAGTCCTTTTTGTCATAAACTGTAAACTTTATGTCTATACAGCAGTTTTCAGGCTGTTGGCAGGTTTTGCTGATATTGCATTTAATTCGCTTATTAAGTTGTTTTTTATTGTGGGAAAATTCTTTTTGACATCGCTTTTGGGTGCACCTCTGTTCGATCAGAGTGAACTCTGTGGCTTTTGATTGTTTGTTGTCCAGAAAGATAGATGTGCGGTGTTGTCGCTCTGAAATAAAGTTTAAATTAGACTTCTGCATTCTCTTCAATATGAGGCCCGACTGCATTCTCATTACTTATAGCTGTTGATCTTTCTCTTTGTGAAGGAGTGTTATAAAAAATGGATTACACACACACACACACATATATATATATATATATATATATATATATATATATAGTACTAAAATACACAAACTAAGTGGAAAATACTACTCACAAAATAAATTTTGAAATGTTTTAATTAGAAAATAATTTTTATGTCAGATAGAGACTTTAGAGCTTAGAGAGTTGAATGCAATTTTCATTTCTCATTATAGTAATACGAGCAACATATTTAAATTTATATTATGGTAAAATATTTCTTTAAATTTTCAGTCAATTAAGTGTTTTGAAATTAAGAGTTTGTAGTGATTATGGAATAACAACTACAGTCATTGAATCGTTTTGAATTGCCGAAGATTGACGTCATACGCATCATTTCTGATTAAGGCTGTGTTCCTAATGTTAAGTTTTTGTAAATTGTGTTGTATATATTATAAATATTGCAATGTATTTTCACATATTATTGTAACACTAGCTGCTTCGACCCAGCCTTCGGTCTGGGTAATAAATGTTTCCAAGTAATAAAAATATTGTCAAGATAAAATATAAAATTTGTATTTAACAAGTAAAAAAATCTAGTTTAAAATATTAAAACCTATGGCAATAATTTAGTTTTTGTTTAAGAAATGGTAACTGCGAAATGTAAACAATTTTAATAGATCATGGCTAGTTTATAATTACTGAATACAAAAGTCTCGCCAAGATAATAAAATAGAAAAAGATCATGCTTTTCTAAAAAATAAGGGTTTAGCATTTAGAAGATGCGAAAATAATCTCATATACATATATACTATCATAAATATATACATTTACACTTGAAATTTAATAGCAAAGATATATTTTTGTGTTACTCGGATTATCAAATATCAGGCGAGAATGATGCTAACATTCAATAACACTGTCATTTTTTGACGCCATCTCAACAATGGAATTGCGCGTGCCGCAAAATTAAACTGATATTTTGGTCGGTTTTTCTATAATATCTTTCGATCTAATTGGAATATCGGAACGCGAATGGGCGAAATGACTTCCCCGGAATGTTTCGCGTCTTTTTGTACCTTTGGTGTCCTTCTGCGTCCAGCGATTTGTGAGGAAACATAGATAGATAGATATAAACAGTCAGATTTTAATATATTAGAAGATGAATTCATTGATCTGTATTGATATTTGTTATGAGTAAAGTATTATAATTATTGTACTTTTATTTGTGGCAACACTGTATCTTGGAACAGATGCATTATAGTCGCCGGTCCCGTCCACCATGTTTTTTTTTGGCGACCAACAGAAACAATTTCAAAACAGAAATAACTTACTCGTATGTTCCAAACCAAAACTTCTTGTTTGATTTAGAATATTTTGATATTTTTTAACAATTTCAAAACCGAAATAACTTCACTTGTCATAATTTTTAACAATTTCAAAACCGAAATAACTTCACTTGTCATTACTAAATTAACTAAATCTCACTAACCAAATACATAAAAAACTCAAATTCGGAATTCCATCATCCGAACAAACGTGCCGTTTTGAATGAAATGCAAATCCAACCTCAGGTCTAAGAATTTCCTGATATTTCTTCACAATGCTACAAATAGTTAAAACCGA
>CM063504.1:127906691-127944191 GCA_032207245.1 Pardosa pseudoannulata
TTTTAGCTGAAAATTGGTACTATAGTGGGTAATTTAGAAGAGGGGATGAAGTAGAAGACCCCTACCGCACTTCCATAGGTATCATTTACGAACAAGAAATACACTGTGAACATGAACTAATTTTAAAGGGGTATTAATGAACACATGGGATCTATGAGACTCGAAACAGCAACCCTCCTTTTTAGAGCAAACTGCAGACTGAGCTACCATGGTTAGAGTGTCATATTTTCTTATATATTGTAATATTTTGTATAATGATGAAATTTTTAACAGTGAAAACAAAATACCTTTCAAGTAAAACAATAACTAAAAATTCTATTTAAATTTTATTTTTAAAATGAATTTTACATAAAATATTACATAATGAATCCACTTTCGAATCGAAAAATAAGCTTCATTGCAACTTTAATTCATTTGTTGGGATATATGTAATTATACTTAAAATGCATTTACAATAAAATTACAATTAGAATGCATTTACAATTACATTATCAATATAATTGCATTTTTAATATTTTTACAATATATAATAACAGTAAAATTACTTTTGCAATTGTAACGCGGCCAAAGAAGCACATATGTCCGAAAATATTCTTCGGTAATTTTGAATTTTAATGTAGTATTTATGTAGGATTTATGAGAAAGAAGATTTACTATTCTTAAACGGATTAACAACAAAATAGGATCATAAAGTCATATTATCGCCAAATGTATTTCTAAAAAATATCTTATATTTAGAGAAAATTAGGACGAATTGTCAAAGTGATGTTAATAGCAATACTTCATGCATATTAACTATTTTGCAAGATTATACAAGTCCTTAATTATATATTTTAAATCATAAAAAATACTTATAAATAAATATATTATTGTTCAATGATACCTAATGGATTAGTTAAATCTCAAATTGTCAAACAATGTATAATTTCAATTTTTTATCAATAGAAATTTAAAATTCTATATTATATCTTTTGACTAAACTATTATGTTTATAATATATTATTAAGTAAAGTATTTTGTAAAATTATAATGTGTTGTATTTATGGTAAAAACATTATTTTTAAGATGTTTTGACAAGAGATAAGGCTTTATGATGTTTAATTTATATTTATTCATTCTCGTACGTATAATTCCCATGAGAACAAATATTTGATACCTCTGTTCAAGGTTTTTCAAAGATGATACAAAGATGATCAATTTTAATGTTGAATAGAGTTTAACTGTTAGGAAATACTTGAGTGAGGAATGATTGCCTAACAGTCAAACATGCCCTAAGCTACAGCTGTTTTAGTTTATTAATATATGTGGTGTTGTATACATACATTTTTATGCAGAAGTAGGTGATGATATCTATAGCCAAGGGCATGGAATTTTTTCTTGAAATTAAACTACATCTCAAAGTAATATTGTTTTTTATCGACAATGCCTGCTAAAATAGACGTATTTTTAAAAGGAGTAATTTTTTCTTTCGAGAAAAAATGTTTCTTATAAGTGTTTTATGATACTTAAAAGCTATCAAAAACTTTTTTTATTAAATGAAAAATTACATTTTTGAAAGAGTTATTAAAATTAAGGCAAAAAATACGCTTGATGTATTTTCGATATAAACGCGGCGATGCCCGAAAAAAATATCATCACGTGAATAAAAAGCAGTCAGTTAACGCAAAGAGTGTCATTTTAGTTCTTGCATGGTTTTATGATCATAGTTTTTTTAAAGGCTGTAATGGAAGTTTAAAGATTCTTCTATTTTTTATTACATGTTTTAAAGTACCCGGTGGCAGAAAAAGTAAAATATTTGTCAAGTTGATGATCATTTTAAAGTATTGGGTGAAGGAAGAAAGATATCATGTTAGAAGATTTTTTTTCGTTTTACAGTTTTCAATCGAGATTTAAATGATTTTCTTTTAACTGCATATCAAATTTCAAAAGATACACTCATTTTACATAGTTATTAATGTTGTTTTCATTATAAATGCAGAAATTATGCATGGTAGTTAGGCGAGGGCTTTTATGATACGGAATTTCGAAATTGCATCGATTTTCAATATTTGAATAGCAGAAAAAAACTTTTTAAGAGAATAGTTTACTAGTTGAGAAAATAAATTTATCTTACCCTTAAGATATTAAATAAATAATATGCGTCACTGAGTTAAAGCTTCATAATGCAAGAAATATTCACATTTTCCGTGAAATCATTTTTAGCTTCAATTATTAAACAATGCAATACAGTTTTTAGATTTTTAATTTAAAACACTTTAAGTATAAAGATGTCTTTAAGGGGTATGAAATACTTTATTATTTTTCAGATTTTTGATATAATTTAAAAATGCTTGCCGGACAAGCATATTAAAAATTAATACTTTCGAGACATATTTGGAATAAATATTTCCCCGTGAAACTTAAACATTTTCAAGTTGATTTTACTTTTATGAGTAATGTAGCGTGGAATTAAAGTAACAGAATGATTTGTTATATTTCTTCTACCAATATCATTAATTTTATCTGTCAACCAATAAGTAATAAAGGTAGTATTTATAATATACATATTGTTATATGAATATTAGACTGGTTAGGAAAACATATTTAGTATTTAAAATTTAGGTAGAGCAAAATTCATTAATAATTGAAATTTTTCAAATTATTGAAAATGGGTTACAATGTCTGAGAAATGTTGTCTCTTTGAAATATTTTTGTCAAGATGTTAAAATTATTTTTATCACCATATTTACTCTCAATAAGTGCCGAACGATGGCCGATTGGTTAGGGTGCTGGCCTTCGGAACCAGAGTTCGTGGGTTCGAATCCCGCTGTGGCATGGATGTTCGTAGCCGTTCGGAATCGGCTTTAAACTGTAGGTCCCGGTCTCATTAGCCCTCGTGTTGCAAAAAGTAGACCGTAGCACTCCAAACCATTATTATTATTATTATTACTCTCAATAAGGACTTAATGAGTTTCGGCATCTATATTTTTTTATGTTCTTTGTAAGTTTTTAATTATGGTTGTAATTTTTAAAATAGAGGATATTCTATGACAAAAGTTCTTAAAATGTCACATGTTTTGCTTTGCAAATTTTGATTTGGAGTGATTTGGACAATATTTTGATACAAGAAGGTAAATTCTGAAAGGTTTCCATCCATGTCCACAGAGGTATTCGAATCCTCTGTCTGCGTAAAACGAAAACTGTATGAGTAAATAATGGCTGTACATACATAAACGTTCTCCTTTATACTTTCCCATTGTGTTCCTTATATGTTTTATTCACAATGTTTTGCAGCATTTAATGTACGTATTCGTCATAGAGTTGAATTTCGGCACATTTTTAGTGGTTGCAACTTTTCTCTTGTCAACACATCTCTTCCTTCAGTTGCCAGATAGAGATTTGTTAATGTCCTTTAAAAATATTTCAAGAATCAAGACCTATTACAGAACACTATAAAAATCTTGTTGTCGATGAGTCGGATAAAACACATCTTATTGAAAAACATCCAAGTAAAATTCGTTTACGAAGGCATGAAGAACAGATAATTTTGTTGTTTAAATATAGCTCTTAATATTTGTGACATATTAAATAATGAATGAAACTGAAATTTCTAATAGTAGGTTTGACTCAACCCTAATATTTTATGTTGTGCCCTAATGTGAAAGTTTTAAATGACTGGCAGTGTCTGATATTTAATGACAGACTCACAGAGATAGTCTGAGAAGAATAGAAAGAATCAAACATTAATCTGATAATCATAAAAATATTTGAAAATAACAACTTTAATTCGTACGGGAGAAAGTAAATATTATATTAGTGTGTTTACATTTTTGAAGCAGAATTACATTTCTGCTAATTCTCGCATCAAGTCATAGCTCATTGATTGAAACTTTATGAACGAATATTTTTCTAATCAAACCCTCAGTTGATTGTCTGAATGTGATTTAGATGGTAATAATAACATCTGGGCCAACTTTCATACTGGAACATGTCGATTGTAATATTCATAACAGGTTCTTCATTGTTCGGCCATTATCCAACATCAGTGGATCAGGGAGGATTAATATATTTCTAACATTTAAAACATCAAATTTTATTCAAAGTTTTTTTTTTTCATTTGATTCATATAAAATGATCCAACATAAAGATTTTAGGATATACTAAATGTATAAATTCGAGATTTATACATTTTCAATATAGACCCTTTAATTATGATGATTCTCGGATCAGAGTATGTCTTTGTTCTTTTGTACTAAAATTAATCCTGAATGATTTTTATGTGAATATTTAATGAAATACAAGTTGAAATGTCTGAAAACGTGTATGCAAGTGTAAAATGGTTATAATAGAACACAAGATAAACTAATGATAAAAGTCAATTTTATTATTCAAACACAAGTTTTGGGGAAACATACTCGAAGAGAATCATAACGATTGTTTAGCTTAACACTTAACAATTTTTTAACTTAACTTGTATGCGGGACACATACTAGTACTTTTTTTGACGATTGATACTTGAACGCGGGTCACGTACTAGTACGGGTTAGTGTAACAACATGGTTTGTTTGTGGGTACAAAAATGACGGTATATACAGGAAAACGAAGCCGAATGTTCTTGTCTACTACATAGATTCTGAAAAAATTCAGACAAACAAAAACTAGATTTTACATTATTAGTTTATGGCAGCGCTTATTATTTTTTATAATAAAAAAATGTTTATATATAACATAATTCGAAAAAAATTAAAACATTATACTACTATTTCTATTTAATTTTTCATATTTACGATACTATTATAAATTTATCGACTAAAAAATGGTTTTTTGTTTACAAAAATCTTATGGTTGTTATTTATATATTTCTATTGATATATTTGTTTATACATTTCAATATAAAATACAAAAAGTTATAAATTAAATAATTTTTGATCTATTGAGATTTAAGTGAATAACTAAATTTGCGCTCAAAACGTCCATTCCCGGTACAATTCCGCTGCGGAATGTACCCGAAAACAATGTGTCAATAAAGTGTATGGTCACATCTAGCTGCCCCGTATGTTTCTCAATAAATTTACTATTGTATATGACTGGTAGATACAATGAGTTTCAAGTGTTGCAGAAACATCTTAAATTTTTTTAAGATGTTTCAGGTTTATTTGAATAAAGTAAATTACTTGAAGATGCATTTTAAAGTAAAAGATTATATTTTAAAATATAACATATTATATGCAGTTTCATTTCCTTGGTTAATTGTCTCGTCATATTTTAAGACGAAACTTTTCATGAGATATATATAAAGCTACAGTGTTTCTTCTTTAGTGCGTAAAGTTTAATACATCGTTTTTAAAACGAACTACATTTCAAAAGCATTTCTTATTCAGGGAAAGGAATATTTTGTAATATTTTATATGCGACATTATAAAATATATTTGGTATTACATATTTATTTGACGTTGCTTAGTCTATTATATTACTAGCAATAATCTATAAACTTTTCAGCTTATTGATATTTATTTGTATTCATGTGTCCAAGTAGATAATAATAAAAGAGTATGTTTGCATTACAAAGTGCATATGTCTATTTTTCATCCTATTTACACAGTGTGTTAAATATGTATGGATTTCATGAATATTTTGTAATATTTTATATGCGACATTATAAAATATATTTGGTATTACATATTTATTTGACGTTACTTAGTCTATTATATTACTAGCAATAATCTATAATAAACTATTATGCTTATTTATATTTATTTGTATTCATGTGTCCAAGGAGATAATAATAATAGAGTATGTTTGCATTACAAAGTGCATATGTCTATTTTTCATCCTATTTGCACAGTGTATTAAATATGTATGGATTTCATGATTTTTACACCAGCCTGTCATATATATGTAAGGCATTTTCGAGAGATCTGTCTACATTATTACTTAGATATTAAATATTGTAAAGAGTTATTTATATATAACATATACATATTTAGGTACGTATTTAGATACATATTTATGCTTATGTTTATTTCAGACAAAGTATATAATCAAATCTTTCATTATATTAGCAAGGTATGTTCAATGAACACTTTTTAAGTCTTCTACTCCCAATTTTGTCTATAAATAACGCATTTCTAACCTCAAGTTTATAATACTACAATACCAAAACGTGAGAAGTCTTTTAAAACCAAAACTTCAGATTAAAAAAAATCAGATTCCTTCGCCACATTTTACAGTATATCGAAAATCCAATTTTAAACCCCACAGGCAAGTACATTTCTGAATATTTACGAAGCACATTATTTCAAGGATCTAAACTTTTATCCACAAAAACTATTCTGAAATAAATAGGAATATTTAAAGAAAAAGGAGATACGGGATATATTTTATATAAAATTATGTTGAGATATTACTACCTCAAAATCATTTTTCTGCATCGATTCAAATACAAACCTTTATACAAATGCATTTTTATTACTTCATATAAGCACACCACATATTTAATGAAATGTAGTAATAATTTAAAACGAATATAAGAAATATTATCATTACAGTGTTTTGAGTTGCTACACAATTGTTTCTATATTTCTAATGTTTAACAACTTATATCAACTAAATGTAAAGAAAAGATAAAATAAAGAAAACCAATTCTAACTATCACATTATTATAATATCTTGTTAAATCATTAAGGAATTTTATCAAGGTATTAAATATTTTCAAAATACAAGGAAATTAACTTAAATATATGATATAGAAGGCAATGTAATTAATAGTTTGTTTAGTAAATGTAAAGTTAAAAAGATCTCTATAATGAATTGTTCTGAATTAAACATTTCTAAAAGTTAAAAAATATTTTGACAAAATCCGATGCTTTATTTATATTTTTACGGAGCCATTGAAATAATTTATATTGATGTAATTATTAAAAAGAAAATAAACTTGAAAAAATAAAGTGACAAATTCAAATCTTACTAACTTTATTAAGAGAAATGATTAACAAAATAATGCATTCTCTTCTAGAATATTTTCAGCAATCTTTAAACCTTTCATTCGATTACTAATTGTAATTTATAAAAGTATCTAAGTTTTTGATTAGATTTTATCATATAAAATAATTAAAAACTTAAAAGATTAGAAATTATTTTGATCATTTTATTTTAGGTAAATTTGCTTTATTAGATTTTGAGATCATTCATTAAGAATAGCATTACTTCTCATTCAATTATAAAATGCCAATAAGATTAGAATTTATTTTATGAATTTGCTTCGTATTACGCTACGCATCGGAAACAGTTTTGAAAGGTATTTTTTATTATTAAATCTTCAAAGGATTTTCGTTTGGGTTAAATTTTACTTCTTTGAAATGTCTATGAAAAATTGAAAGGTTTTAGGTAAGAAAATTTAAGTAGGTTTCAGGTATTTTTACGGGAAGGTAAAGTATTTGTGTAAAAATATAGCATAAAATTCAAAGGCAGCGTAAGTAAGGCACAAATCTCGAGAGAAAGCTGTCTGAGTGCAAGAGCTCTCAGTGGCTTCAGTCAGCTTTTACTTTCAGTTTTTATAGAACGTATTATGTATACCGAATCAAGATAGATGGACCAATGTTTTAAGATAATTATACATTAAGTGTAGGTAATACGAATACCTAGAAACCTATCATGCATTCATCACTTCTATGATATGATTAGACTTGGCTGAGATGTAGATCCATTACTATAAATTAAATATTAATTAATTTCAGGTAGTGTTTACCAATTTTCATTTTTATTCGCACTCCAAAATGAAATGTTTGCATATTCAACCATGTCGTATTCATTAATTGGTGTAATTGCACTGTTATTCGCTTGTGGACTAGATTATAATACTTATTAAATGTTATATCACTTTATAATAACTTTTTTATGTGTAATATAAACTCTCTACTTTCATTTTCAAATATGACTATTTTGGATTATTTTAAATTTAAGATAAGATATTACATTTACAATAATACAGGAATATATACACCCAGAAAGATATATATATATATATATATATATATATATATATATATATATATATATATATATAATATATATGTATATATATATATATATATATATATATATATATATATATATATATATATATATATATATATATATATATATATATATATATGTATATATATGTATATATATAATATATATATATATAATATATATATATATATATATATATATATATATATATATATATGTATATATATATATATATATATATATATAAATATATATATATATAATATATATATATAATATTATATATATATATATATATATATATATATATATATATATATATATATGTATATATATATATATATATATATATATATATATATATATATATATATATATATATATATATATATACGCAAGTATTTATTTCTTTTATTTGACATAAAATTTGCAAAATAATTCTCTAGAAATTATCATAAGTTGATATTTCACTAGATATTAGATGTTGTAATTTGGCTTCCAATGCTGTTAAAATGATCGAAGACAGAATCAATAAATTTGATTTAATATTTACTGTCATTACTAGATTTGTAACACTCATTTGGCAAATGGGAAACTCGATGCTGCTGTTTAGTAACGACAGCTGATAAATCCACCGTCATATGTTGATTTATTCTAAGCGCCATTTTGATGATTTAGATGTCTAGCTGCCAATGTCTTGTGATCTGTGCCATGAATTAGAGATCAACGTCCATAGTTGTACTGTACTGAAAGTCTTATTAAATGCACTTACTTCCTATCTCTTTAAAACACTGGATAATTTACATTTTACTACGTTAAATTATCTTGAGAGTTATGCTTCATGAGCTGTTATTCTTAAAATATTTGTGGAATAAATTCTTTGAGAAGTTAGTGTGCTTCATATTTAATTAGATAAAAAATTAAAAATTTTTCGTGCTTAAGAGAACAAAGGATAATAAATCTCACTTTTCAGATAATTTAAGTTTTTACTCTATATGAGCGTAAATAATGAATTATTTATATAACAAAAGATTTAAAACTGTACTTTACAAAGAAGAAATTTTAAACAAAATAGATTTTTTAATAAAAATTAATAGACAAACAACATTTTAAAAATACTTTAGACTCATTGCAGCTTAATTAACTGCCTTAAATATTTGCTGTATGTTGTAGAATTTATGTAAAATCTAATTTTGTTTTCATTTATTCTGTCGATCTTAACACTAAACGTACCAACACTTAATACATACCTATTTCTACCATAGCTGTTCAAACGACCGGGCTTTACGTTTCCTGATGGAATGTTTGGAACATGGGTATTTTGAAGGAAATAAAAAAACTTTATTATAATTAAACAAACTTGGATATTGTCAATTTTATGTATTACAAACACGAAAATTAGGGATTTTTAATTCGTTACCTATCGCATTTTTACATATACATTACTGGTCATTTGACCTACTATGGGATGTTTAGTGTTAAAAATGACAAATATATTTACCTATTTATACAGTTTTGCTTTACAATACTCAGTTCACATTTTACTAAGTAAATTTGTAATAATATATTTTACATTTATTTTTCTAAATGGCATCCAACGGCATTTGAAATATCAAGTGATCACTAATGAGACAGACTGGAACATGCTTAAATTTCATAATTATAGTTTTAATTTCCTGTTTGTCTCCCTCTTTGCAGTCCATAAGGATATTCATTAATATATACTTCGCAAAAATAACTCGGGCATTAATAAGTGAATGTTGAGCATATTTCCACCGTTCGGCGAAGGCATATGTAAGAAAAGGAAAAATATAAGAATAACAACTATTAGGAAATTAGTGTCTATTAAAATGAATTAATTTACATAAAAGGGCAAAGTTTTTATTATTAATTCAGGTTTTATCATCAGAGATACATTAGAATGCAAAGTTTTAGCTCAGGTTGAGATTGAGGAAATAGAGACAATTCAATTACAAGCTTTACACTTGCGTAGACATAATAAATCAGTTAAATAAAGTAAAATATAAGAGAGAAAAAAAAGGAAGCATTTTTTCCGAAATGATTCATAACTTCATTCTAGGATGGAGCTAAAGCCTAAAACACAAGTTTACTTGTAAAAATAATCATTATATTTTAAATTTAAAGTGAAACTTAAGAATGAGGTGAATCAATTTAGCCATTTAATTATTTTTTATATAATATACTGATGATCGCTTAAGTGCAATTTTCTATATATCTCTGCTATTCGTCTTTTTAAAAATTTCGTATGGTACTTGAATTTAAAACAATGGAAAACGTATTCTGTAATTTAGAAAATATTAAGCTAGGTAAAATTTTAGGGTTGAATAATAAATAAGAATACCTTATAGAACATATTTCTTATACATTGAATATAGCTGCCTATAACTAGAGATTTCATATTCGTATTGATATAGAAATATATTTTTTCTTCATGAAAGTACTTGCATCATATATATTTTAGTTTTAACTAGACGCCTGCCCAAATCAACAGAAAAATTAAATAAATAATTTTATGTACACCATTTTGTTTTTAATTTAAAAATGCTTATTTTGTTTTATATTTTTGTTATAATAGAAGTAAAAAAGGTCAAACCATTTTTTTCATGTCTTTTTTTATTATTCACAGCTTTGTTATTAAACATAAATAATATTCAAGAAACATGCATAATATCATTTATTGTTACAGTAAATTTTTGCTTCTTATAAATTTTTGTGTTTCAAACCAAAATTGTTTCGTGGGCCAGTGCCTTCAGCACTCCATTTAAAGAAACTTTTCTAGCTATTAAACATTCACTAACTAGAAATTAATGTTTAAATGTAAAAAAAAGTGTTGGTTTCATGCTTCTCGGGTTTGTTAACAACATAATTTTCGTAAATTACTGCACGCAGAATTCTTTTGAGCCTATACAGTCTTCACCACTAACGAGGTTTTAGGAAAAAAATAAAGAGATTTATTCAAATGAATTTATGTAAGAAATTTTTTATAGGATTTTGGGATTACTGTATGTAAAATACAAGTAAGATTTCATTTTTTAAACTCCGTTTACATATCTTTCACAGCGATTATGATTTATTATGTTTTATAAATAGAGTCTGTTTTTTATTATAATACAGCACATAAATATATACATATATATAGCAAGAGAACTAGGAATGGTTTAATCACATACACACTCATTTGCACACACACATATATATATATATATATATATATATATATATATATATATATATATATATATATATATATATATATATATATATATATATATATATATATATATATATATATATTTATATATATATATATATATATATATATATATATATATATATATATATATATATATATTATATATATATATATATATATATATATATATATATATGTATATATTTGCATATATATGTATATATTATATGTGTATATATTATACATATATATATATGTATATATATATATATATATATATATATTATATATATATATATATATATATATATATATATATATATATATATATATATATTATTTATATATATATATATATATATCCTGCTTTTTTTTGTAAATCAAACCGAAAAATTTTTTTTCCTGCTTTAACTTTGTAAATCAAAAATTGTAAATTGGACGTTTTTGATGAAAGGAAAAAAATACTTTAAAAATACTTGACTCCACCACGCGCACAAATCTGCAATAAATCTGCCACATAAACGCATTTTTTGCGTAAAAAAGGTGATAATGTTTCTTAAAAAAGAAGTTGTTGAGTCCTTTAGAAGAGGGAAGATTGAAGAAACCCAAGTCTAGAAAGATCTAATATGCCAGTGTAGACCGAAATATTGAATATCAATTTTATTCGAAAAGTTCGGGGCTTATGTATTCATTCAGTTGTTGAAACTATACGAACTTATAACAATGTAGCAGATTTTATATGAAAATTTAACATGAGTAAAGTGCGTTCATAAAAAATGCTACTAAAGACTAACATATTCGAACAAAATCCATTAAACGAACGTTATCTGCCAAGGCAGTTTTTGTCATGTATGAGATCATTGTTATGAAAGATCCACCCTAGTAATACGACGTTGTGATTGTTATCGTTTTCTATTTCAAAAATGTGAATTTACCACTAAAAAGAATAAGATTTGACACAGTTCCCACTGAAAAGCATTCCTAGCCCTTTTAGTTAAACTGCGCACATTTCCCATGTGACATTATAACTGAGCCATAAACTGTGCAGTTTGCTTCAGTATTTCTTCATTCTCCAGTCTGAGCAAATGAACCTGTTTTTTCAACGATAATTTTGCAGTTAACTACGTAAGCACATAATCTAATTAGTTCATTCTCAACTTTTGAGATGGCTAGTACCTCAGTTAAGGAGATCTCTCTTACTGCTTTTATTAGAAACTATAGCGTGCTCGTATTCGCTACAATATATTAATATTACTTTTAAACAAAGATCTTTTTTTCGTGCATAACTTTCTAAATTCGTAGTAGAGTTCGAGTCTTCGACATATTTATACATTTCTATTATAAGCATATTAAAAAATTTTCGTTTTTTATACTATGTATTATTACTGTACGTTGATTAAACGAATAGATCTTGACATATTAATGTTAGAATAAAGCAATTTTGAAAAACAGTGCTAATTTTGTTTATTAATAAATGTTGTCCTTAGAAAGGAAATTGAAGAAACCCAAGTTTTGTATGAAAGATCTATACATTCATACTAACAATATGAATATAAATTTATATGAAAATGATAGGTTTTTATTTACCCATGAGAGTCACTGAAATTGGTACTTTTTGTTATTAGAATATTTTTGAAAATTTCATTGTAACATAAAAATTAACAATAATTAAAATTTTAAAAATTAGTTTTGATATAAAAAGTTATAATTTGCATCACATAGAAAAAGTTAATCACTTTATATGTAAATTTCCACGTCAAATAAATGGATACTACGCAGACGATGTTAAATAAAATAAGAACTATTAAATCAGATATTTTGAAGTAATGATGTCATAATGATAGAAAAATTTCATTTTCACTATTTCTTCATGTGATATTGAAAATTTTAATTCCTGCTTTTAAGAGGAAAACTGAGTTTAAAACAATACTATACACATTGCTAGAAATATTGCTTCTTTCACTCATTATGCTGAGATAAATTAAAAAATGAATCGTTTGCTTTTTTTAGAAAATGCCCTAATAATGACATGAAATGATCAAAAGGGGGAAAATGAATTTAGAACGTTAAAAATTTAAAAAAACCTTCCCAGAGATATAAAAATTAAATTTTCACGGCGAAAATGCATGGTTTTTGAGTCTATGAGTGCAGACAGACAGAAAAAAAAAATTCATTATAATTGGTTTCTAAAAATAGTCAAGTGATCATCTACCGCATTCGTTTCGAATCACCATGGCATGGATGTTCGGTATTTCTTCGAAATTATGTAGCCGTAGCGCTCAAACCAAACCAAACAAAACTGAAGATTTCGGAATAATTTTTATTCAAGATTTTAAAAACGCAATACGAAAATTTATTGATAAAGTAAAAATATAGCATGATGTGAATAGAGTGTTGTAAAAAATTTAGTAATTTCAGCTCTTTCCAATTTAGAAAGAAAATATAAAAAAAATTTGATGGTTCTAAAATGGGATGCTTCTAGTGTGGATGTCTATATAAAATCTTAGATCCTACAAGAAATTGATGTTTCTGTTGTTTTCCGAAATAATGCTTCGCCTATTTAGCTGATGAAACTGCTTTTTCACCACACATAAAACATGCACACTAATACAAATGAGTGTATGTGTGTATGTACCTTTATCATATTCATACATCATTTACATTCATCGTGTAACTGTCGTTTGTCATGCCTATAAATTTACTTTCTAATTTTTTTAGATCAGTATTACAACATGGTGATTAATTTAATAACGTATTCCATGTGGAAGTAAAATCCCAATTTGAAAATAAATTATCATACATTAAATTCGCCTGAATGGGAAAAACATGTAAAAACTACAGTAGCTATTCTTCTAATGCAGTGTGACGCATAAACCAGTCATCCATCTTATTGTCAATGTAGAAATACGGTTTAAAGTTTTAATAACAAAATCATCCATCAACCACGCTTGATTTGGGTATGAAAGTTTTTGAGATTTAATCAATTTATGTCGACAGCAGAGAAAAAAATTATCAACTGCTTTACTAGATAGCAACGGACCATTCATGCAAATTTTTTGTTGGTAAATAAAAATGCTTGATAATGAAAATATTCTTAATGCTCTTTTTTCCGGCTTATTTTTTAATTCTGATAATAAAACCTGATTTTATATTTACGCAGTTGATGTTATGTAGAAATAGGTAAAAAGAACGAAAACCAAAATTTAAAACTATAAAGTTTTACATTCAGTTTAAATATGAGAGCATATATAACGTCTCAAAACTACATTTAAATAGTTATGCAAGAAGATATTTAGTTTTAATTTTACGGTAGTCAAATGAAAACTAGATAAAACTAATAAACTAGAATTAACTAGAATAACAACTATATAAAAATTAAAAGAAAACTAATCATATATGGAACTAAAGGAAGCTGGTAACGTGAGTGTAAAAGACCTTGAGCCTGCAGTCTCATTTCAGTGAATATAGCATATCTTCACTTAATTACGGAATGGTGCTATAAGAATGAGAAGTGTAACAGTGTGTCTTTCCACTTTAGGCATATATTTTTTACTGTGCTTGTCTCACTTGTCTTACCAACAACTGAGACAAAAACAAAATGGTTAAATATCAGCTTTGATTTTAATGGGAAGTGATAGTAAAGTAAAATATAACTACGCATAAATGTTGAATGGACTCTATATAGAGTTTATTCAGACAAACAATCTTTGGCATATTGTCTCCAAACGTTTTACATTTGGTTATGTATTGGTGTGGGGGCTTGTTTTTTGTGCTTAATATAGAAAAGTAACTAGATCATTTCTCAAATTCTAAATTAGTGTCACTCCTTTCCATTGAGAAGACAAAAGTTCTTTCAGACATAGAGACAACACGAGGAAAAGTACAGCTTTTAGTTTGATTCTGGCTAATGATTTGACTTATCTGTTGCAGCTTAGAAGTGAAATAAATATTTCGGATTGCCATATTTTTAAAAAAAGTTTTGATCGTGGAAGTTACACGCTCATTTCCGTTTTTTTTTTGTCAAGATATATTGTCTACTTGTCACTATGAGTCATACATTGAAAATTGCCAAAACCCATTCTTGGACATTGCGACTTCTTGCGTAATCATGAACTAAGAAGTAAATAACAAGATTTTGTTTACTACTGTGTCTTTCTTCAATGCTTTTGCGTCATATTATGATTAGTGTATGCATCACTCATATACACATACATATAGAGTGGATGGAGATACAGACAGACGGAGAAGCTGTATTTTTTTCCATTTATGATAAATTAACCTTTTAGCACAACTACAAGAGAAAATTACTTTGTAAAAATGCTTTATTTAAACTTTTCAATTCTCTCTATGTCGTTTGTTCTGTAATACCTATCTAACTGCATTATAATATTTTTCAGCTCTGTGTCTCTAAACTGACATTAAATTTTTATTGACGAGATTTATGTTTAAATAAATAAGGAGTAACCTGTTCTTGACTTTCTTGTATACTTATAAAAAAAAAGTGGCTTTAGTGCTGTAACAGTATGAGAACAGAACATATTAATAAAAAAATAAATTTCCAACTTAAGATTTTATTTTAATTGCAGCCAGTATATATATATATTATTTATAATTTATTTTAAATATATTGTAATTTTAATTAAATATAATATATATATATTATATATATATATATATAGCAAATAGTTTTATATACATAATACATAAGTAATTAAATACATATATGTATAAATATATATATTATATTAATTATTCAATAATGTGTATATATATATATATATATATATATATATATATATATATATATATACATATATAGAGACATATATATATATATACATATATATATTATATATATGTATACAATGTGTGCTGCATAAATTATAGAATCAAGTTCTAAAAAAATAAATTATTAAATACATTCGTACAAGTCGAACACAGTCGTAATATCGTCTCTTGCGTCAATATATTTCTGAAATTGCAGATTTTATGCCTGCAAAGCTTTGTCCAGGATGTCCTTTAGAGCCAACGTCATTTGAGCCTTCATGTTCTTAATTGTATCCTAATTTTTCCTCTTCAGACTCTGTTTTAAACAAGGAAACAAAGAAAAGCGTCTATGAGAACCAGATAATAGCTGTAGGAAGGCTGCTGAACAATGGGGGTTGGGAGTCTTTGATGGAAAATCGTTGAAAATGAAGGTTCTGCGGTTAGGAACGTTATTATGATAAAGATTCTACGATTTCTTGATGTCGCTTTGACAGCGCAAGACTCTCCTTTTTACTCTAAAATAACTATCACTTAAAAAGTTCACAGTGATCCCGGCAAGTAGACGTTCGTGGTGGAGAATGCCTGTGACACTGAAGAAAACAACGGGCATGGTTTTGATCCTAGACTTTTATGCATGCATTTTTGAAGTGGAACCTCGATAGGGTGTGCCACTTTGAATTTTTCATTTTATCTCCAGGTTATTATCCATGATTTATCACTGATTACAACTGAGTGTAAAATATTTGAAGAATTTTTCCACACTTCCAAGAGTTCTAGTCACTAGATAATTGGTATGTTTTTTGTTTATTTATCAACATTTTGGGACATGTTTTGAGTACAACATTTTAATGTTCAAATAAATCTTTTACTGAAGTTTCTATTATCAGGATGAGTCACAATTTAGAATTATAATTTAGAATATTCTTTATAATCTTGTGTTTTTGGTTTGGATTACGGTCTACTTTTTGAGAGTCACAATTTAGAATTTAAATAATTTCAGAATATTCTTTACTAATCTTGTGTTAATGGTTTTGGATGTATATTGTAGATTAATGAGAAATTGCACAGTAAATGACTCTATTACATTTAAGCATGAGGTAGGAGAAAGACTGCACTCAAGAGCCGACATTATGACCACCTGTCAATAACGAGTTAGCCGACCTTTGGCCCGAAGCACAGCTTCAACCCGCCTTGGCATGGATGTTACAAGTCCTTGGTAGATGGCCGGAGACAGATTCTACCAGATGTTTAGGCAACCATTACGCAATTCCGAGATATTGCCCATTGGTGTTCTTTAAACTCTGAGCTGCCGTCCCATGACATCCAAAATGTGTTCTATCGAATTGAGATCCGGTGAATTAGGCGGACAGAACATTAACTGGAATTCAGCATGATGTTTCTGGAACCACTCCAACACAATTTTAACCTTGTGACACGGGGCTTTGTCCTGTTGGAACATTCCATTCCAATCTGGAAAAACAGAGGACATGTAAGGATGCAACTGGTCCGCAATGATGTTCAGATACCATGTATCATTCATGGTCTGTTCTACCACAACGGCGGATTCCTGAGACGCCCAAGAGAACGTCATCCAAAGCATAATACCGCCACCACCGGCCTGTGTATGACCTACTGTACATTGAGTGAGGAACTGGGTGCAAAGACGACGTATCCTGACACGGTCATTAGCCGATTGATGAATGTCAAACCGGGATTCATTTGAACAGACAATTCTCTCCCACTAATCCATGGACGAGTCGCGATATTCCCGGGCCCAGCGTAGACGCAGTTGGCGATGGCGCTTGGTCATCAAAGGCACAAGAATGGGACGTTTTCTGCGTAGCCCCATATGAAACAGTGTCTGCTGAACAGTGTGCTCCGATACTATTCTACTTCACCCTGAATTGTATTGGGTTGTCAGCTGAGCCACTGTCTGACTCCGGTTTTGCTTCACCATGCTAGACAGTCTCCGATGACCTTTTTCTTTGATAGCGTGTGGACATCCAACACCATGTCGTCTACTGCTGGTTTCACCGCCATTCATTCACTTTGCATAAGTAATAACAACTGCAGATCGCGAACAACTCACGAGTCGTGCAGTTTCGGATATACTTGTTCCGAGCCTTCGAGCCATTACAATCTGCCCTCTATCAAAATCGCTTAGATCCGCAGCTTTTCCCATCACACACAGAAGTAAGTGAAAGAATGATTCTTAAGAATGATTCTTTAGACTCTTCAGCTGCAGTTAAATACCACTTCCACTTGATCACGTTCCTTCCACATCATTCAAGAGAGTTCATTGCAAAATGTAGGGGTGGTCATAATGTTTTGGTTCTCGAGTGTATATATGCGTACTTCCATTCGACTTTCTCTATTGAAGTATTATGAGAAATTCCTTATATTTCTCTTTAAAGGTTTTATACTTTATATATTTTAGATGCAGTATCTTTTTTTTTATATCTGTAACTTGCAACTCTGAATTAACAGTTCCTTGATGTTTCTTTTCATTTCGTTAATATAGTTGACATATACTATTATATACATCTTCTGTTGTAATTGACATAAAGCCAATAAAAAAGTAACTGAAAGTATTTTAATATTTTGCATTTTATACTGGAGAATATTTCATGGTGTGTAGCATGTTAACAACATATTGTAATATTTGGATGGAATAGATTATGATTTATTGAAGCTAGGATCTGTGCTCGCTAGACTGTAACTAAGATTATATATTGAAAGGCAGTAACCACCATGTCAGGGATTTCCCCTTTGATATCAAAATAATGTCACCTAGTTTTTGTAATCAGTTCCCTATGATAAATATTTCAAAAGTCTTAATCCTCTAAGAGGTTCGCACGTACAATTCCGCCAAACCGATGATGATTTCAAAGCGGTTGTCACGTACAATTTTCGACCTCCAAAATCGTTCTGAAAATGGATGTAATGCACATTTCTGCCAGTGTTTTCCCCCATGGAGTTTTGAGGTAGGAGGGTCTGGTCGATTGTTTAGGAACTGCACCCCTCTTTGACTGACATTTATTGAGGGATTCACCCCTACTCCCTGAGGCACAAAGACTCAAATCGCTTTTAATGGCTTTGCAAATCTCTATTTCGAAGTATTTTGTTTGCGGTAACAGATGTATCTCTAATTGCACCACTTATATATCTTGGATGAATTTTGTAAAAAATATAAAAACTCATCTTAAAGAATATTTTTATTTGTACTTTTAGAATCTTTTATTTCTTATGGGATGATCTTCGATACTTGACGAGCTTTATGTGTATTAAAACAATCTATAATATCTATTTATATATCTATTTCCACTTATATATCTATATTATTTATCTATATATCTATATATCTATATATCTATATTATTTATCTATATCCACTTATATATCTTGGATGAATTTTGTAAAAAATATATAAAAACTCCTCTTAAAGAATATTTTTATTTGTACTTTTAGAATCTTTTATTTCTTATGGGATGATCTTCGATACTTGACGAGCTTTATGTGTATTAAAACAATCTATAATATCTATTTATATATATCTATTTCCACTTATATATCTATATTATTTATCTATATATCTATATATCTATATATCTATATTATTTATCTATATCCACTTATATATCTTGGATGAATTTTGTAAAAAATATAAAAACTCATCTTAAAGAATATTTTTATTTGTACTTTTGGAATCTTTTATTTCTTATGGGATGATCTTCGATACTTGACGAGCTTTTATGTGTATTAAAACAATCTATAATATCTATTTATATATCTATTTCCACTTATATATCTATATTATTTATCTATATATCTATATATCTATATATCTATATTATTTATCTATATCCACTTATATATCTTGGATGAATTTTGTAAAAAATATAAAAACTCCTCTTAAAGAATATTTTTATTTGTACTTTTAGAATCCATTATTTCTTATGGGATGATCTTCGATACTTGACGAGCTTTATGTGTATTAAAACAATCTATAATATCTATTTATATATCTATTTCCACTTATATATCTATATTATTTATCTATATATCTATATATCTATATATCTATATTATTTATCTATATCCACTTATATATCTTGGATGAATTTTGTAAAAAATATAAAAACTCCTCTTAAAGAATATTTTTATTTGTACTTTTAGAATCTTTTATTTCTTATGGGATGATCTTCGAGACTTGACGAGCTTTATGTGTATTAAAACAATCTATAATATCTATTTATATATCTATTTCCACTTATATATCTATATTATTTATCTATATATCTATATATCTATATATCTATATTATTTATCTATATCCACTTATATATCTTGGATGAATTTTGTAAAAAATATAAAAACTCCTCTTAAAGAATATTTTTATTTGTACTTTTAGAATCCATTATTTCTTATGGGATGATCTTTGATACTTGACGAACTTTATGTGTATTAAAACAATCTATAATATCTATTTATATATCTATTTCCACTTATATATCTATATTATATATCTATATATCTATATATCTATATATCTATATTATTTATCTATATCCACTTATATATCTTGGATGAATTTTGTAAAAAATATAAAAACTCCTCTTAAAGAATATTTTTATTTGTACTTTTAGAACCCATTATTTCTTATGGGATGATCTTTGATACTTGACGAACTTTATGTGTATTAAAACAATCTATAATATCTATTTATATATCTATTTATAACCGGAAGTAAAGGGACAATTACGAGGGTGGGTTTTCCGTATTCCATCCTAGTCAACTAAGGTTGAGGTATAAAATTATAGAACGCTTTGGCCACTGACACAATAAACCTTTAGCATATTTTTTGGAAACTTTTTTTGCCTCGGTGTGTTCCACTCGGAGGGTTAATGGAATTCGGTTTCTGAGAGAAAGAATTATCATTAAGAGTATAATCTTTTGAACACAATTAAATACCACATTGCAAAATTATTACATATCCTATACTATAATACGAGGAATGGTTGTCAAGTCGAAAATCGCCCCAGAATTAATAAACTGTAGTAAACTTGGGGATCTTTAGTTTTTGGTCACGAGGAATCGATTGGCATCGGTTTTGACGCGCTAAGGTTACGTAGTTCGGCGCTACAGATAGGGCCGGGTTCGAACCCCGGTGTGGGCAAACTTTTTTCTCATGCGTCCAAACCAAATGAAAATTGGTACCCGGGAATTTTCGACCACAAGGAATCGATTGGCTGTAGTTCTGACGAATTAATAATAATAATAATAAAAGTCTTTATTGATTTGTCTTTATTCCTTGATATCGGTTTCCATTTTTATTTTAATAGTAGTAATAATATTCTAGAGTGCTACTGACGCTCCAGCGCGTCTGATGAATATTCTCTGAAATTACTGGTATATTGCATAAAATAGCAGTTTAAAAGGAATAAAACGGAATACCGTTCATATATGCGTTCATATATATTCATTTATTCGATTTATGAAACAATACTGAAAACATTTAAAAATAATAAGCACAATATACAGATATTGGCATTGTTGAATTATTACTTCTATTTCTAGATGTTGAAGCAAAATAATAATTAAACATAATAATGCAAAATTACTATCAACTCTAAATATTAAATTAATGTAGCAAAGTATATATAACACATAAACGATATAGTAAAAAAAAATAATGATACCGTCTATATATATAATGATGGCATGTATTGTTTTGATAAATCACAATTGAAAATTTAAATCTTCGAGTTAGCTTCGATACCTGTTTTCTCCGAGCGGAGCTTGGTCACCCGGTACTAATATATAAAATTATTTTGCACATAATTAAAAACATCTACATTTTAGAGAGATTATTAGGTAATTTTACCAAAGCATTAACAAATTCCTTTTTAATTTTTAAATCTGTTTCAAGAATATTAATTTAAGAAGCCAGTAGATAGATTTAATTTAGCCTTAAATAGAGAATTAGTATGCAACAATTTACTTTAAATGTGTCATATAAGAGTTTATAGATTAATTAGTTCTCTTAAGCATCCAGAAATTAAAAAAAAATAGGTGACTTTAATAGACATAACTCTTCACTCTTTAGATTATAGATGAATCAAAATATTAGTTTATAATTTATAAAACTATAATTACTTTGTATACATCCCATTGTGATGTTCATCTAGGTTAATTACACAATACACTAAAAGTATAAAAACAAAGATTCCAAACGCATTAGAAAATGAACTTTTTATATAGTTTAAGCATTTTTTTCAGTTTTTTTAGATGTGTTATTTCATTGGATACTTTCCCATAAATCTCTCAGAGAATAAAATAAAATTTTAATTTAAGAGAGTCAGTGAATAACAATGTTTAATAAATTAGATTCTATGTTAATTACATCTGTTTCTTTCTCTGATATACATTTCGAGTTTTCAAGCTTTGTTACTTTTTTATAGCTAGGGCATTTTTTTATATCTGTATAGTGACATAAGAATACATTAGAGGGATTTTAAATATATGAAATAATTATTTTCTATTTTTTCCAGTTCTTGTGTATTTTTATTATGCAAGTGATAAATAATTAAATTTTTAGAAATAAGTTTTAATTTTTTATGATTTATTATTTTTTAAATGAATAACAAATAATGTTGTTTTTAAATTTATGTTTACATGTGATTTTATAACGATCTTTTAATACTGTATATTTATATTATTCCTAAAACTAACACGACCTTGTTTGGAGTCATTTAATCGATAATTTTAAAAGGTCTTTCAAACTTGCTAATATATTTCTGCCTCATGTCTTCCATAAAGTTGTGAAACATTTATCGCAAGATCAAGATCTAATATGTTATCTCTATTAAAGTACTTTATTTTATTACTTAGAACACTTTTATTCAAGTTCTTTCTGTTCACTATTAGAATGTACCTCTTTTACACTATTTAAACCTTTTAAAAACGAGTCATTTAAAAAAAACTGGTTTTTAACAATATTTATCCATTAATGAAGCTACTTACCGTTCTTCGCTGAAATAAGCCGTCTCTGAACGTTATCTTTAATTCGTAAATTAATCAAAAATTTCAAAACCCAAAGTGTATCACGTAATAATTTACGCAATGTGCCATGATTTTCTTTAATTTACTAGAGGTCCTAGAACAGTGTGTAGTACATGACTAGGTATAAACTCTTCTTGTTGAATAAAAGTATCTTTAAATCCTATATTTCTCAAAAATTTCAAAACCCAAAATGTATCCCATAATAATTTACGCAATATGCTATGATTTCCTTTATTTTACTAGAGGTCCTAGAACAGTGTATATATAGTACAGGACTAGTTATAAACTCTTCTTGTTGAATAAGAGTATCTTTAAATCGTATATTAATCAAAAATTTCAAAACTCAAAATATAACACGTAATATTTTACCCAATATTCCATCATTTTCTTTATTATACTAGAGGTTCTAAAACAGTGTATAGTACATAGCTAGTTATAAACTCTTCTTGTTGAATAAGAGTATCTTTAAATCGTATATTAATCAAAAATTTCAAAACCCAAAATGTAACACGTAATAATTTACGCATTATGCCATGATTTTCATTATTTTACTAGAGGTCCTAGAACAGTGTATAGTACATAGCTAGTTATAAACTCTTCTTGTTGAATAGAAGTATCTTTAAATCCTAAATTAATAAAAAATTTCAAAACCCAAAATGTAACACGTAATAATTTACGAAATATGCCATGCTTTTCTTTATTTTACTAGAGGTACTAGTAATGTGTCTAGTACATGACTAGTTATAAACTCTTCTTGTTGAATAAAAGTATCTTTAAATCATATATTAATCAAAATCTAAAATGTAACACGTAATAATTTAAACAATATGCCATGATTTTCTTTATTTTTACTAGAGGTCTTAGAAAAGTGTGTAGTTCATGACTAGTTATAAACTTTTCTTGTTAAATAAAAATATCTTTAAATCGTATATTAATCAAAAACTAACCCAAAATGTAACACGTAATAATTTACCCAATATTCCATGATTTTCTTTATTTTACTAGAGGTTCTAAAACAGTGTATAGTACATAGCTAGTTATAAACTCTTCTTGTTGAATAGAAGTATCTTTAAATCCTAAATTAATAAAAAATTTCAAAACCCAAAATGTAACACGTAATAATTTACGAAATATGCCATGCTTTTCTTTATTTTACTAGAGGTACTAGTAATGTGTCTAGTACATGACTAGTTATAAACTCTTCTTGTTGAATAAGAGTTTCTTTAAATCGTATATTAATAAAAAAAAATTCAAAACCCAACATGTAACACGTAATAATTTACGCAATATGCCATGATTTTTTTTTATTTTACTAGATGTCTTAGAAAAGTCTGTAGTACATGACTATTTATAAACTTTTCTTGTTGAATAAAAGTATCTTTAAATCATATATTAATCAAAATCTAAAATGTAACACGTAATAATTTACGCAATGTGCCATGATTTTCTTTATTTTACTAGAGGTCCTAGAACAGTGTGTAGTACATGACTAGGTATAAACTCTTCTTGTTGAATAAAAGTATATTAAATCGTATATTAATCAAAAACTTAAAACCCAAAATGTAACAAGTAATAATTTACACAATATACCATGATTTTCTTTATTTTACTAGAGGTCCTAAAACAGAGTGGAGTATATGACTAGTTATAAACTCTTCTTGTTGAATAAGAGTATCTTTAAATCATATATTAATCAAAATCTAAAATGTAACACGTAATAATTTACGCAATGTGCCATGATTTTCTTTATTTTACTAGAGGTCCTAGAACAGTGTGTAGTACATGACTAGTTCTAAACTCTTTTTGTTGAATAAAAGTATCTTAAAATCCTATATTTCTCAAAAATTTCAAAACCCAAAATGTATCCCATAATAATTTACGCAATATGCTATGATTTCCTTTATTTTACTAGAGGTCCTAGAACAGTGTATATATAGTACAGGACTAGTTATAAACTCTTCTTGTTGAATAAGAGTATCTTTAAATCGTATATTAATCAAAATCTAAAATGTAACACGTAATAATTTACGCAATGTGCCATGATTTTCTTTATTTTACTAGAGGTCCTAGAACAGTGTGTAGTACATGACTAGGTATAAAAAGACTTCTTGTTGAATAAGAGTATCTTTAAATCGTATATTAATCAAAAATTTCAAAACCCAAAATGTAACACGTAATAATTTACGCATTATGCCATGATTTTCATTATTTTACTAGAGGTTCTAGGACATTGTGTGGTATATGACTAGTTATAAACTTTTCTTGTTAAATAAAAATATCTTTAAATTGTATATTAATCAAAAACTTAAAACCCAAAATGTAACAAGTAATAATTTACACAATATACCATGATTTTCTTTATTTTACTAGAGGTCCTAAAACAGAGTGGAGTATATGACTAGTTATAAACTCTTCTTGTTGAATAAGAGTATCTTTAAATCGTATATTAATCAAAATCTCAAAACCCAAAATGTAACAAGTAATAATTTACACAATATACCATGATTTTCTTTATTTTACTAGAGGTCCTAAAACAGGGTGGAGTATATGACTAGTTATAAACTCTTCTTGTTGAATAAGAGTATCTTTAAATCCTATATTAATCAAAAATTTCAAAACCCAAAATGTAACACGTAATAATTTACGAAATATGCCATGCTTTTCTTTATTTTACTAGAGGTACTAGTAATGTGTCTAGTACATGACTAGTTATAAACTCTTCTTGTTGAATAAGAGTATCTTTAAATCCTAAATTAATAAAAAATTTCAAAACCCAAAATGTAACACGTAATAATTTACGCAATATGCCATGATTTTTTTTTATTTTACTAGATGTCTTAGAGCAGTGTGTAGTTCATGACTAGGTATAAACTTTTCTTGTTGAATAACAGTATCTTTAAATCGTATGTTAATAAAAAATTTCTAAACCCGAAATGTAACAAGTAATAATTTACGCAATGTGCCATGATTTTCTTTAATTTACTAGAGGTGCTGGAACAGTGTGTAGTACAAGACTAGGTATAAACTCTTCTTGTTGAATAAAAGTATCATAAAATTCTATATTAATAAAAAATTTCAAAACCCAAAATGTAACACGTAATAATTTACGAAATATGCCATGCTTTTCTTTATTTTACTAGAGGTACTAGTAATGTGTCTAGTACATGACTAGTTATAAACTCTTCTTGTTGAATAAGAGTTTCTTTAAATCGTATATTAATAAAAAAAAATTCAAAACCCAACATGTAACACGTAATAATTTACGCAATATGCCATGATTTTTTTTTATTTTACTAGATGTCTTAGAGCAGTGTGTAGTTCATGACTAGGTATAAACTTTTCTTGTTGAATAACAGTATCTTTAAATCGTATGTTAATCAAATGTTTCAAAATCCAAAATGTAACAAGTAATAATTTACGCATTCTGCCATAATTTTCAAAATCTTGCTAGAGGTTCTAGGACAATATATAGTAAATGATTAGTTATAAACTTTTCTTGTTTAATGACATTAGTAGATACAGAGTCAATAATATTTGACACTAGACATTCATCCCTTTGAGTAATCCAGGACAGGCCATGCCACCAAACATAGTCTTTAGAGAGGAGTATTTACAGGAGCTCTACCAATGATTTTTTTTCATCAGGTTTAGTTGATCCAAGGCTATGATAGTTAACTAAAAATACTAAGAGAATCATAGAGTAAATTTAAAACTCCATTTTTTATATTAGAGAATTATTTTATCAATTTAGTTTGTTGGTTTTATTTAAAAATATTTGAAATTTTATAATTTTTATGATCTTTGAATTCTAAATTTAATATGGTTCTGTATTTGAAGAATTCTATTCATTACGTAATATTAAAAATATATCTCTAAAGAAAAATATTCTAAAGAAAAAAAACAATCCATAGAAAAATATATCTTCACAGAAATATATTCTATAGAAAAAAATATATTCCTAAAGAAAAATATTCTATTGAAAAACATGTTTATAGTAAATAATGGTATTTTAGAGTAAAGTGCATATTAGAGGAAAAAACAATACTTTATCAATAATAAATTACCTATATAGAAACTTATAGAACCATATGGTTCTAATAATTTTTTTTTCTTTAGCGAGATGTTTATTCCAAAGAATATTTTTCTTTAGATAACAACAACAACAAACTTCATTTGAGATATTCATTACAGTCTACCTTAATTTCAAAAAATTACTACGGAGCAATTCAATTTAAAATTCAACTTAAAATTCAACTTAAAATTTTCATCAAAATCAGTTTTTACAAAATTTTTACAGAATTTAACTCTTACCAAAATTAATTTATTTTGAAGGTTTTCTTTATTTTTAATAGACAGTTGTATTAGCTATTTTAACATAAAAAATTCATTATGCTGTGCCCTAATTAGAAATTATTCTGTAGGAAATTATAAAAAGTAGGTTTCAGTTTTAAGCATTAATGGTACACATATACTATAAAAATTTCTAATAGGTCAAAAGTTATTTAGGACTTACATCAAATGTTACATATCACGTACACACTAAAATGACTTTAACATTTTTTATATTAAAACTACCAAATTGATATTTATGACACGTTCTATAAAATAAAAATAGAATAATTAATAGAATGAAAATGTGGATGTAGTATAAATATTTAAAGTTGGAAAGTTTGAAACTAAATTATTAAAGAAGGCAAATATAAAAATCTTATTCGTAAGCTAAAATTCAAGATTTTATTCTTCCACCCACCTTCCTATGTATTGATGTTTTTTATGTAAAAATAATAAACTCATAAAGCTGGAGGATGATAAAGATTATTATGTTATTTTATGTATCAAATTATTCCCGTTCCATTAAAATTTTCATTAATTTTAAACATTTGTCCAATTGGCATTTCGGTTTGGAAAAACGTGATTTAGTTCGCCGTTTATAAAAATAGTTCTTGTATATTTACGCACGTTTTTATAAATGTAATTACAAAAACATTCACCAAAACATTTTCAAAAATTTTATGTTTTATATCCCTTTGAACTATTCTGATTAAACATGGTAAGAATCGGTGTTAGAAATTTATCCCAAGTTTCCAAACTTTAGGCAAGAATCGAACGCTTTATCTTAAGTTGCTCAATTTTAGCGTGATTTACCTTCAACATTTATTTGCATTCTATTTCGCTTGAATTAAGGCTTAAAATTATTCTTACTAAAATAACTGGGATTCTTTTCGAGTGATGTATTTTTCTATGTAACTTTATGATGATGGATGGTACAATGCATTTCGAATCTTTAACACGTAACTGCGAGAAATGGGAAAATTTTCCGGTAATAAACACAATATTCAAAACAAAACCTTGCTACGTGCTCATCCACAAAAGCGTGTGGAATCTAGCGATTTGGCACGTGAAGAGGTGAATTATAGATGTTGCTAACAATTCTAAGAGGAAGTTTAGTTTGCAGTGAAATTTAATAACGCTATACCGTATGCAAAATTATTTCAATTTCAGTATAGAATAGTATTCATAAATATCTTTAAGAAGTTTGCTCTGAAAATATGTACAGTTTTTATCGATAATAATAGACTATTATTTCACAAACATTTGTCGGTCTTTTTATATATTTGGGAATAACTAACTTTATATAATTTGTTTTATAGAACCGTTGTGATATTAAATACATTTATTATACCCTATTTAATATGTAGAATATATATCAAAGGGATATACAAACATATGCTTTAAAAGGCTTAAACTGGCTGAGAGTTTTATTAAGGAGCTGGAATCAATTTTCATGAAAACGCTATCAAAGGTCTATCGAATCTTGGCTTGTATTCGTGTTTTACGGTAAATTTTATATTTGATGAGGATGAATTAAATCGAGACCTGCTGCCTAAAATCGTTTCTAAACTACTATGAACATTTATAACAGCTTCGTAGAAGTTCAGTAAAATGTTTCATCTTTCTAAGATATTGGGATAAAGAATCAAACTGAAATTAAAGATTTGACGGCAAATTTTATATTTGATGAGGATGAATTAAATCGAGACCTGCTGCCTAAAACCGTTTCTAAATTACTGTGAACATTTATAGCAGCTTCATAGATGTTTAGTAAAATGTTTCATCTTTCTAAGATTTTGGAATAAATAATCAAACTGATGAAATAAAAGATTTGGCGGTAAATTTTATATCTGATGAGGATGAATTAAATTGAGACCTGCTGTCTAAAACCGTTTCTGAACTACCGCGAACATTTATAGCAGCTTCATAGAAGTTCAGTAAAATGTTTAATCTTTCTAAGATATTGGGATAAAGAATCAAACTGATGAAATTAAAGATTTGACGGTAAATTTTATATCTGATGAGGATGAATTAAATCGAGACCTGCTGCCTAAAACCGTTACTGAACTACTGTGAACATTTATAGCAGCTTCATAGAAGTTCAATAAAATGTTTAATCTTTCTAAGATATTGGGACAAAGAATCATACTGATGAAATTAAAGATTTGACGGTAAATTTTATATTTGATGAAGATGAATTAAATCGAGACCTGCTGCCTAAAACCATTTCTAAACTACTGTGAACATTTATAACAGCTTCGTAGAAGTTCAGTAAAAGGTTTCATCTTTCTAAGATATTGGGATAAAGAATCAAACTGAAATTAAAGATTTGACGGCAAATTTTAGATTTGAAGAAGATGAATTAAATAGAGACCTGCTGCCTAAAACCATTTCTAAACTACTATGAACATTTATAGTAGCGTCATAGAAGTTCAATAAAATGTTTCATCTTTATAAGATATTAGGATAAATAATCAAACTGATGAAATTAAAGATTTACATGGGTTTTTATCTAGATGCCTTTTTGATATTCACTAGTATAGTTTTGTTAGAGAAAATACAAGTTTTGCAATTTAATTTATTCTCGTAATTTTTATTAAAACACTCTCTCTATATATCATATTATTTTCTGGTAGGGAATGGGAATGGGCTAAAAAGGAGGAAGTGAGTTAACAGGCCAAATTTTTCTGTTAAATCCTTACATTCAATGCTGTCTGTAGAATATCACGAACAAAAAAGTAACCACCAGAATTCTCTGGTTTCTATTGTAATTTTAAAATCTTTATGAGTAAAATTATTGATAAAAATTTATCATTTCTCTAGTTGCCTTGCTGACTATTCAATTTTCAGCAAAGGCTAGCACGTTATCTGTTTTAGTGAGGTAAGAGCTTCAGACGGACTTGGAAAAGTTTTCATAAAATCGACAATAATTTTTAGGACACCAGGAAAACATTTATATTGTTAAATACATTATATTTTATGAAAAAACCAGAAAAATGTATTAACTTAACATAAATACAGAAGTTAATTTCCTATATCCAAGGAAATTATATTTGGCATAGCACATGAAGCACTTGTTCCACTAAATGCAAATGTTTCTTCATTTTGAACACATCAGAATTATCTTCATTCGTTTAATTTTTGTACATGTTCTTACATATCGTAAGACAAAATTTTATTCAAATAAATCTGTGATGCCTTTGTTATAAACTAGGGGGTGTTATAGAGATGGATAATCTTGGGGCAGATTTGCAAATTAAAGAACTGTCTTGGAAACTGGAAGGTGTGATAATCTAGGGAATGTAACTCCAAGCTTCTCCATACTTGTAGAAATTTGAATAAAATTATCTTACCCCAAATAATATTTATTCAAATACGAAAGCATGATATTTTGCATTTCCAACTCTCGGCTACAGTTTCCACTTATTTTTAAGAAGAAATTTTCCTTTTCGGATTATGCATATGAACCATTTTCCCAGTTTGCTTACATCTGATGTTCCCCAGGAAAAAAAAGAGAAAGTCGAATAAAAGAAATCAATGTTTACGGATTTGAAATCCATATCTTAGCGTTATAGAACTGGATGGTCTGCATAATTCACAACTTAGCTAATAATTGAATTAAAAAAAATAATGTTTAAAGATAAAAAGGGAAAAAATAATATTAAAAACATTGATTTATGCTTCATCATTTTCTTTCTTTTCTCCCTGGGGTAGCAAACGTAAGCAAATTTTGAAAAGGGGCCATATTTCACTGTAAATTATTGGTTTTGGAGAAGCATATACAGATCATTAATTTCAATTTCTTTAATGTTGATAACGAATTTCAGGATTTTATTAAGTGGATTTTTTAAAGAAGCATTATTATAAATTATTTTTTATAATACTTCTTATTCTATTATTATAATGCTTTATTATGTTTATTATAAATTATTATTGTTTTTCACTGAAATGTTTCATCATTTCATATTCCATATAGTCATACTTGAGAAAATTGAATTGAATGATGAATGCACTGTAGGGTGATACATTTTAGCAATTCAGTCCATGGTTTCGAAACCAACCCAATTATATGGATATTAGAAGTATCCCAGTCATAAGTGAAATAGGTTTTCAGTAGTAGGTGCAGGTGTACTAGTTTAGAAAAATATTAAGTTTAATATTTAGAAAGAACCAAATAATAAATTTACCAATTAGAGAGGGTTTAACACATTTCTTATATAATGTATAAAACAGATTATTTATCGTGAAAAATATATTATATCCAATATTTTAATATTTTTTAAAATATATATCTATATGAAAAGAATATTTATAATATATTTATTATAAAATATATATATATAATATATATCAAATATATTATTTTATACTTTATATATATTATTATATATATGCATACACATAATATATATATATATATTATATATATATAATATATATATATATATATATATATAAAATATATATATATATATATATATATATATATATATATATATATATATATATATATTATATATATATAAATTATATATATATTATATATATATATAATATATATATATATATATATATATATATATATATATATATATATATATATATATATTATATATATATATATATATATATATATATATATATATATATATACGTAATATCGGAAGGAAATAATATTGTAATAGGGAAAAAGTGTAATATAGGAATAATAGATCTAGGAATAAGCCCCTTCAAAAAAAAAGTAATAAGGGAAAAAACCTACAAAGTCCCTAAGTGTGGCACAAGACCACCAGCAAACACACAGATGTAAACCACCTGTGGGACATGAAGAAGCAATTTTAATCCCCGTTTGACGTTACAGAAGTCGTAAAATCAAACGGGTCAATCACCTGTGATACTATAGAGTCACATAACTTGCGTTATTTCCCACGCCAGCTACGTGCTCCGCACAGGATAGAGTCCTACGCTATCTGTTCGGATAGACTAAAAACAAAACGAAAAATTGCAAGGACCAATGAAGAAAATGCCCCAAACTCGCCCTAGCAAATTCTAAATGGTTAGCCACAAAAATACCCCAAAACCCCATAGTGTAAGATTTTATATTTTCTATAAAGAGTTCATATTCTGTATAAAGCCGTCAGTTACAAAAGGAGACATTCTCTCACCAGATGTCAGTTAGATAGTTAATATGTTCTCGCTCCAGCAGTTAGTTAAACTAGTCATGACAATCAGACTATACATGTCTTTGAGATCAGACATTAGTTAGAATGACCACTTTTGCTATCTCAGCCGTTTGGGTTAGATCAGTCCTTCTATAGACCACCCTCAGTTTTGAGTCTGCTGACCACAGTATTTCGTATTTAAGATGTCTCATGCACTGGACATTCAAGGATAAATAAAGACTTTAGGAGCACAATAATGGATCTATATGGATCAAATATGGATCTAAGCAATAATATATTGCTTTATACAGGACATTATATATATATATATATATATATATATATATATAAATATATATATATATATATATATATATGTGTGTGTGTGTGTGTATATGCATGCATACAACATTAAAGATTCAAAGATTTACATGCATCTTTTTATAGTTTCTTTATAACCTATTGGGCAAACAATGCATAAAAATACACAGAATTCTCGTCCTATCTGGTGTAGTTAGAATTGAAACTCTACTCTTTAAAATCAAATAGGATTTTTTTTAAAAAACATAATGCAGATTCAACATATTCTATAGTATTTTGAAAATATCATTTTATACTTATATTTAATAAAATCACATACAGTATATGCTAAAAGAGTATCATCCCTAAGTTCTAAAATCTTTCCTGAAATATATTGAACTCGCTATTTTTATATAAACTTTAGTTCTTAAAAGAAATGATAACGCAAGGGATTTAAAATAATCCTGCATTAAGATATACCTACTTCAAAATCTTATTTACTGCATATGTTACAAAACTTTCGTTTTAATGTTAATAAAAGTACATTACGGATTACCTGAAGGAATCTTATTATAGTTACAAAAAATACAATATTCGAGAAGAAAAAATTATTTTTCCTAAATTTCTAATGCTTGCATTTTAATACACCAGGAATGTGAAGAAAAGAGAAAATATTTAAAAAATTAATTCTATAGTTATTAAATCTATTTTATAATTCATTTTATATTGCTTCATAATTTACAGGAAATACAAATTTTAAATTTAAAATCTACAAAAGTTACAGCTAGAAAAGCATGCCAACAAATTCGAAATAATTCTGAATGAATCTAATTAATCCGAAATCTCTATTTTAAATTCTATTAAGAAGATTAAAAATGTTATTTTGGAATAAGTTCTTAAATAAATTTATTTTTTATTCAAGAAAATCCTAAATACAGATATAAATACGGATATAAGAACAGTGGATGAGTGTTTGAGATATAAGGAATACACCTTTTCCTTTTTAAACTATACTTTGTACAATTGCAAATTATTTTTGGAAGCGCTAGATACTTGTTTAATATTTAGCTTATTCTGACTACACCTTTCACTACTTTTCCTTAACTGTTTTTTTAAACTCTCATGTTACTTTCAACCTCTTCTGGCGAAACTCAATAAATAATGTATAGTGTACCTCGATCGCCCTGTTCTTGTATAATAAATGATAGTTATCCCTGATATTAACTCTTGTATCGTGCATAATAAATGATAGTAGTTCCTTATATTAACAAATGATAGTAGTTCCTTATATTAACAAATGATAGTGTTTTTAAGAAAAATACCTTATTAAAAGCGAACCTAATCTTAAAAAAATCTA
Source organism: Pardosa pseudoannulata (assembly GCA_032207245.1). NCBI lineage: Eukaryota > Metazoa > Arthropoda > Arachnida > Araneae > Lycosidae > Pardosa > Pardosa pseudoannulata. The sequence continues at coordinate 127,940,881 of CM063504.1, forward strand.
AATTTCTTTAACTGTTTTACAAAATGTATATAAAAATAAGGTATAGGGGATATTTAAGAATAGGCAAGGAGAAAATAGCTCTGTATAAAAGTGAAAAAAATGTATACAAAAGAATTATTTTAAAATGTGTTCATAATATGAAGTATGTTTGTACTTTTCCTTCCTTTCTATTTACAATTACAAACATTTTGATTAAATTGATTAAAGTTGTATGTGTTTGCTAATATATAGAAATCTAGTCTAATATTAATAATTATAGTGTTTTTGTGAAAAATACCTTATTAAAAGTACACCTTATCTTAAATCTGAATTTCTATAATTGTTTTACAGAATGTATATATAAATAAGGTAAAGATGATATTTAAATTCGAATAAGTAGTTATAATAAAATAGCACTTATAACCCTTAATTTAACAAGATGTTTTTTCAAATATTTTTAAATTTTAACTTGTGTTATATTCCCATGTCTGTATAAACATTAGGATATCTGTAAAATAAACAAAAAAAATCATTTTCCATTTTTGAGATAATTAATGTCCACTGTGGCGAATACTGACAATTATGTTATATAGTAGTTATAAATATACATGTCCGGTGTAGCGGACATAGCCAAATTAAGGGTTATTAGCCTATTTATTAGTATAATTGGTTAAATAGGTTTACGATAAATACGTTAAATAGGCTTCTGGTAGAGTCTATTCATTCAACTACTCAATTTTCATCTAGTCACCACCTGCTATAGACACATCTTTCGCACATCTTGTACTTAAGTCTTTTATTATTTAACTTATCTTTTTGCAAGCTTTTGCAATTTTAACCTATGTTGATTAACTCACTGCGCCTATAATGAGTTATTATTTTTCAATTAGAGTTACAGCTTTAGTTCCTGGCCTAAAGTACTGCATAACTTGCATGTTACTTCTCTGGTTACTTTCGTGTGTATCATAATAATAGGTTGCTTAGAGATATCCAAAGAAGCAAAAAATTCCCCTAAATAACTGCAAATGTGAACCTAACTTGTGATACAATCTGAAAAACGCCAAGTTAAGTGTAAAGAACAATACATATAACCATACCTATGTCTAGTATTAACAAATGATAGTGCTTTTATGAAAAAATACTTTACTAAAAACATGCCTAATCTTAAAATATCTAAATTTCCAGAATTATTTTACTGCATGTATAGCAAAACAAGATAAAGAGGATTTTTAAGAATAGGTAACGATAAAATGGCACTGTATAAAAAAGTGAGAAAAGTTATATATCAAAAGAATTATTTTAAAATGTAATCATAGTATGATCGGGTGGTGTTTGGTACTTTCCTTTCTTTCTATGGATATTTTAGTAATTACAAAAAATTTGATTAAAGTTGATTAAAGATATATGTGTTTGCGCTCAAAACCAAATATAACCATATTTATGTCTAATATTAATAATTATAGTGTTTTTGTGAAAAATACCATATTAAAAGTATTATCTTATCTTGAATCTGAATTTCTATAATTATTTTATACTATGTATATAAAAATAAGGTAAAGATTTTTTTAAATACGAGTACGTAGTAACGATAAAATAGCACTTATAATAGCCTATTTATCAGTTGGGTTCGTTAAATAGGCTTCTAGTGGAGTCCATCCATTCTACTACTCAATTTTCATCTAGTCAGCACCCCTGCTACAGACACATCTTTTGCACGTGTTGCACTTAAGTCTTTTATTATTATATTGCACTTAAGTCTTTTATTACTTTCTTATCTTTTTGCAAGCATTTTTGCAAGGTTAACCTATATTCATTAACTTTTTGCACCTATAATGAGTTACTATTTTTCAGTTTAGGCTATGGCTTTGGTTCCTGGCCTAAAGTACTGGATAATTTGCATGTTACTTCTCTGGTTACTTTCGTGTGTATCATAATAATAGGTTGCTTAGAGATATCCAAAGAAGCAAAAAATTCCCCTAAATGACTGAAAATGTGAACCTAACTGGTGATACAATCTGGAAAACGTCAAGTTAAGTGAAAAGAACGATACTTACAACCATACCTATGTCTAGTATTAACAAATGATAGTGTTTTATGAAAAATACCTTATTAAAGGCACACCTAATATTTAAAAATCTAAATTTCTATAATTATTTTACAGCTTGCATACAAAAATAAGGTAAAGGTGATTAAGAATAGATAATGATAAAATAGCACTGTATGAAAAAGTGAGAAAAATTATATATCAAGAGAATTATTTTAAAATGTAATGCAATGCTACAATGTCACAAAATTATACTGTGTGTAGCTATTTAAATTTTCATAATCAATAATTTAGAAGCAGTTTTTAGTAGGATATTCATGTATTACCTTTTACTCTATAATTAATATACATTATTTTATAATAATTATAAACGTAAAATTAAATAATGTAAAATATATTACTTGCAGCACAGTGAAAAATCCCTTTAAAACACTCACTATACTTCATGCTTTCTTTTTAAGACTAACTTAGTATAACTTCTCTTTTATTCTAAAACTACGAATAAGAGTAAATTTTATTTAATGAATTTGTTTTGTATTAGATTAAATATCGGAAATTACTCAAGAAAGTAATGCCATGAAAGATCCACCTGCCTCTGGTTTTTGTTCCTTTACTTTTTCTCAATAGCCATTAGGAAGAGTTCCAAAAGGATTAAGAATTTTAGATAACTATTAAATACGTAGCGAGATATTACTTTCTCTAGTTTCTTAATTTATAAGTTGTATGGTAACTGAAAAGTTTTAAAAAACGGATTTCATTACTATATTATACTTTACAAAAAATATTTTAGTCTACTTTGTGTACTTAATATCGACCCACGTTGAGATAAAATATGCGCTACTATTGTATATAGCAATGTACTATAGAACACTGTTGTCATATAAAATAGTAGCATATCTAACGTGTACATGTGTAAAATTATATTATCCTAATACGTATATATTTGTATAAATATATATACATATACGTATATACTCATGTATGCATATATGTACTTGTTTTCGGCTATACTTAAATACTCTTATACTCAAATGCCCATAAATATAGGTAAAAAGCATGTGATTGTATATAGTGTATAAACATTAGTATATAAATGTATGGATATATTAACACTAAAAAAACATTCGCTATAATTTCGTCTCACAATGAGATAAAATAATATATGCTTCTATTTTAACGTAAAATATTTTTGTTTAAATAAATTCCATTATAAACTATGTTTTTTATTATTTAGGTACTGTTAAGAAGCACTTTGTATTGTTGAAGAGTACTTGTTTATGCATGCTTT
>CM063504.1:127949191-127964191 GCA_032207245.1 Pardosa pseudoannulata
CCGTGGCACACAGGTACAACTGGACTTCTTGAATACCACACGAAACTGGAGAAAGGCTCTCCAAAAAACCATTCGCCACAAGTCGTAGATCCTGCTATTTTCTTCCGTAGGGAAACTCGAGTGGCCTGACGTCAGATTTCGCCTTTTCCCATTGGCTTTTCCTTTACGCATCACCATCATGCTAGCCTCCAATTGGTCCTTTAGTTGGCCACTCACAGTGTAAAATTCCGACGTTCTAATCACCTCGGACATCTGAAGGCGTGTGGAAGCGAAAACCCTTTGTAGTATAATGTCAAAAACCCAGACAGAGAGTCGCCTTGGCCTGGGCTTTAAGAAAACCTCTTTGTGAAACCAATGGGGCGTAGTGATGTCACATTGTATACACTGAAACTCACATTTGACCAAGATACTGTGAGACTAGATGATACTTAAAAGCCTATTATCCAGTATTTTTTTCTAAATAGATCTCCAATGATGTGAATTCTTGTTTTAAAGATCTAAATGGGCAAGAGATATGTAATACGACATAGGAAAATTTGCATGAGTTTATATTCAATCTTCTAACCTGAGAAAAACATTCTTGAAACTCCAAAACGGTAATAAGGAAGTGGAAAGATCCATAATTCTTTCTTTGAATGAGGAAAAATTTTACTAACTATAAAATATTGAGAAATATACATGATTATGTATGACATTTAAATACCCTACAAAAAAATTATGTTAAAAATCCTCCTGATGTTATTAAATATAATTTTAGTCGATATAATTATTCCAAAATTCAATACTCTGAAAAATATGAATCTTTCAAATACTTTTAGCCAAATATTTGAATTACGGAAAATAATGAACTGCAGAAATAATTTCCAAAAAAACATTTTAAAATGAATAATTTCAAAGAGAAAGAAAAAATAGCAAAAAGATATATTTTAAGTTTTAAAACATTAATTAAATTTTCCGATGGAACTTTTCTGACCTTTTATAAAACGAGCAAAATGAAACAAAATTTGCACTTTTTTTATAACGACCTAGGAAGTTTTTATTCCAAAGTAGAATCCAATTAGAGAGAGAATTCTTTTATCGAAATTAAGTCAGATTTTAAAACATTTTAGTGGAAGTACTTCGTAATTTAGAGAAATAATAAAATAACAATTTGAGTAAGTGCATTATTTTAAGAAAACCAGTTCATTTAGTTTTTGGTTTGCAACTTTGTTTTGAAAATTAACTTTTGCAAGGAACTTTATAAAGGACTTTTGGAGATTATTCTTCTGATGCAATCATAAGAATCGCAGTTTTTTTCCCTTTGTGTCATGCAGTTCTCTATATATTTGGGTATTAACCTGTGATTAAATGTATAGTGGTATTTATTTTGGTTGTGTTGCGTAAAAATATTTTAGTACTAAATTCAGCCACAGGTTCTGAGAAACTACGGACCTAATATATGAAAATAAAATAAAAGCTAAATTAAAAGCATGTGAAACCAGCTTAAAATAAAAAAAGTAAATCTATTATAATGATATATGTATAGATTTATGTACGCACAATCTGATTCTATCTTCCTATTATTTACTTTATCAACACCTTCAAATTAGGTGCCACTCTAGTTTAGTTCTGACAATAATTTTTCATCACTTAAGTAAAAATGTAAATATAAGAGAGAGGACCTAATCTCAACTTCAAATATATGTAAAAGGGGGTATTTTGTGAGTTAATATGGTATGCCCGGAACACTGCTGATTGAGGGCTGATCAGGATTGGGTATGTATGGATCTTGGGTATGTATGGAGTGTCGCTCTGGTCAGGTGCTTCCTTCTGAGTGTTTGGGGTGCGGCCGTAATATTTGATACAGAAACACTGCTGCTAGTCGCTAGATGTTCTGAACGTTTCCGGTGTCTCTGTCGAACTCAAGGCTATTCTCCTTGGACACCCCAAGTCTCACTGTCACAGTCGTCTCCTCAGACTCCTGACCTTTCTGCTCTCCTTCATTCGACTCCACTCTCCTACACCTCCCGTCTGACTTGTCTCCTGGACTCGACTCCCGTACACGTTTTCTCTTTTTTTAGATTTTTCTTATTTTATTAATTTCATCTTTGTCCCATCCTCCTTCTTATCGTCCAATCGGGATAGTTGTAAAAATCTAATTGATTTGCTTCACCCAGCCTTCAGACCGCCAACTTGGAAAACCTTATTCCTTCTAATTGGGCACTGTCCCTTAGGGACTCATAAATACCTCCACAAAGGTACATTCTTACTTAGTGTCAAGTACGGAGACGGGATTCTAATCTGGGACTGGGATTAGAACCCCGCCCGAGACTACCATACAAGACAACAATAACCGTAGAATGTAATTTTATGGTTCTCTTTCCTTTACAAAAGATGTGATGAGGTCAGATTTACATCCTGAGCATTTTACTTCTTGTATGAATGGATCAATTATATTACTGATCTAAATCGCCTCATCACATGTAGTTGTTATCTTAAAGCTTTTTTAATATAGAAAGGATATCTTTTTAGTTTTTTTGTAAGAGATAAAAATGATTTAATTGAAAGTATATAAGATAAAATAAAAAAAAACTGTCTGATTATTGTCTAGACAGTAATATATTGTCTTAGATAAGACAACTTATTACAGTCATAAATTGTCTCATCACTCTAAAGTAGCTTGGTTTTACTTATAAAATATTTGTAAGGAATTTTCCATGACTTGTGTTTCGCTTACATGTGCCTTTAATGATATCAACAAAATCATCCCCACTGACCCCTTCCGCCCTGCGTTCCTTAGGGAAAATAAGATGCCGGCCGGCAAAGGAGGGCTGATAAGGTTTTTCGGATGCACTTGTTTGTGTTTTTGAAGGCCGGTAGTACATCTGGAAAGGAGGACTTCTCTTTTCGGCAGGGATCAAGTTTCAAGAATGCTGACCCCTTCCTAACCGAAGAAGGGAGAGAAGATCTATCAGTTGGATTCGGGCTTGCGATTTGGAAGTATATCTCTGTTTTGCAGCGAGACAATTGCATTTTTGGATATCAAAATGCTCGGTTAATCTTTTTTGATTTTAGGCAGACTCAGTGGTTCTATATAGGACATTTTGTTCTACTCGAAAGTTTCATAAATCTTGTAAACAAAATTTGTGTTGTCCGCCTAAGCTAGTTGGAGGATTTATTTAGTCATGTATCCCAGCGGCGATCTAAGAACATACCTGCCCCAGTAAAGTAGGCTGGCAGGTCCCACGTAAGCATAGCACCCCAGAACAGTGTGTTATTACAACGTATCCCCCGGAGTGAGGTGGTTTTTACAATATTGTTATTACATCATGTAACATTTTTTTAAAATTAATCTTAGTGAAAACTTTCAAAACTTCCATTAAGGTTGTTTTTTTCCTGATTGGAAAAACTGCATGCATAATTGATGTTTTATACCTACTAAAAACTTGAATATCATCCATTCTAGATACAAAGCAGTCGTTAGTCTATAAAATAAAACGGCAAAATATCAAAATCAAATATTTGGAGTTTATTCAGACAATCCATCTTTGGTGTTGTCTTGCCTATACGTTTTATACTCACTTATATAATGCTGGGAGGGTGCAAGGAACCCAGCGAATGAGAGTGTTAACATTAATCAAATTATGAGGTTTAGAAATGATATTAAGTTAATTAAAGGAGTTAAGCAGAAAATTAGGTCTTCTCAGTATCGCCAAAGGTTACCACAGTTAAAAAAAACAAAGAAATTTCTACCGTAACTTAAGACATACAATAGCCAGAAATTTATTTTTTAAAGCAATTATAATTAACTTGGTTAGTTTGGTTAAAATATCATCACACACACACACACACACACACACACACACACACACACACATATATATATATATATATATATATATATATATATATATATTATATATATATGTAAATTATAATGTATATATATATATATATTTATATATACATATATATAAATTTATATGTATATATGTATATATATGTATATATATATATATATATTATATATATATATATATATATATATATATATATATATATATATATATATATATATATATATATATATATATATATATATATATATATATATATATATATATATATATATATATATGTATATATAGTTTAACTCTGCTTTTGCATTTTTAGCGAATTTTAGTTTTTATATCACTTATATATACCTTCAATCAAGTACATTTTACATTTCACATAGCAAAGATTCAAGATCTACTCTCTTGATAACAAGCTCTATTCTCAATTAAACCAAGTAATGCCCTAAATTGAATCTACTGTTTCATTTTATCGACTGTTAAAAAGCGTGTGTAGAATTTTTGTTTCTTGGAACGATTTTTACCTTGTAACAGAAGTAATTGGCAATTCTAAATACATTTAAACAAACTTCCGATTCTCTGGTATTATTTATAATTTTATCACTTCGCTATTTTAGGATTGTCCAAGACTTTGTAATAAATTTAATTTTCTCTGTGTACTAGCGACTTAAATCATTACGAAAAATTATACATTTTTTTTTATAAATTTTAATTTTCAATACTGAGTTTACATGTGGCACCAATTAAATATTACGATAAATATATAAACAATTTTTAATGTTTTCAGCAATTGTTATCCCATGCATTTTATAGAGGCAGCTGTTACCTAATGTGGACAATCTATAATACTTTTCATATTTGTTTCACTCTTAGATATTCATAGTAACGTAGATTGAAGATATTCAGTAACACGAAATAACGTATGTTAATATATTTAAAGAAATTCGTTCATAGAGTAACCTTTTACTCCATTCTCGCCTTTATTTGCTCTCTGAAATTGCGTTTTGCAGCACTAAAGACTTACAATGGAAATTTCTGTTGCCTTCTCGAATATCACCCAACGTAGTATTTCCCATAGCTTCCATCGTCTTCCTTTTATATGAAAAGAAATTCAGATATCTTTTTTTTTATTTCTCAAGTAAATTTAAAATCCCTATACTTGATGAGAATGAAAATGATTTGTAATGGGCCTGTTCTATTCCAAAAATAAAATTCATATTATTTTAATGATTTAGGATCTATTATTTAGATGTTAAATGTATTTCATCCATCAAAACGGCGGTATTTTCTCAAGAAATGTGTAAATGGAACCTGCGAAATAGCTTTAAAATGGACCTAGCAACATTATAAACCTTTTACAATCGTATTATTGAAATGTCTAGCAGAGATGAAAATACCTATTTACTACTTTAAGTAATAGAATTATCCTTATGGAAATGCATCTGTTCTTTCGCTTTCGTTACAAATATTTAATATACTTCGACATAGGAAACATATGAATTTTATCTTTTGTTTTGTAAAGATTTCGAAAATTTTGAATTAGGATACAGCTTGCATACATTAGCTTATAATACTGACAGTTTTATTATGTTCTTAATAAAAATCTAAAACAAAATTTTGGAATGTATTACAATTATGAATTTTACATTACCTATTGTTACCTATTCTTTATTATATTATCTATGTCTCTGTGTATTTTCTATATGCAATATGTGCAAGTGTTTCTTATGTAAGCATATACAGTTTTAACAAGTTTCCCACTTCAGGGGACTCTAGAATACGTTCTATTGGTCCAAATACAATTGGAACTACAGATAATTCAAATAATACGCTTGATATTTATTACATAAAACTTTTCAGTACAAAAATATGCCTACATGTGGTGCTGTGATACATGTGTCCTTTAATATGCTTTATAAATGCTAAATAATATTAAAAAGTAGCATTAAAAGTACTCAATGTTCCTCTCTTCATGTTCAACAATATGCAGCGATCACGTTTTCCACATCTGACCGGAATGAGTTTGCTGGAATATCAAGAACATGACGCCGAATGCTGCTCTTCAGATCTACCACAGATACAGGCATTTGATGATAGATCTTGTCCTTCAGGAAATTCTCCAACCAAAAGTCGCAAGGTGATATCTGGTGATATATGAATATGGCACGTCCAGACACTGGGCCTCTTCGTATCCCCTTCATACGACGTAATTGTTTTAGAACTGCATAGGTGTTCTTCTGGTTCTGGTAAAAAACGTTCTACCAGTAGCGCTTTTTCTTGCAACGAATGCATAATATGCAGACTAGAAATTAATGCCTGACTGAACTTAATGAAACTAAATAAACACCATATATGTTACAGAGCCACCTATAGGTGGATTTGTGTACTAAAACTTTTTATGTAACAAATGTCAAGTTCATCATTGAATTTATTTGTAGTTCCTATTGTATCTTATTTGGATCAACGTAGTGCGTTCTAGATTCCCCAGAAGTGGATTTCTTGCTAACTCTGTATATATATATATTTATATATATATATATTTTATATATTATATATATATATTATATATGCATATATATATTTATACATATTATATATTTGAGGAGAGTACATTCTAATTACTTTTAATTACTTTTAAATTAATAATTAAATTGGTACAATGCATCTGGAAGGAGGTTACGATTTTTATTTTACCTTTACGCTTTATGGAAACACAGATTTCAATTTGTTTTCTCCTGTTTTCCATATTTGGTTTCCTACTGGAACCAAAGTACAAATGATAGCCCCTCTGGATGATTTGTACCGTCATAAAATATATTTTGTCATATAATGAAATTTCTAAAACCGCTATGCAGCTGTCTGAACAGGTTTTTATGAGAAAAAAAGGTTCATAAACATTATCATTTATAGGACTGTTGGACCAGTAAAATAGCTCACTAATTTAAAGTGTAGTCATTAAATCTTCCGGTTTTTATAGATTATTTTTTCATTCACAGATACTAAATTTTAGCTTGTTTTTATATTTTTCTTGATAGATATTTTAAGCAGTTTTTAGCTTTTCAATTAACGATTACTTGTTGTTAAGAGACATTCTTATAGCATAACAATAAACTGGAATGTTCTAAGCCTAACAACCAACATGTAGTCGACATGATTCATTGGGCATTAGATGATAATCCTCAGTGTTATTTGAACGCCCACCGTATATTGTGGACGTCGAATAGATGTTACGGTTAATAAAAGTATAGTGCAGTTGAAGGAACACAAACATTAAATTTGCTTTTTCAAACCTACATTTTTCAATATTATTTAAATTATTTTTGTTTAGAATCATTAAGTGTCCTATGTCTTATAAAATTATTCATTGTATTTTGAGTCATGACATGCCATGTTTTTAGAGATATATCAAAATACAAAACAAGGATATAGATTATTTAATAATGAAAAGTAAAAAAAACTTCAACATTACAGAATTTTATTAAATTATGTTTATATATATATATATATATATATATACATATATATATATATATATATATATATATATATATATATTATATATATATATATATATATATATATATTTATATATATATATATATATATATAAATATTATATATATATATAAATATTATATATTATATCTATTAAATATATTATATATATTATATATTTATTTATGTATATATTTATATATTTATATATTCATATATTTATATATTTATATATTCATATATTTATATATTTATATATTATATATTTATATATTTATATATATATATATTTATATATTTATATTTATATATTTATATTTATATATTTATATTTATATATTTATATATTTATATATTTATATATTATATATTTATATATTATATATATTATATATATATATATTATATATTGTATATATATATATATATATATATATATGTGTATGTGTGTGTGTGTGTATTGTAATATCTTTTTTTAGCTAAAACTTTCTTATGAATTTTTTAATGTTCGAAGCAAGAACCTTTTACAAGCACATAATTATATAGAAAATCTTGTTTACGAAGTAGCGTACTGTTTATTCTAATAAAGTAAAAACATAATTAAATTTTTTCTCTGCTGCAATACACCTTTTTTGTTGGACACTATTAAATATACTCCAACATTTTCGTTATCTCAAGAATACTTATCGCGGAAGTCTTCAATCAAGCTATTAAATTAAATTTTAAAAAGTAGAATAAGTTGCTAGTGAAGCGAAAATAGATAGGAAGTTTAATAATAAAAAGTTGAAAGAGCCAGATGGGACGTGATGGACCTTTATGTTTGAGAGTGTGTTAAAAAAGATACGTTTCAAACTTCTTTCATAGAAAATATTAAAATAAGTAAATTTGTAGGAAATTGGGATGGAAAGCAAATGAAATTAAGTGTAACTTTACTTTAATCTCAAAAAATGCTTTAAAATCTTTGAAATGCATGAGCAGTTTACATAATATACTACTTTTAAACTTGAAAGTATTTCTTTTTAATTTACCTTATACTTTATCCTGAATTTATAAACAATTACTTAAATCTATTTGATCTTCGTAAATGCAGATTTTATTACTCTCTTAAAGTATCATTTAAGAATGGGTTAATTCACATAAACTGTATTTACATAATCCTGATTTTAAAGGTAATTATTTTAAATTATTGGTGTTTAGTTTATTCAGGATTTATTTTTGTACAGATAATTGATGAACGTTAGTATTGCATTGCATTAATTTTAATTCCTAAGTAGAAAATCAAACGAATTTAATAGATTATTTTAAAATATAGGTAAAATATGATAAATTTTAAACTATACTATATGATCTAAACAGATCTGTCAAAATCTCTATATCAATGAAATATTTATGAATAAATTTATGAAAAAGTCAAATTAAAGGGATTAGAGGAAAAAACGTAAAAATGTTACTAAAGAAAAGAAGGTTTTCGGAGATGAAAGATATTTTCGTTTTTATAGCTTAAGACAGAAAAGCTAATCCTACAACTCACCAATTAATACCCACAATATCTGTATGTGTGCGTTACAATATCTGTTTTTAGTTAAGAATTTTTTATGAATTTTTTAGAGGCCATAACAAGAAGAATATACAAATACATATTTAAATAGAAAATCTTGTTTACTAAATTTACTCCCGTTTATTCTAACAAAATAAAAGTATAATTAAATTTTTTCTCTACTGCACGATACATTTTGTTTTGGACACTATTAAATATAATCCAACATTTTCGTTATTTCAAGAATACTTGTCTAGGAAATCTCCAATCAAGTTATTAAATTAAATTTTGAAAAGTAGGATAAGTTGCTGAAGATAGATAGAAAGTTTAATAATAAAAATCTTTAAAGTGCCAGATGGGCCAGAATGGTCCTTTATGTTTGAGAATGTGTTAAAAAAGCTACGTTTCAAACTTGTTTCATAGAAAATATTAAAATAAGTAAATTTGTAGGAAATTGGGATGGAAAGCAAATGATATTAAGTGTAACTCTACTTTAATCTAAAAAAATGCTTTAAAGTCTTAGAATTGTATGAGCAGTTTACTTAATATACTACATTTAAACTTAAAAAAGAAGGAGAGGTATTTCTTTTTAAAGTACCATGTACTTTATCTTGAATTTAAAAACAATTACTTAAATCTATTTGATCCTTATAAATGCAGATTTTATTACTCTCTTAGAGTACCATTTAGGATGGGTTAATTCACACAATTTGGATTTATATAATCCTGATTTTAAAAGTAATTATTTTAAATTATTGGTGTTTGGTTTATTCAGGATTTATTTTTGTATAGAGAGTTAATAAACACTGAATTCATGAAGTATTGCATTGCATTTATTTTAATTCCTAAGTGGGAAAACCAAACGAATTTAATGGATTATTTTAAAATATAGGTAAAATATGATACATTTTATATTATACTATATGCTCTAAACAATTATATCAAAATCTCTATATCAATGAAAATTTATGAATAAATATGTGAAAAAGTCAAATTAAAGGGATTAGATGAAAAAAGTAAAAATTTTACAATAGAGAAAGAAGGTTTTCGAATCAGAAAGATCTTTTCGAATTTTATTGATAAAGACAGAAAAGCTAATCCTATAACTCACTAATTAATAATCACAATGTGTGTGTCTGTGTGCGTTACAATATCTGTTTTTAGTTAAGAATTTTTTATGAATTTTTTAGAGGCCATAACAAGAAGCGTATACAAATACATATTTAAATAGAAAATCTTGTTTACTAAATTTACTCCCGTTTATTCTAACAAAATAAAAATATAATTAAATTTTTTCTCTACTGCACGATACATTTTGTTTTGGACACTATTAAATATAATTCAACATTTTCGTTATTTCAAGAATACTTGTCTAGGAAATCTCCAATCAAGTTATTAAATTAAATTTTGAAAAGTATGATAAGTTGTTAGTGAAGTGAAGATAGATAGAAAGTTTAATAATAAAAATCTTTAAAGTGCCAGAAGGGACAGGATGGTCCTTTATGTTTGGGAATGTGTTAAAAAAGCTACGTTTCAAACTTGTTTCATAGAAAATATTAAAATAAGTAAATTTGTAGGAAATTGTGATGGAAAGTAAATGATATTAAGTGTAACTCTACTTTAATCTCAAAAAATGCTTTAAAGTCTTAGAATTGCATGAGCAGTTTACTTAATATACTACTTTTAAACTTAAAAAGAAGGAGAGGTATTTCTTTTTAAAGTACCATGTACTTTATCTTGAATTTAAAAACAATTACTTAAATCTATTTGATCTTTATAAATGCAGATTTTATTACTCTCTTAGAGTACCATTTAGAATGGGTTAATTCACCCAAATTGGATTTACATAATCCTGATTTTAAAAGTAATTATTTTAAATTATTGGTGTTTAGTTTATTCAGGATTTATTTTTGTATAGAGAATTAATGAACTTAATTATTGCATTGAATTAATTTTAATTCCTAAGTGGAAAAACCAAACGAATTTAATGGATTATTTTAAAATATAAATAAGTTTATAATATTTATAATAAATAAATATAAATAATTTTATAGTAAAATATAACAAATTTTAAAATATACTGTATGCTCTAAAGAATTGTATCAAAATCTCTATATAAATGATAAATTTATGAATAAATTTATGAAAATGTCAAATTAAAGGGATTAGAAAAATAAAAAAAATAGTACAAAAGAGAAAGTATGTATTAAAAGCTGAAAGATCTTTTCGTTTTTATTGCTAAAGAAATATTATTAACAAGATAACATTTTAAACCTTATATTATTAACATTATAAACAAGATTACAGAAAAGCTAATACCACAACTCACCAAATTATAATCACAAAACAATAATTATTTTCCCAATCTTTTCTTCGTTTTTTTATGAAGAAAGAAAATCTTGTAACAAATATACAAAAAAATGTATCATGATGAGAAAAATGATGTTGTATCGAGTAACATAAGCAATAATAAGATTTGGGAATAAAAATTTTACTTTTATCCCTTTGTTTTAAATAAAAAATACGGTATTGTTATTTATTCGCATTAGCACTGAGATAAGCTTGGCATTTTGAGACAACATTTTTATACTCGAAAGAAAACTATGACACAAATATCATTTTCGGATCATATGGGAATCCGAAGTTCACATTTTCCTATTTAAACTCGGCAGAGAATCTTTTAGACTCAAACACACTTTTTCGAAAACAATTATTAAAAATTTCCCCGTGGAATATATATTTAAGTAAAACGTGTCAAAAATTGATTTTTTTTTTCTCTTCAATTTGTTCTTTATTATCATCAAAATGTTAGAAATAGATTAAAAAAAATTAAACAAAATCTTAAACGAAATAACTAATATTTTCAACATTTTCACATATCCCTTATATAATAATAACCTAAGTTGTCTGTCCGTGAATTTATGAAGCGGCTGTACCTGGAATGGATACAGGAATCCATATTGGATTTTTTATGACTTAGGGTTAGCAAAATTCACAGCGAGTTTGAAATCCACTCCATCACCACTTTTTGAACATTTAATGGTATTATTTCAAGCCTTATTCTCCCCTGTTAAGATCAGGAGATTAAATTTATCATTTTGGATATCATTCATATATACCACCAAATAATCACTGTCAATATCAAAGCCTTTGCTATCCATTCTATCACGTACGCGAACCTCATATACTCTATTTAGTTTCTTCCCCATGTGTAGGCATGGCACGCTCAGTAGAGTGTCTGCCCATTTGGTTGTCGTACTTCTCGGGTTGACGGTTCTGTCCTCGACGCTGCCAAATTTTTCTAAATGTCTAATTAATTTAATATTTTCTGCTTTTTTAAAAAAAATTCTTATTCCTAAAGTTGTTTTATTATTTTTAAAATAAATTTTTACTATTTTTTCAACTTTTTATGATTTTATTATTTTTATTATATTAAATTCACGTATTTTGTACGGATGTCCCTGGCCACATAAACATTTCATGTTTTCTATCCTTAAACTTTCTTCTCGTCTATTTTTATGTGTCCTTTCACCTTTTAGCTGTTAATTTTTCTGCTCGCCTTCATTTTTGTGTTTATTGAAAGAAATCTCTGGATTAGAGGGCTCGGCCCATGCAATCCAGGCACATGCCTACCGGGGTGATAGTTTCATTCCTTTACTTCCATTAATTACTGCGGCAAAAAAACTGAAGAACTTAATGATAATTTCGATGTAGCTAAGAAAACTTTGAATTATCTTTCTAAATGAATTCAACGGGATTCTAAACGGCATTCACAGTATCGGGAGACTTTAGAGGAGTATGAAGATTAACAAATTATTGAGCGTGTACCTGATAATTCTCAGCCAAAAAACAAACCATTTTCTTACCCGCCTCATAGAGTACTTTACAATTCTAGAAAATTCAAAATATACTGATTCCGTCATATGACGGGCTATATGCTAGTATAGGAAATATTAATGGATTGCAGTAGTTTTTGGCACAAATTGGACTATTTTCTGTATAGATATAATAAAGTAATGTAACGCAACAATTCGCAATAAACTAATGGTACTATGGCAAAATGGTAGAGCTCTGTTGTTCTGTACCGGAGTTCGCGACTTTGAATCCCGTTGCTAGAGTGGATGTTGTAGCCGTTCGGAATGAGCTTTAAGCAGTAGGTCCCAGTCTCATTAGTAATTGTGAACAAAACAGCGGACCGTAGCGCTCAAAATCAAACCAATCAAGAAACCTCAGAAAATACATTGCAATTAAATATTATAATATCTCTTCCAAATGAATGACTAGTATTCAAATTTGAAGGTAGCATTAAAATTACAATTTTTATGTAAATTACATAAACAAAATGCAATTCATTTAGCCCATATCTTTTGCTCATTTATTATCCTCCGTCCCCCGATAAAAATATTTTTCGTTGTCAAAAAAAAAAAAAAAAAAAATGCATATTCTCAAGCGTTTTTTTTTTTTTTTTTTTTTTTTTTTTTTTTTTTTTTTTTTTTTTTTATTTTTTTTATTAAACGATTTAAATGTTTTCTATTTTTACCATTTAAACTAAAAGTGTGAATGAACCCCTTCCCGTGACTAATTCGAAACCTTTTATCGATCATATGTTTTATTTTGAAAGGAATATTACTTTATTTTAACAAAACTATTTGATAAAGATTATCAAATGTAAGCTGGAAGTATATTCCTAAAGCACATCTTTAAAAATAAAATAAAGTAAATTTGAACGGTATTTTTTACCATAATAGTGTAAAAAATAATTTATCAAGTGAAAATAGAGCATCAAAATTAAAAAGAAAGTAAAATTTAAGTTTTTTACACAAAAATAAAGGTATCTCCGTTTTTGATGTCTTTAGATGTCTTTTGATAATAAATATATTTGCATTAACAAGAAAACAAATTTAAATTTCACGGACCTAATTTTTTTTCCTCAAGGGAATAGCACCTCATAAAAATATAAAACTAGCTAGCCCATAATCTTCATTACATTTTTTCCTTCATTACAAAATTAAATTATCAGTTTTAGGATGATAATTTCATGAGTTCTTTTATAAGACTCACATTTAAAAAAAATTTAATTTTGTCATTTGAAAGAATATATATTACAAAAATATATACACCAGACTAACAATTACTTTGCGGCAAAATAACTCTTGAAATGCGTATATTAAAAACAAGATTTTATATAAAATTTAAGGTAAATACCTTATTTATTCTTTACAAATTAATTATATTTGTACGAGAAATATATATTATCTTAAAGCAGAATAAATTTTTAACTTTAAAAAAACATATTCAATTTCCTTATGTATTTGTAATTTTTCTGTTCACATTTCCAGAGTGTTTTCAGAGTAAGTTTAAATTTAAAATAAAAATAGTTTTTAATATGCGTATTTGAAATGACATTTTGTATGTAAATATATTATATTTGTTTTTTAATTCGGTATATATTTTTCGGTTTTTAAATATATTATGTGGAATGGAAATAGTAAAAATTGAAGAAAATGCAAAGATGTTATTCTAAAACTTGAAGAATTTAAGATTTAATGAAATATGAGGAAAATTCTAATAAAAGTAATTTTTTTTGCCGGTTTATGATTTGTGATACGGAGAATTATATATTCCCTACAGCAGAAAGAAATTTTACTTCACAGAGGAAATAGGTACACATATTAATCTAATAACATGCAATAATATTATTAGAAAAGATTAGTTTAAATAAAATATTTGAAACAAACATAACAAAACGCAATTCCTTTGCTAAACTGAGCATTATATAAGAATACAGCATAAGTAATATAAAAATATCGTATCTACTCGTATATAACAGGTTCTCTGTATTTTACAAAAAAAAAAGGAATTCCTTTGCTTAACTGAGCATTATAAAAGTATACCGGATAGGTAATATAAAAATACAGTATCTTCTCGTATATAACAGGTTCTCTGTATTTTACAAAAAAAAAAGCAATTCCTTTGCTTAACTGAGCATTATAAAAGAATACAGCATAAGTAATATAAAAATATCGTATCTACTCGTATATAACAGGTTCTCTGTATTTTACAAAAAAAAAAGGAATTATTTCTCGTATATAAAGTGCACCTTATATTTGACATGGACGTGACTTACCAGATTTT
>CM063504.1:127966691-127974191 GCA_032207245.1 Pardosa pseudoannulata
TATATATATATATATATATATATATAGAGATAGTATATATATAGAAGAGAGAGAGAGAGAGAGACATATATGTAAGAGAAAAGTGAATTACATCGGTAAATTAATGTATAGATTTTGTATAAAACTCCGAAGATAGCTTTTAAAAAGTATATGAATCATGCTGAATTCCACTTATAGCAAAAAGTCCACATTACGGCCCGAAATAATTCTCAAGGTTTTCAAATCTAAAGTCGAAGGCGAAAACCCCGCATTTCTTGGGACTAGCGTTCACGCAGTCAGGGAAGGGATCTGTGCAATTAAAACTTTATAATGCCCTAGATGTGAATTTTGGAAATTCTGAACAATAAGAAAATGCACGCTATCGGAGGTAGATTTTACTCAGATTTTTACCTAGATTAATACTTAGATTTTTCATTTTCGGTGATGTTCCGTTCTTAGAAGGAAGTGGGGACCCGTGCAACTGATGCTCTAGTAATAAAGGTCTTTTGTGACTAAAGCGATGTCATGTTTCTGGCCATGACTGCAAACCACCAGTCGGATACTCCGTTTTATGGTATACATATTCAGTGTACTTCCCGAGATTGTTCAATTCCAAGGTTCCTCAAACATTCGACACTTTTTCAACAAATAAAGCTTTAATGTAAATGTATACTATTACATGTGAAGGAAAAAAAAGCTGATTCGACTAAAAATATAGTAGGTTGGATATCTGTTTCATTACTAGCCATTTTTTAATCATGGTGTTACATAAATTTAGGATTAATTTGACTTCTGGAGTACTGCAGGGATTTTTGTGTTTCATTTTGCAGTTAACTGTGGCCTAATATATATCGAAGTGCTCAAATAAAATAAAGAATGTTCTCAGAATCTTTAGAACTGATATTCAACTGAGAGTAATGAAGTACTTAGTGTAACATAAACTCTATATAATATCATTCTTTCAGACATTTAAACCTGTAATTCAGATGGAAATACGATTAGCATCGGACGCGATTTCTAGCACGTTCCAACATGTCTTTTCTAACATGTCCATATATTGGATTAAGATTCGAGATTTGCAAAAGACACTGAGTCTGTTGGACCTATGATTAATGTTTAGTGAACTAATCAAAGGTGATTATAGCAAGGTGTATTGCTGAATCATTGTACACAAAATATGCAATGTTGCAACTCTTGCTTGTTACGAACTATGATTCTTCTAAAAGTATGATTTATTACTTGGAGAGAAAATATAGCATTTCCGGATTCATTCATCTTCTAGTATATCCAGCATGTATATATGTATAACCTAAACTACTTACAGGGAACAAAACATTCTTGAACATTGCGAACATATAAAGTGTTTTTATGATATCGTAGGATTTTGTCAAAATCCACGTCTATCAAGACGAAACGAGGTATAGTGTAATTCAAAAGACCCCATACCATTTTTGTGGGTCTCTTTAGTCCGGTTTTATCTTTATAGGTACCACAACTAACAAATTCTGGCATTCCAGGATGATATGAGAGTCACTCTACCAGGTATAATACTACGTAATCCCATCCTCTATAAGTATTAGTGATGTACTAGAAAAATAAAAATTATAAAGAATTGCGTCTTGTTCTTTGATAAAATCTATATACTATTTTTAAAAGTTTATTTTTTGTTCCCTATTTCACAGTTTTAGGGAAATAGTGTTAAAATTCTTTAAACCTAGAAGCGAAACATTTTTGATTTTTTTCTTCACAGACGAAGAGGTAAAGACCACTAGAGAATACTACTATTTAAAATTGTAAATATAGTAATTACATTGAAGAAATAAAAAAGTATTTAATTGTATGTAACTTTATTAACGGGGATATAACAAAGAATTCGTAAACGATTCTTAGGTGGTCACCGTAAAGTTATTTAGAATGATAAATTTACTCGTTTGTTATGAAACCACAGGCATTTATCATAATGAATTACATTTAGCAACAAAATGGCAGATACTTTACGAATAACATTATTAGTGGAATAAAATAGACAGGTTTATGAAAGACTCTGATTAATATAGATTATATTCTGCTGAAATTGAGACAAATGTGAAAGAAGTATATGTATATAATGATAGTCGGTATGAGTATTTTTTTAACAATTGCTGCATGCTAGATGCAAAGTCTGTAAAAAAAAGTTAGTTCATTGCTGGTAATGCAAATAAAATAAAATAGAAACATAAAATAGTTTCTAGTATAATATAAAGAAATTTTATAAGGAATTACAGACCGTAACTAAGCCATGTGCAAATTCCTGTAATATATCTTAAAAACTTTAAATTGCAATCTTAACAAAATTTCATTTTATATATTTTTAAAGCTTCTAATCGTTTTTTTAAATTTATAATAGCATATTGTATTCATATTTAAAATTAAACGATTTAGAACCTAAATAGCAATTTCAGAAGTTGAATTGTGAAATGTGTTTTAAACGTTTGACTGAACAATCATAAAATATCCTTTTCCAAATTCTTTATAGAATCTTATGTTACTGCACTTAATTTCATTTCTTTGGAATCAACATTTTTATGTATATTTGGATATTAAAACGATGCACATCCTAATCCCTACGATTTAGTACGTGTACTGAATCTAAATCCCTCTTATTCCTTAAGACCTTAATCCTTTAGCGGACAGTGGTTTCGCTATGAGACCACATTTAAATATCTTAATTTTTTCTTTACTTTTTGTAGACATATGAATAGTTTTTTTCAATTTTTTTATGTTTTGACAATTTAAACTTTAATATATGAAAGAACACATTTAATTATTTTTCTTTTGAAATATATGTAATTAAACTTTCCGTACCTGGACAGTCAGTAGTTCGATTTTTCTGACTTATAACTTTAAATAAAAGTATCTACCAAACAACACTTATAAATTGTTAAGTTATTTATTTATTAAACTATTTTTAAGCTATTTATTTATTATGCTATATGTTTAGCTGTTTATTTATTATACTGTTTGTTAAGCTATTTATTTATTATACTATTTTTAAGTTATTTATTTATTATACAATTTATTAAGCTATTTATTTATTATACTATTTTTAAGTTATTTGTTTATTATACAATCTGTTAAGCTATTTATTTATTATACTATTTGTTAAGCTATTTATTTATTATACTATTTGTTAAGCTATTTATTTATTATGCTGTTTATTAAACTATTTATTTATTATACTGTTTGTTAAGTTATTTATTTATTATACTATTTTTAAGTTATTTGTTTATTATACAATCTGTTAAGCTATTTATTTATTATACTATTTTTAAGTTATTTGTTTATTATACAATCTGTTAAGCTATTTATTTATTATACTATTTGTTAAGCTATTTATTTATTATACTATTTGTTAAGCTATTTATTTATTATGCTGTTTATTAAACTATTTATTTATTATGCTGTTTATTAAGCTATTTATTTATTATACTATTTGTTAAGCTATTTATTTATTGTACTATTTTAAGGATACTTATTTATTGTTCTTACAATATAATCAAAATTTTACAAAGTATTATATTCACTCTCTACAAGAGGAGGGGTTTATCAGTTTAACTACCCCCCAAATCCTCCTAAAGGTATACCCCTCTAAGAAATGTTAAGAAAATTTTTTATATATTTTACATTCATAAGGTTCATAGATAACATTTAAAAACTAATTTCATTAAATTGCAAGGAATTTATGTTGGTGACCTTCAAAGGGTTAAAAGGAGTGTAAATTCATAATTATATGGACTTTGGATAAACTTTAATTTAGAATAAATCAAACTAAAAGTCCTGAATTATACAAATATACTAAAAAGGCAAATAGATGATGCAGTTATTTCGAAACATTTACAAAAATGTTCCCAGAAAATTTTAAATAAGATAATTATTATTCTTAATTTTTGCATAATTTTAAACATAGTTGTTATAATACTAAACTAAAATAGTTCATTTCAGTCTCCATATGTGTTTGAGTTTTAAAGTGTACTCACCCTTCTCTTTAAGAGACTGTTTTGAGGATTAAGCATAATTTTTAAATGTTTTCAATATACTACTGTAAAATATCTTCTTCTCAAACATTTTTTACTCCTACTATATTTTTCAAAACATAAATTAACATTTGTTTATACCGAGTTTCATAATCATGCAAAGTGATACCTATGTAGATCAGTGGATGGAACACTATATATATTTGTGTCCTTTTCAGTGTGAACTATTCCTATTCAGTTCTTTAAAATCGCCATAACGCCGTATTTTATATAGAGAGCCACCATGAATAATAATACCAATGAGAAAAGTACAAAACAGAACTGACTGAATTAAAAGGATAGACTTCCAAGATTTTTAGGATATTGTAAGGGTGAGATATTGATGTTTTAGGAAGATTCACCCAAGTAGAAAGGCTGATTATCACCATTAAAATACTCAGTTCTTTTATTTCAATTTGGGGTATGTAACTTTATTAACAGCATGCACTATAAAAAACCTTTACTATTTGTTGCCCATTTTATTGTGGGAGCACCAAATAGGTAAGTCAACTTTGTTACTTATGAAAGGATAACACAAATACTAAACCTAATAACCTAATACTACCCAAGTAATAATAGTACCTAAACCTAATACTAAACCACAAATAGCCTTAGGATTCGAACCTACATCCTGCAGCAGGGTACGTGAATGATCTAAACACTGCGCTAACTGGGTGGAAAATATTGAAATATATGTTCAATACTCAAAATTCTCAAAATACTCAAATACTCAAAAATATGTTTAATAAGAAAAAGAATTTGAATCCAATCTTAAGACATGTAAAATTAAACAAAATATGCATAATCTTACTCCATTTCTGAGGGCAAGAAGTGGTGAAAAAATACTTATTAACATCCTTATTAGCACTTACGCAAAGAAAAGTAATGAAAAGTGCCACAATTTATGAATATTCTATGTAAATATATGATTACAAGATAAATATTTCCATATGAACATGTTATACACTGAAATTACTTCTAAGCTAAACTACTTGGTAAAACTGTTCAACTAGGGGGCAATGGCTTACGGTACCAATCTCCATTACAACCAAGATTCCTGAGGTGGAAAGCATATATCCGATTAGGTCATGGTCAACCTTAAATTGAAACCCCAGTTCCCAAGAGATGATTGGTTCTCAGTTTGTTCACAAACTAAAAAGATGAAAATGTTAGTCAATCTTGCCCAGTCCTGTTATCGAATCTAGGTCCTATATCTTGAGACATTGATTGCTAACCCAATACGAGCGGGCTTTGAAATTACTTCTAAATTCCTCAAAAGCTATTAATAATTTACTTACTAATTTTAGAACTTTTGGACTTTTATAAAAAGCTGTGTCCCCCCACCCACTTAGGCTTATGCATCAATAAACTTCTTCAGTTGGATGTGGGTGTGGGTCATCTAAGTCTCTAAACATAAACAGCACATTATAGACTTTGAAAAGTTATTCTACAGAAATAAAATAAAATACCTTTTCTGTTACAATAAATGAAACTGTTTCGGTGGAAATCTCCTTTGGAAATACGGGAAATTGAGCTTAACTTTTAAAATTTATAGAATAATTTGCTTGCAAAATAATTTAGTATTTCAGATGACGTTTGTGTAAAAATTATCCAACAGGCTCAGTACTTTGTCACACTAATATTACCTTCGAATGTACAGAAAATTCTGTATGGGTTTGGAAGGGTTACTCGAAAATTGATGTACAATTTCGATACAAAAAGCACAAGTTTCAGACCTTTATATTTTGAATTGTTGTGTTTTCTCTAACACACGCTACCCATAAATCCTGTTAAAAACATTATTTGGGATATACAGCTACCGAAAATTTAATTTTATTACGTATACATCATATTTTGAAAGTTAAAAAAAACTAAACTTATATCTATATTTCTGTACTTCAAGAAATCGGAGTTAAAATTCAAATAAATGAAATAAAACTATTAATATGAACGATCTCATTAAAAAAATAAAGTAGCATCTATTATATCTTTTCCTTTTAAGAACATTTATATATTTTAATCGTAAACCAAATAAAATTAAGGACTTTATTAGATGAGTATTATGAAACAACATTAGAACAATATTGAAGAAAATAATACTCTAACTTTCATCACCGTCTAGGGACTAATTCCGAAAAACTTTTTTTAAAGATATCTTTAAACCTTAAATTTGAAAATCGTTCCATTCTCTGAGCACGCTGAGTCCTTTTTACTAAAATAATACATTTACTTAAATTCCTATTTTATAATTTCTCTAAATTACGAAATGTTTCCAAGTGAAGAGCATTAAAATGTTTTAAAATCTAAGACTTAATTTCGATAAAAGAATTTGCTTTTTAACTAGATACTTCTGTAGTATAAAAGTCATTATAAAAAGTGCAAATTTCTTTTGCGAAGTTTTATAAAAGTCAGTAAAGTTTCTCTGGAAGATTTAATTAATGTTTCAAATACTCTCCTTACTTTAAAATATTTCTTTCTGTACCATAATTTTTTTCTCTTTGGAAATAATCCTTTTCTAAAGCGGCTTTTTTTGTCATGTATTTAGTTTTCTAAATTAAAATTTCAACTACATTTCCATTAATATAAGATCAGGCTTATGAAAGATATTGCATTTTTTGAATGGATTGAACATACCAAATCTCATTTTTAAGAAATATAAGATTTTTCACCCTGAGCCACTCTAGCTCTGTGAGGTAAAGACGACGATCTTGTACAAGAATAGTTTGGAGTTCAAATCTTAAACAGGTTCATATATGAAATATCCTCAAATTTCAAACTGTTGAACGATAGCCAAAGGGTAGAGTGCTGCCCTTCGGAACCGTAGTTTTGAATCCCGTTACTGGCATGGATGTTCGTAGACGTTCGGAATTGGCTTTGAGAAATAGGTAATGTGACGTCGCTGCACCCCATTGGCTTCACAAAGAAGTTTTGTTAAAGACCAGGCCAAGACGACTGCCTCTCTGGGTTTTTGACACGCCTTGAAATGTCCGAGGCGATTAGAAGGTCGGACGGAACGCCGAAATGTTAGATTGTGAGGCACCAACTCCCGGATCAAGAGGAGGCTAGAAGACGGCGATGTGGGAAGGAAAAGCCAATGGGAATAAGCGAAAGGTGACGTCAGGCGGCGCGAGTTTTTATCCGATATTTACTACGAGGAGACGAGCGGAAGGCTACGAGAGTTGAGGTTTTTTTTAGAAAATTTCTCAAGTTTTGTGTGGAACTCAAGAAGTCTCAGTTGCACTCCTGTACAACGGTAACTTTCGGCACCTAACCGCAGAGTTTCTTTTTTTTTGGGGGGGGGGGCGAGGTTCGCCTCGAACATGGGACTTTTTGGTCTACACTAGCTCACCTGAGCCCTTTGATTTCCATTCGAAAAATTTGTACATAACTTCTATTTAATCAAGTATAAATGTTGTTATTGTTCTAAGCTGTACTTCGCGTTATAACACCTACACGCTACCCGAGGATT
>CM063504.1:127979191-127981691 GCA_032207245.1 Pardosa pseudoannulata
TTTTGTATCTCTTTTTGCGTCTGACGTAGTCCAGATTTTTATTTATTGTTAGACATCTGTATTATAGTTTCGCAAGATTTGAACGTTTACTAGCCTTCCTTACAATCTAATTGATTTGCGAGCGTAAATAAATATTATGAAGTATATGGTAATGTCAGAATATAAATTGATAAATTTCCCCTTATATCTACCACAAAAAGTTTAAAGGCCTCTCAACACTATGACCCACTGCAAGCCATTACAACCGTCTGGAGGGTGTGTGGCCAATCGAGGTTGACGATGGCACACGATAAAATGGCCTTGGTGGAGGATGGCTTTGGAAACTGTTTTCTCTAAACATTAAAGACAACCAGCATGAGCTAACAGTGCGCAGTATAAGTGAGCAGTAGATTCTATGGTGATAACACAAGCTCTACTCATTTAGTGGCCCAGTGTGTGGATGCAACCTATGAACCATCGTTCAAAGTCGCCGGCAGGACCAGTACTGGAGTGGGGAACAATTGGCCATAGTGTGGAGAATACATAAAAAAATACAATTCTCACATAAGTTTAACTTTTGATATTTTAATATAAAGTTTATCTTTTTCTATATATATAGCTCTTTAATTCATAAAAATAAAATTATTCAATTTTTACATGCTGATCTATTGTCCCTCTTTCGTTATTAATGTTATTTAATTTGTTAATACTACTGATCACTAGATGCATTTATGTTCTTCTCGGTTTGGCACTTAATGTATATAAGGTATTTTTTGCCTCCCTGTTTAATCTGGTTTTAACCCCTGAGTTTACACACATTAATAATAAAGCAAAACGGATATCTGTTTTGTATATCTTTTTGTGTCGTACTCTGGCTTTTTATTTATTGTTAGACATCTGTTTGTAGTATATTTTGGCAAAGTTTGAACGTGTACTGCCATTCCTTGCAGTCTAATTAATTTACGGGCGTAAATAAATATTCTGAAGTACATGCTAATACCAGAATATAAATTGATAAATTTCCTCTTATATCTACCAGAAAAAAATTAAAGGATTTTCAACACTATGGCCCACTACTAGCCATTACCACCGTCTGGAGTAGGTATGCCAATCGAGGTTGACGATGGCAGACGATAAAATGGCCTTGGTGGAGGATGGCTTCGGAAGCGGGTTTTCCCCAAACATCAAAGACAACCAGCATGAGCTACTAGTGCGCAGTAGATTCTATGGTGCATACACCCGCTTTACTTATTTAGTGGCCCAGTGTGAGGATGCAACCCGTGAACCATTGTTCAAGGTAATGGAATGCTGACTAATTGGCCATAGTGGGGAGGCTACATAAAAAAGCTACCAGTGAGCAGTATAAGTGCGCAATAGATTATATGGTCCATACACACCCTCTACTCATTTAGTGGCCCAGTGTGTGGATGCAAACCAGGAACCATCGTTCAAGGTCGCTATCAGGACCAGTACTGGAATGGTGAATAATTGTCCATAGTGTGGATGCTATATAAAAAAAGTACAGTTATCGCCAAAGATTTTTGTTCACTTGAAATAGATCTCTCACCTGTGATTATTTAGTTGTGGAACAAGAATAACTATCTCCATGCTTTCTTTCAGTTTTAATATAGGTAAACTTGAATCGTTTGTGCAAAAATACAATAAAATAACCGAATGCGCTCTAGATATTTTTTGGTGAGCCACTGTTTTGTCTATCCGAACAATTATAAGCAAACAACTCTGGGTACGTGAACACATTAACGCAACAGTATGGACCCTTTTGTTGTATCTTTCTTTACTATCTTGTTTGGATAAACAAAACAGGGGCATATATGAATGCATGCATATTATCCGTTGGAATCCCGGTCTTACAGCCAAGTAGTTAAAATTTATGGGGGATCTTAGTTTATATCCCCGGTACTAAAATGCACGAAATAAAATATTTTTCAGCTATATAGAAATACTTTACCAGTAATTTTCCGATTCGACAATAATATCAAACTGCCTTCCGCTTTTTCGAAGTTGAGTTTACTTACAGTGTAAATAGCTGTGAAAATATATCCATTACATGTGGCATCTTTATGTGAGAGTAAAAAATATATTTGGCAAAAAATAAAAGGAACACCGATGACTCGCTTGAACATATCGCTAGTCTTTTACAACCCATTATGAAGATATAAGCACTGAGGTTTAAGCATGGACAGACTTAAATAAAAGCTATCCACAAATATTTCATACGCAATTTTAAAACTGTGGAAGTATGAAATGAAAATGGATGCGTTCGAAGAAAAAAATGAATCAAGCATAAAGAGCCAGGAAGACATATCGGAAAATATTTACTCTTCTTGTATTCCGAAACTGAAAGGAATGCCTTGTTCTATTCAGAGATATGAAGATGTATGCTAGAGTCTTAAAAGTAGTATTTTTTAGCGGACTTTCAAAGAACTTTGATTTTACTTTTTGTGATTTCTTGGAAAAATATTCTGAGACTGTCTGAGTGATTGAAAACATCTTAAGATTT
>CM063504.1:127986691-128026691 GCA_032207245.1 Pardosa pseudoannulata
TATATATATATATATATATATATATATATATATATATATATATATATATATGTATATATATATATATATATATATATATATATATATATATATATATATATATATGTGTGTATATATTATATATATATATATATATATATATATATATATATATATATATATATATATACATATATATATATATATATATATATATATATATATATGTATATATATATATATATATATGTATATATATATATATACATATATATATATACATATATATATACATATATATATATATATTATATATATATATATATATATATATATATATATATATATATAATATATATATATATATATATTATATATATATATATATATAACTTTAATACCACTTTTCAAAAACTTACGTTGGTTTTTAGTTATCAAATGTGGTATACCTATTTTTACGGTTGTGAGCCAATTTGACTCATAGAATGGTTTAACAGTTAATCACATAATATGAAATTTATTGGTCCTATCAGGTCTAGGATATTTTCCAATTGGCTGGAGATATAAGAAGTAAATATGGAGAAGAAGTCGAGAACATTTTCATTCCAATGACAGAAATTCGTGCTACTGACGCACGGAAGGATTGCCAAGTTCAACAATCATGCAAAAGAAACAGATGTATAAACCATTGTGCTAAATGTAATAGAAATGTTTGCGGAAAAAGTGTTTCAAAAACAGATTTTATATGTAAATAAATGTTTTCCATGAATTTTTTGATTATAAACATTTCATTTAAATTAATTTAGAACTATTTTCTTTGCAAAAAACTTCAATTTTCTTGTATGAGTCAAATTGGCTCACTTCCGTAAAAATAGGTATATGATCAACATCCGTAAATCTAGTGTTGATAAGGCCACTCAAGAAACTCACAAAGGCAGCATTCAAACTGCAGCCCGGTTGTTCTTCACGGGAAATGTACTATCTATATAAAGTATAAGTAATTCATAATCAGAAGTAAGTCATTCATTCTTCTCTATTCAATGACAAATAAATCTAAGCGTATTAACCCATATTGGACCACTGTCCTATAAATAGGACAGCAAATAAAATTCCACTTAATAATAAAGTTATAAATATTTTCTGAGTGGATTTTATTTTAACACCTTTAAAATAGACACACTTTAGCATAGTAACAAAAAAACTGAGAAATCAAATTATATTGTATTGTAAAATTTATTTTCAGCAACCTCTTAAAAATTGTTATTTTTTAATCTTTAATTTTTTATTTCTTTTTTTTTCACACATTGTGGAGGTTACTTTTAGTTTAAAAAAAGAGCTAATAATGTAGCTGAAAGTTTTTGTTGAA
This sequence comes from Pardosa pseudoannulata, assembly GCA_032207245.1. Taxonomy (NCBI): domain Eukaryota; kingdom Metazoa; phylum Arthropoda; class Arachnida; order Araneae; family Lycosidae; genus Pardosa; species Pardosa pseudoannulata. The sequence goes on from CM063504.1 coordinate 127,988,037, forward strand.
AAATATATTTTACACGTGTATTTTGTAAGTATAAAAAAGGTGCCCTAAAATTAATACGACGGTCCAATCCCGATTATTTTTCTATGAATTCGATATTGCATTGATAGAGCACATTATTTTCTTATCTTTCAATGAAAACCAGTTCAAACACCTGTTCACACACCTGGACACAACAAGGGGAAAATAGATGTTTATTCTATTCAGAAAAACTGGAGATTGCAAGATAAATTTACTCTCTTACTGCCAGTTCTTACTGCTTTCTTGCTACGTGGTAGCCTCCGCATTTTTAGCACTTGATCCAGATGGATTTCCGTAGCACCACTAGATGGCGCTGTAATGAAATTTCTTACCGCTAGAGGGCTTGTGGCAGAAAAATCTATAAAAGTAACTACACCTAGAAGGGAGGGTGGGGTGGGAACTTTTTCGGTACTTGGTAGCCTCAGCTTTCTTATTCAAAGGTGGCGCGGTTATGGAATTTTCTTAGTGACCGCTAGAGGGCTTTTGACAGAAAAATCTATAAAAGTAACTACACCTGGAAGGGTGGGCGGGTTAGGAGCTTTCTTGCTACGTGGTAGCCTCCGCTTTTTTAGCACTTGATCCAGATGGTCTTCCGTAGCACCACTAGATCAAACGCTGCAAGGGAAAACCAACAACAGTAGGCTTAAAATGTAATGTTTTGACTATTTCTCCAAATTTCATCTATGAATCAGCCTAATGCAATGTAAGTGATATTTGTTAAGTTTTAGTAGTGTAATGGACCGTTGTCCTATTTATAGGGCAGCCAATTACATAAAAAATTAAAAATATTTTTTTTAAATTTTGGTTTTATATACTTATTTACACCGTATTAATGATGTGGATTAAGTTTTAATAACTTACAAAAATATTTAGTTGGTGTGGTACAATATGGGTTAATCTTAGTACTTGAATTAAAGTTTCTGGAATCGTGTTTACTGTGCAAGCATCTTAGTCTTGAATACATTGCGTTTTTATAGCCAAATCAGTTTTTAAGAATATGTATTTTTATTTTTTATTACTTAATAACTGCAAAAAGACCACAAAAATTCCTCAAATATCCTACTTCATATTTTTTCTCTGCACTGCTACAAATGCTAAAGTAAAATTTGGTAAAAATTATTACATCAGAATAACAATCAATAAATACTTGTGAAAAATATCATAAAAAATATGTAGCGAAATAATCATCTTGTATGGAACAAACAATAATTCTAAAACCATCCTTTAAGGAAGTGCTTAATCTGATTAATAAATTCTCCGTTTTATTATATATTATATATATATATATATATATATATATATATATATATATATATATATATATATATATATATATATATATATATATATATATATATATATATATATATATATATATATATATATATATATATATATATATATATATATATATATATATATATATATATATATATATATATATATATATACATATACATATATATATATATATATATATATATATATATATATATATATATATATATATGTATGTATTATATATATATGTATATATATACATATATATATATATACATATATATATACATATATATATACATATATATATACATATATATATATATATATATATATATATATATATATATATATATATACATATATATATATATATATATAATATATATATATATATATATATATATATTTATATATATATATATATATATATATATATATTATATATATATATATATATATATATATATGTATATATATATATATATATATATATATATATATATATATATATATATATATATATATATATATATATATATATATATATATATATATATATATATATATATATATATATATATATATATATATATGTATATATATATATATATATATATATATATATATATATATATATATAACTTTAATATCACTTTTCAAAAACTTACGTTGGTTTTTAGTTATCAAATGTGGTATACCTATTTTCACGGTTGTGAGCCAATTTGACTCACAGAATGGTTCAACAGTTAATCCCATAATATGAAATTTATTGGTCCTATCAGGTCTAGGATATTTTCCAATTGGCTGGAGATATAAGAAGTAAATATGGAGAAGAAGTCGAGAACATTATATATTTTCATATATATATATATATATATATATATATATATATATGTCTTTTAGCTGATTAAATCATTCTAAATTGCTTTACTTATATTTCATTATTGATATAGTGCTAAAAAACAAGATATATGCAATACTAAAATAACGTAGTAAAAATTCAAAATGATAAAAAAAATAATGATTCCTGAAATATTTTCTGTAGTGATATATATAGATGCTCAATTTATTATTTGAAATATATATTTACAGGATTAGCTTCTTAAAGTTATTTATTTACAAAGCGTATTTTTCAAAATAACTACATAATCTATAACGCCTTCAAAATTCCCCTGAAAAATAACCTTCCTATTCGTATTATCCGGAATTCTATGCAATATACTGCATTACGTGCTAGATCTCCCAAACCGAGGGCTTTGTAAGAAGAGCACGTAGCGAGGTTCTGTTTTGAATATTGCATTTATTACCTGAAAATTTTCCCATTTCTCGGCATTACGTGTCGAAGATTCGAAATGCATTATACCATTCGTCTTCATAAAGTTACAAACACAAATACACCGTAGAAAAGAATTACAGACATTTTAGTAAATATAATTCTTTGTCTTTTTGAAATTTAATGAAAACGAAAAAGAATATTGAAATGAAATGAACTGAATGGGGAGATCTGAAAACGAAACTATTTCTTTCCTAAAATTTGATATTATTTATGTATTTATAATGTCATTTTACTTACCCATAGTCCACCCATGTTGTATGGGTTAGCGTTTCGTGCCTGCAACCAGTAAGCTTGGGTTCTAGTCATAATTAAAAATTCGATGCATTTTTTTTTCTTAATAAGAGCAAGTAATTATATTGATTATGTTATGTTATGAGATCCAGAAAGTAAGTTTCCTTACTTAAAAAAAAGAACTCACACTTTTAGTAATATATTGATTGGCAACAAGTACAACAATGGTTCAGCTATTTTTCAACATAGCCACCACCAGAATTGAGACACTTGTATCGTGGGATCAGCCTTAGTATCCCTTTATCATAGAACTCTGCCACTTGTGAACAGAACAAGCGCGTGACAGACGTCTGCAGCTCTTCGTATTTGCCCAAACGCTCATCGGAGAAGAGGAATTTCTTGATTTGCACTGTGAAAATCGCTGGGAGCAAGAACAGGACTGTAGGATAAATGATCAAACAACTGTCAGCCAAATTCTGTCAAAACAGCTGCTGTGCGTCCAGCCGTATGTGGACGAGCATTGTCATGGAGGAGCACAACGCAGAAACGCATTCCACGTCTCTTGTTTTGAATGGCACATCGCAATTTCCGCAGTGCTTCACAGTAACGGTCAACATTTACTGTTGCACCAGGTGGAAGGAAGTCAACGAACAGAATGCCCTTCTTATCCCAGAACATCATGCACATCATTTCCAACAGCATCTCTGCTACGTCACAAGCTCAACAAGATCATCATTGATGAGGTACGGTCACCCACTGCACTCATCATCATGGGCACTTTGACTACCTTTGGAAAACTGTCTACACCAGCTACGCATCATATGCTTACTCATGATGTTCGAGCCATAAACCTGACAGAACTGACGACGATTTTGAATTGGTGCAGTGCTTTGTGCATTCAAGAGCTTTAATCAAAACTCGCAGGCGGCGGTATAAGGAATGAGTGTTTCCATTTCGGACCACTGTTATTACGCTACTGCCACGAGGTGGGATCTGTTCGGTTGACATATAATTCATACCCTATATATCCTTTACGCATGCGCAATTGACACGGCAAATTATGTTTAATATAAAGAGAAAAACTTAGGGAAACTTACATTCTTAATACTCCTAAACAATAAAAGTCCTTAAAAGGCAAGTTCTAACCCTGACAGGCATTATAAAAAAATGAATAAATTATTTAGTACATTTATAACGTAAGTTAATATTGTAATCGCCTTCAGGCATATTTATTTGAGAAGCGATATTTTAAGGAAGAAGTGAGAAAGAAAATAATATTGCCGGTAAAAGCCTTTTCTCATAAAGTAAACCGTGTATAGCTCTATATCGTTCTAAGCTTCGAAGATAGAAGTCTTCGGTTCAAAACCCCGCAAAAGCGCCAAGGCACATTGAATTTATTTCTAATTCTTCTTTAGCCAGTTACTAAAATATTCCACTAAAATATAAAAGAAAAACGTATTTCAGTTTGTCAGCCAGCTGTTATTTCTGTTCAGCATTAAATAAAAGAGTTTTAAGTTTCTGCTATTCTAGTGTCCTTATTTTACCAGATCTATCTACGCTACAATGATTTCGATGTTTATTTAGGAGATGAAAAAAAATTTGGAAGATTTCTACATGATTTGAGCGATTCCATATTAAAAACTCGACATTCGTTTCCAAAACTCTTCCTACCCTCAAAATTTGAAAAAATCTTTTCTTTTCCTAAATATATATTTAAAACAAATTATCGTAAAGATAGAAAAAATCCTTTTTTAAGTTTTGTATATATGCATACATATCTGTCTCTCAATGTTCTAACATTACAACTCAAAAGACAAATAACCACCTAAACAATATTTGGAAAGTGAATTATACATTTAAAATTTACATCTGTATCAAATTATAAAACCAATTGGTCTATTATATGATGTAGAATAGCTGGTTTCATAACACATAAACGATATTTATATAACACCGATTTAATTCAATATATTAGAAATTGTTTGGCAACTACTTTGACTGAACGCATACATGCATATATATTATATATATGTATATATACATATATATTTATATATTATATATACATATATATCCCCTATATAATTATAGCCTAAGTTACCTGTACATCTGACCTCGAATCTATGAAGCTGTTGGATTAATTGGGGAAAGACTATAAGTTTGCCCCTCCTCTAAAAATTCTGGAGGGGATTGCCTCCCCTCCCCATATATATATATATATATATATATATATATATATATATATATATATATATATATATATATATATATATATATATATATATATATATATATATATATATATATATACTCCATCCGATACATTCTAATGAAGATTTGATCAAAATATTATCAATATTCATATAAAATTACTCTTACTAACAAACTTAATTTACATGGAAAATAATTTATTGAATATGTCTGATCACAAAATTTATTTAACAGCTACATTTTATTTAAGAATATGTAATATAAATGAATATTTCTCTGGAATTAAATGATGCCAGAAGCATAACTAAGACAGCATAAAAGTGTGTATACAATAATTTACTAATTTTCTTAAATTGCTGGATTTTACTAGATTTGAAATCTTGATTTATATTACTATTTCTTGATTGCAGTAACCCAGTTGAATTACTGAGAGTTATTTATAAATCAATTACGAATTTAAGGAAAGATAAAAAATATTTTAACCCGGTTCAAATGAAAGAAAAAGATACGTGTTTATTAGTTTTTCTTTTTTATATTTAATAGAAATACATAAAGACATTGTAGATTATCATGGTAAATTAGGAATTTTATATTAGACATTCTTCCTAATGAAATTTCTATTTAACGCTCAAGTTATAATTCTATATCTCCTTTTCCAAATGAATATCTTTGGAAATAATTTAAGATTTGAACTGACTTTATACTTGGTTACACTTGCAGATGTGTCTAAATATCTCCCAAAGAGTTCCGAATTTGCTGTGGGTATTAAAGTCTGAGCATGAGAAATACTCAAGAATTATCTTTCAATAATGTATTGAAAGATATCACTCTATTGAAATTTTTGAACATTTAGATTAAAAATACTGAAGGACAGAAATTCTTATACATAAAATTATAACCCTATGTGGTACCTATGGTCTTTATACTTTCAAATAATGTCAGTTTCAGTAAGTCATATCTATAAAGCAATTCCCTGAGATATGACAAAATATTTTTAATAAAGAAAGGTTCATATAATATGATAAATTTTGCAATTCAAAAGGAAAAATAAGTTCAATAAAATCCAGCTACCTTTCCATTATTTTTATCCAAAACTAAAAATAAGATAACTTTAAAAATAATATTTGGAGTACTCGAAAAAAAAGATAATTTATCAAAATTTGATTTGAGGTTTTACTTTTCAAAAACATTAATGGCCTGTAGAATGAACATCGGTATACTATCTTTACAGAAAATAAAATTGATTTTATTAGGAATATGCCATTAAATATAGAATAAAAATAGACCTTTGTGGATCCCAATGTGATAATAAATTTAATATATATCCTATAAAGGGGGCAATTTATTTGTCTACAATATTATAAATGTTCCCTCAAAACATATATATATTAATAAAGTATGGTTCAGTATTAAAAAAAGCAGTAGCATGAAATGAATGTATTGAAAAATACTTATTTATTCCTAATTATTGTTTTAAATTATATTTAAACTAGTTAAAATTATTTACATGATTTTTTAAATTAAATTATAATGTCCTTATATGAAAACTATTGAGAATATATAGTTGATTTTAATAGATAAATATTACTGTCGTAAAGCAATAGATTAATGCTAGTAGGTAAAAAGTAATAGTAAAATAATTGTATTTAGGCATTTAAAATATCTAAAATTACCTTTTGATTGAACTAGATGTTGAGAAAACTACTAATTTAGTACTATGAATGAATTAAACTCTAGGATAAAACGTGTTTTACACAAAATTTTATTTACTTATAATTACTTTGCAAGAAAATTTTTTCCTCAAATATGTATTCATACGAAAATTACTATAGACATGAACTGTTGTTAAAATACCTTATATTTTAATTTTAAAAATTTAAAAAATTCAACCTAGAATATAATTTTGTACGTAGAATATAATTTTGATGTAACTCTAAGAGTGAAATTTTTTTAAAAATAATTTTTCACTTTTATATGGAGAAAAGTTAATAATCTAAAATATTAAAAAACATGAAGATAATTTTCCGAGGTTTTTAAAATATATTACTTGCCAAGTTTTCAGATATTTATGAAGTAAAAAAAATAGCATTTTGGAGATTAATTTTTCTTATATGGGGAATATTTTTATAATTATTGTTTTTAATTGAAAATCCTGATCACTGATCAAAGAATGTAATGTATATGGAAGAATATCTCTGCAACCTTTCAACCATGTAGTTTGGATAGAAATTGAGATATACATATTTGAATTCAACAAATTTTGAAAAATTAGATGCTGAGATAATTGGAAGTATTTTAAAAATTCCTATCAATTGATGCATTCTACACTATTTTAAATTCTTATAAATAGTAGTTTAAAAATTTCAATGTTAAATGACTGTAAAACTAATGGGTTATAAATTCAAATTTTCTTTTTTAATATTTCTGCATAACACACCCGAGAACATTTTTCAAGGCTACTTAATGCCTGATGAGGGTGTGGGGAACACTAACATTATAAAACAAAAAGTTAATTAATTACTGATGAAATTATCGTAGAAATACTCAGTTTGTTTTATATGATTTACAAAACTCTAGTTGTTTTTAGGATTAAAGAAATAAAAATGTCATTCTATCAAGAATTATTCGCCAGTGAATCCATTAAGATACCTGACAACTTTCGTAACCTGGATCAATACACTAAAAAATTATAGAATAATTGAAAAAACGTAGGGTCTCTTAACTTCGCTACAAGTAGACTAAATTTAAGTAACTTTTTGATTATTCAGTTATTCATCAAAACTTTTTATCAATTACCGAAAAATTGTAATTTTACTGTTTCTCGAGGGATTTCACTATTTCTCAAATTTTAAGTGTGTCTTTTCAAATAAAACTATACAATAAAACTTGGGTATACAGTTTAATTTAGTGTCGGAAAACATTACGACAAATGCAATTCTGAGAAACGAAATTAAATTTACATTCTATTAGGACAAGAAAACGATTGTCTTATTATTAAGGAAAAAAGGTACATAGTAAAACTATTTACTTTTGTCTGATTTCGGTATATAAGATGCATTTAATTTTAAACCATTGTTTTTTCTCGACCTGAGTTTTCTTATCTATTCCATGTTTATATTAAGTAATTTTTAACTTTTTATGGATTTTGTTGAGGTTCACGCAGATAGTTGGCGTTATTGTCATGATTCATAAGAAAAAGAAATTCTATGCGTGTGAGAAGTGGCGCCCAATGTTATATGGAGATGGTGTGTCTTAAACTATTACAGTCCAAATATACAAAAGATGTGCATTAAATAAACTAGTGTTTACCAAACAGAAGTATTTTTCTGTGACATTCATCAGATTTAAATTTTACAAATTTTAAAGGAATACGAATTTACATAATTTAACAAAGTACTCGTCTTCTTAGAAATCCCTATCATTTATAACATTTTACACTATTTTAAGCACCTTTGAGAATCCATTTAACAATATAGGTATAAAATGTGTGTATAATTAAATGACTATTTAATCAAATTTTCTTTCTTTTAATAGATTGGATAAAGTACGGAATAATTTATATTTGTGAGTATTTATCAAGTGAATACTTGAAAACATTATTGTGTTGTAATGAACAGAGTACAGTCGATTTATGTGATTTACAAAAATTGTATTTTTATTAAGATAAAAAAATAAAAACTTGTTAATTTTTCAAAATTTATTTTTCCGCTATCTCCTTATCTCCCATTAATGAAGTACAATTATTAACTGCTAAAAAGTGTTTTTAAACATTTGTTTTTGTAAAATTATGAAAAATCAATACATTTTAAAAATAACTTAATATAAATAACTAGCATATAGCCCGTCATATGACGGGATCAGTAAAATTTTTAATTTTCCAGAATTGAATCCTATGAGTATATCCAAAAATAATCAATTAAAATTATCACATATGTACCTAATCTATTATTTAAGCCAACTATAGAAGAAAATTATTTAGGTAATATCTAAGTTTAAGGATAAAACGTATGAAAATAATGCAGACGATATTTAAATAATTTAAAATAAGAAATGATTAAATGAGATAATTAAAGGAATGATATCATAATGCTAGAAAAATTGTTATTTTTACCTATTTATTATATGATAAATTGATAAATTTAATCGCCTGCTCCTAAAATAGGGCTTGATATAATGGCATTAAACGCTCGAAAAGGGGGACGAGGTGGATTTCGAACGTTTTAAATATGACAGTATTTTTCGCTGTGATACGACGCTTATTCATGCCAATTTATTTTAGAATCGGATCTATAGTTTAGGAAAAGATAAACTTTACTCGCTTTGAATTTTGCTAACCCTAACTCATCAAAAATCCAATATGGATGCTCTATCCATACCAGGTCCAACCGCTTCATAAATTCGAGGACAGACAGACAGATAACTTAGGCTATTATTACATTACGAGAAGAAAGTTTAAGTCATAAAAAGTTGAAAAAATAGCAAATATTTATTTTAAAAATAATAAAACAACTTTGAAAATAATAAAACAACTTTAGGAATAAGAATTTAAAAGAAAAAGCAGAAAATAATAAATTAATTAGACATTTAGAAAAGTTAGGCTGTGTCGGGGACAGAACCGTCAATCTGAAAAGTACGATGATGAAATGGGCAGACCCGAAAGTACTAGGCCTACACATGGTGAAGGAACTAATTAGAGTATATGAGCTTCGAGTAAACACAGTTCAGTTTAAATATTACGCTCCGCCCTCGCTGCTCCCTCTTATTCTATACTAAATTCATATCAAGAATGAATTTAGTATAGAATAAGAGGGAGAATAAGACTTGAAATAATAGCGTTAAACGCTCGAAAAGGGGGGATGGGGTGGATTTTGAACTCCCTTTTGAATTTTGCTAACTCTAACTCCTAAAAAAATCCCATACGGATGCCTGTATCCATTCCAGGTACAACCGCTTCATAAATTCTTGGACAGACAATTTAGGCTATTATTATATAGGGGATATTTATCAAGCATAGTTTTCGACATCCATCCTTTAAAGACCACTACAAAACATGTGAGGTTTGGATTATTTAGGATTATTATGATACCTTAGTTTTGCTCCTTCTCCTTTGAAAGCAATCTGCACTTTATGTAACGAAAAAAATACAATATAACAATATACTAATGTTGTGGCTAATAACTAAAAGACAATTAGACGTAATGCAATTTTGTATTTATAACTAATGTAATGTCTACTCATGCACCTCCTCTTTTGTTACAATATGTACAATATATAACGAATATTTCAATAAGATGCTTTATTACACTTTAGGGAATAGTTTATGTTAGAAGTTAAAAAAGTGTAAATTTCGTATATAGAGCAAATGTAAAGTCAATTTACGCACTTCCTCTTTTGATTCAAATGATCACAATATATAACAAATAATTCAATGCTTAAAAATACAATAACGTTTAATTACACTTTAAGGAATAACAAGATTAGCAGTTAGAGAAAATTTTGCATTTATGACTGTTGTACTATATGCAATCCTCCATCAACTCAAGGATCGGGATTATTATAGCATTCAGTTTTCCACCTTCTTTGTCGATTACAATCTACATTACAATTAATTAAAAAATTCAATACAGTGTTTATTACAACGGGAATAACTCAACAATAAACTACAGATTGTTGACATTTTGTATTTAGGTAAGTTATAAATTCTTGTTGGGCACCTCTATATTTAATACCAATCTTCACTTTACATAACGAAAAACATAATTATAACGGGTATTAGCACTACCAGTTTGAACAATAAAACTTTTTTTGACGTATTCATAAGTGGTTGTAACTAACTGGTTCAAAAGACAGTTGAAACATTGCTTTTAAAGTACATTATAAAAACAGTATGTACTACTGTTTATTACTTCTTAGTGTAGAGTAGAGGAAATATTGTAATAGCTATAAACAATACCTGTGTAACGAAAAATATCAATGTGACTTTATATCGATACACCGAGGAAGGAAACTGACTTAGATTTTTGAATAAAGTTTATAAATGAATGTAAAATATAAATGTAAAAATTGTATAATTTAGTAATCGTTCAAAAATAATGTTGAGCTCACATTCAATTTTTAAAATTCATTTCATAGAAGGAAAAATCATTCAAATGTCATATATTTAAATAAAGGATTATACGAGTCATGAAAAAAAATTATGTCCCATCCAAGACTGTAAAATGATCATCAACTAGACAAATATTTTACTTTCATCACCCAAGATTTATTTCGGCATCTTTAAAATATGTAACGAAAACGGAAGAAATCTTTAAACTTCCATTACAATCTTTAAGAAGAACGAGATCATAAAAGCATGCAAAAACTAAATTGACAGTCCGTGCATCAAATGAGTGCCTTTTATTCACGCTATGACAGTATTTCTGCTATCAGTCTTCATTTTATATCCAAAGTACATCAAGCGAAATTTTGCATTAATTTTCACAAATGATAAAAAAATATAAATCTTCATTTAATGAAAAAATTCCCAGAGTTTTTGATAGCTATTAAGCATCATAAAACAGTTAGGGGAAAAAATTTTTTTGGAGAAAAAATTGTACTTTATTAAAATGAGAAAATTTTGCATTTATGACTGTTGTACTATATGCAATCCTCCATCAACTTGAGGATCGGGATTATTATAGCATTCAGTTTTCCACCTTCTTTGTCGATTACAATCTACATTACAATTAATTAAAAATTTCAATATAATGTTTATTATAACTGGAATAACTCAATAATAAACTATAGATTGTTGACATTTTGTATTTAGGTAAGTTATAAATTCTTCTTGGGCACCTCTATATTTATTACCAATCTTTACTTTAAATAACGAAAAACATCAATCTAATGGGTATTAGCACTACCAGTTTGAACAATAAAACTTTTTTTGATGTATTCATATGAGGTTGTAACTAACTGGTTAAAAAGACATTCGAAACATTGCTTTTAAAGTACATTATAAAAACAGAAATGTACTACTGTTTATTACTTAGTGTGGAGTAGAGGAAATATTGTAATAGCTATAAACATTCCTTGTATAACGAAAAATATCGATGTGACTTTACATCGATACTCCTAGGAAGGAAATTGACTTAGATTTTTGAATAGAGTTTATAAATGAATGTAAAATATAAATGTAAAAATTGTATAATTTAGTAATCTTTCAAAAATAATGTTGAGCTCACATTCAATTTTTAAAATTCATTTCATAGAAGGAAAAATCATTCAAATGTCATATATTTAAATAAAGGATTATACAACTCATGAAAAAAAAATTATGTCCCATCCAAGACTGTAAAATGATCATCAACTAGACAAATATTTTACTTTCATCACCCAAGATTTATTTCGTCATCTTTAAAATATGTAACGAAAAATGAGAAATCTTTAAACTTCCATTACAATCTTTAAGAAGAACGAGATCATAAAAGCATGCAAAAACTAAATTGACAGTTCGTGCATCAAATGACTGCCTTTTATTCACACAATGACAGTATTTCTGCTATCCGTCTTCATTTTATATCCAAAGTACATCAAGCGAAATTTTGCATTAATTTTCACAAATGATAAAAAAATTATAAATCTTCATTTATTAAAAAAAATCCCCGAGTTTTTTTATAGCTATTAAGTATCATTAAACAGTTAGGGGAAAATATTTTTCTTGGAGAAAAAATTGCAATTTATAAAAATACATCATAATAACTTATCTGGTGTCGTTTATGCAAAATAAGTTTGATTATGTGTCAGTTTAACTAGGGTAAAAAAAGAATAAATTTAAAATTACGCTCATGCACACAAAGAGTTATATAATAGAGACAAGCAATTTTATATTATTTAGATGTAATTTAGTATTCAAGCCCTAAAAATCGATGCATGTGTTATCAAGAAAAAGTTTATTATGTATGAAATAATTTGTGTCATTTTTGCTTTCTCGTATACAGTAGGGAATGTAATGTAATCATCTAAATATACGACCTCCATAATTTTGATGGATTTTCACGTTTTGTATCTTCTTATCAAGTCTTAAAGTACTATTTTTGGAATTATATGTGGGTATAAACACCATAACTCAAGAACGTTTTGACTCAGACAAGCAGATTTTGAATACATACGTTGTATCAAAATTGCAATTCTCAATAAATTACTGAGTGGCTATATAAGGTTATTACGAAGTTAAAATCTGAATTTAATTATGTATATACGTCTATCTCTTCACGGACGACTGGAAACTAAAAGTATTCAAAGATACCAAAGAATTTCATCCAATGTAACATATCGTAATATAATTTTGGGTTTATGGCTAATGTAACGTCTAGTCATGCACCTCCTCTTTTGTTACAATATGTACAGTATATAACGAATATTTCAATGTGATGTTTCCTTACGCTTTAGGGAATACATGTAGATTATCCTTTAGAAAGTGTAAATTTCGTATTTAGAGCAAATTGAAAGTCAAGTTGTGCACAAATGAGCACAATATATAACAAATAATTCAATGCTTAAAATAATATAATAAAGTTTAATTTTACTTTAAGGAATAACTAACATGATTAGCAGTTAAAGTAAATTTTGTATTTAGGACTTTTGTATTACATGCAATTCACCACCAACTCGAGGACCGGGACTATTATAGCCTTCATTTTCCCACCTGCCCTGTTGATTACAATCTACACTATAATTAATTAAAAATTTAATATAATGTTTATTACAACTCGAATAATTCAACAATAAACTGTAGATTGTTGATATCTTTTATTTAGAACTGTTATAAATTATTGTTGGGCACCTCAATTTTTAATACCAATCTACAATTTATATAACCAAAAAAATCAATATAAGGGGTATTAGCAATACCAGTTTAAACAATAAAACTTTTTTGACGTATTCATAAGAGTTTGTAACTAACTGGTTAATATATCGGTTGAAACATTGCGTTTAAAGTATATTATAAAAACAGAAATGTACTACTGTTTATTACTTCTTAGTGTTGAGTATAGGAAGTATTGTAATGGCGATAAACAATACCTGCGTAACTAAAAATCTCAATGTAACTTATATTTACACTGATACTTCGAGGAAGGAAACTGACTTAGATTTTTGAATAGAATTTATAAATGAATGTTTTGATGATGAAAACATAAATGTAAAAATTTGTATGATTTAATAACCCTTCAGAAATAAAGTTGAGCTCCCATTTAATTTTTTAAAATTCATTTCATACAAAGAAAAAATCATTCAAATGCCATATATTTTAATAAAGAATTATTCGAGCTATGAAAAAAATTATTTTTTATATTCCATACAAGACTGTAAAATGATCATCAACTTGACAAATATTTTATTTTCATCACCCAAGATTTATTTCGGCATCTTTAAAATATGTAACGAAAAAGGAGAAATCTTTAAACTTCCATTACAATCTTTAAGAAGAACGAGATCATAAAAGCATGCAAAAACTAAATTGACAGTCCGTGCATCAAATGGCTGCCTTTTATTCACGCAATGACAGTATTTCTGCTATCCGTCTTCATTTTATATCCAAAGTACGTCAAGCGAAATTTTGCATTAATTTTCACAAATGATAAAAAATATAAATCTCCATTTATTAATCAAAAATTCCCAGAGTTTTTGATAGCTATTAAGTATCATTAAACAGTTAGGGGAAAATATTTTTTTGAGAACAAATTGCAATTTATAAAAATACATCATAGTAACTTATCTGCTGACGTTAATGCAAAATAAGTTTCATTACGCCTCAGTTTAACTAGGGTAAAAAGGATAAATATAAAATTATGCTCATATACACAAAGAATTATATAATAGAGCCAAGCAGTTTTATATTAGTTAGATGTTATTTAGTATCCAAGCCCTAAACATCGATGCATGTGTTATGAACAAAAAGTTTATTGCATATCATATGAAATAATTTGTCTCACTTCTCGTATACTGTAGGGAATGTAATGTAATCATCCAAATATACGACCTCGATAATTTTGATGGATTTTCAGGTTTTGTACCTTCTTATTAAATCTTAAAGTACTATTTTTGCAATTATATGTGGGTGTAAACACCATAACTGAATAACGTTTTGACTTAGACAAGCCAGATTTTGAATACATATGTTGTATCAAAATTGCAGTTCTCAATAAATTACTGAGTGGCTATATAAGGTTATTACCCAGTTAAAATCTGGATTTAATTATGTATATACGTCTATCTCGTCACGAACGACTGGAACCTGAAAGTATTCAAAGATACCAAAGAATTGGATCAATGTAATATATCGTAATATAATTTTGTGTTTATGGCTAATGTAACGTTTAGTCATGCACCTCCTCTTTTGTTACAATATGTACAGTATATAACGAATATTTCAATATGATGTTTTATTACACTTTAGGGAATACCTCTAGATTAGCCTTTAGAAAGTGTAAATTTTGTATCTAGAGCAAATTGAACGTCAAGTTGTGCACAAATGAGCACAATATATAACAAATAATTCAATTTTTAAAATAATATAATAACGTTTAATTACACTTTAAGGAATAACTAACATGATTAGCAGTTAAAGTAAATTTTGTATTCAAGACTGTTGTATTACATGCAATTCTCCACCAAACCAAGGATCGAGAATATTATAGCCTTCAGTTTTCCACCTCCCCTATTGATTACAATCTACACTATAATTAATTAAAAATTTCTATATAATGTTTATTACAACTCGAATAATTCAACAATAAACTGTAGATTGTTGAAATCTTTTATTTAGAACTGTTTTAAATTATTGTTGGGCACCCCCCCCCCCCAACCCACCACACACCCACCCCCCCCCCCTACCCCACCACCCCCCCCCCACCCCCCCCTCCAACCCCCCCCCACCCCCCCCCCCCCTCTATTTTTAATACCAATCTACACTTTATATAACCATAAAAATCAATATAAGGGGTATTAGCAATACCAGTTTGAACAATTATACCTTTTTTGACGTATTCATAAGAGGTTGTAACTAACTGGTTAAAATAACGGTTGAAACATTGCTTTTAAAGTATATTATAAAAACAAAAATGCACTACTGTTTATTACTTCTTTGTGTGGAGTATAGGAAGTATTGCAATAATAATAAACAATACCTGTATAACAAAAAAATCTCAATGTAACGTATATGTACAATGTAATATATATTTAACTTATATTTATACCAATACTCCGAGGAAGAAAACTCACTTAGATTTTTGAATATAATTTATAAATGAATGGTTTAATGATGTAAAATATAAATATAAAAAAATATTAGAAATGTTATAAGTGTTAGAGAAAATTGAGAACCATTCAAAAATAATGTTGTGCTCACATTCAACGTTTTAAGTTCAGTTCATAAAAGGAAAAAAAAATCATTCAAATGCCATATATTTTAATAAAGGATTATATGAGCCATGAAAAAAAATTTTATGTCCCGTCCAAGACTGTAAAATGATCATCAGCTTGACAAATATTTTACTCTCATCACCAAAGATTTATTTCGGCATCTTTAAAATATGTAACAAAAAAGGAGAAATCTTTAAACTTCCATTACAATCTTTAAGAAGAACGAGATCATAAAAGCATGCAAAAACTAAATTGACAGTCCTTGCATCAAATGACTGCCTTTTATTAACGCAATGACGGTATTTCTGCTATCCGTCTTCATTTTATATCCAAAGTACGTCAAGCGAAAGTTTGCATTAATTTTCACAAATGATAAAAAAAATATAAATCTTCATTTAATAAAAAAATTCCCAGAGTTTTTGATAGCTATTAAGTATCATTAAACAGTTAGGGGAAAATATTTTTTTTTAGAACAAATTGCAATTTATAAAAATACATCATAATAACTTATCTGCCGACGTTAATGTAAAATAAGTTTCCTTATGCTTCAGTAACTAGGTTAAAAAAAGGATAAATATAAAATTATGCCCATATACACAAGAATTATATAATAGAGCCAATATTTTATATTATTTAGATGTTATTTAGAATCCTAGCCTTAAAAATCGATTAATTTGTAATCAACAGAAATTTTTAATATATATGAAATAATTGTCTCATTTACTTTCGTGTAATCTGTAGGGAATGTAATGTAATCCTCCAAATAAATGACCTCAATAATTTTGATGAATTCTCACGTTTTGTACCTTCTTAAGTCTTAAAGCACTATTTTTGGGACTAGCATATAGCCCGTCATATGACGGGATCAGTAAAATTTTTAATTTTCCAGAATTACAAAGTACCCTATGAGGTAGGTAAAAAAAAAGGTTTGTTTTTTGGTTGAGAATTATCATTCTAGAAAAATAATCGATTAAAATTATCACTACAATTTTGATGGATTTCACGTTTTGTACCTTCTCAAGTCTTTAAAATTATATTTTATTTATATTGAGTGCAACACGATAACTCCAAAACGTTTGGACTTAGGACAAACCAGATTTTGGATACATATAGCTTATCCAAATTGTAGATCTCAGTAAATTACTGGGTGGCTCTATTAGTTTTTTAGCCGATTAAAATCTAAATTAATTATGTTATTTATAGTATTTCGCCACGAAGACTGGAAACTAAAAGTATTCAAAGATACCAAAGAATGAAAAGTGATCCAAGAAGACATTCGGCTGTTTTAGAATCCACAATTACAATCCAATGAAAAATATTAATTTAAAAATTGATCAAAATAAAACCATTTAATGTATAATTAATTCATTTATTGTTGACACCTCGTGTTAGCATCATATTCAGTCCGATATTTGTTGTTGCTACTTGGTCAACAGCACGAATGAGCTATACGCAAGTTTTAAGGAAAACGCTTTTGTTTTATAATTGCACCGTCAGGTGAAACCGTAACTTATGGTCTAGAAGGTCCTCGTAATTTAGAAGCCATTTCGTAGATTCGCTTAAATTTTGGCTGAAACTAGAGAACATATTGTGACCCACGAATTATTTTACGAGCGTCTTTCACTTTTGACGAAAACTAGAATTCGAAACAAAAACAATGCAATATATTCTGAAGTAGCGTTTTCTTTGCGACTGAGATATTGCAAACTTATACCGTTGTTATAGTGTACACTCTTTTTGTTGTATATTTATTTACAAGTTTTTTTTTTTTTTTATGAGTTTGCATTTTAAAATTTAAGTGCTAATTATATATTCATTCATTTATGTATGTATGTATATTAAACTTCTAAGATATAGCGTCATATGACGGAATTAGTAAAATTTCTATTAATTTTATACAGGATTGTAAATAATTATACTTATGTTAAATAAAATAATAAAAAAAAATAAAAAAAGGTTTGTTTTTTCTATGAGAAATTATCTAAACACGCTCAATAATTTGTTTATCTTCTTATACTCTCTCTAAAGTCACCCGATATGTGAATGCATACAATTCCATTCAATTCATTTAGTCAAACATATGGTTATGTATAAAAAACAAACAAACAAACGAATGAACTTATAACTTTAAACGGAAGATATATAACTTAAACGCTTCATATTCATTAGTCCATGAAATAAACTCCTAGACTAATGAAAAAGAATTTGTTGTTAATACCAGTGATAAAACTTTCATTGCAACAAAAAAATAATAGATGATTAATTTAAAATTATCACCTATGTACCTAATCAATTATTTAAGCCAAACATAGGAAATTATTTACATAAATCTAGTTCAGTGATAAATTATGAAAATAATACAGCATATTTAAATAATTTAAAATAAGAAATGATTAAACGAGATGGTTTATAGAAGAAAAAGAAAAAAAAACAAAAAAAGATCATAATGCTTAAAAAAATGTTATGTGATAAATTGATTATATGCTCTTAAAAAGCTTGAAATATTGAATTAACTGCCAAAAAAATTATCTTTGAACGCAAAGACTTGCTGAGTTTTTTTAATTGCTTGACTTGAAACGAAAGTACCGTTCAAAATGTATATCTATTCTCTATACTCATACAGTCTTTATTAGGGTTTCGATTCACATTGTAGCTGCAACAGAGGATATATTCGACGAATCCGCCCCTCTTAGGCGCCTAGGATCGTCTTTCGGAACAAAGGCCAAGAAGCTACAGTGGCCCTAGGTGGGCTGTAGTCTGAAGTTAGAAGATTTATTGAGTAAGGATCTCACAGAACCAGAAACCTCCTGCTCTCTTATGAAAATTTCCTCTCCCTTGGAGAAAACAAACATAAAAAAGATAATCACATTATCTACTGAATTAGTTTATTACAGAAAATTATCGGTATCATCACTTGTTACAACAAGATGAACTTTTATGACATATCGAATTGCACAGGAGTTTGTTATTTTTACATCTGCAGTGATTTGTTGAGCATTTAGTAGTGCAACTGCATCGAGTGTAGCCTTGGCCGCCGGTCAGCAATTGTGAAGAGTCAAAGGTTCGTAATGATTTTTCCTCTGTTCATACGGATGCCAATGTAAGTAGTTTCTCTTGCAAAATGGAAAACTTTCATATCTCTTCAGAGCTCGCAATAATATGAACTTTGTTAAATGATCCGGGTGATTGAGTATAAACTTGAATTCGCTGCCTGGGTTACTTTGCATGTCGATAAGATCTACCTGGCATCTTGAGTTAAATTATTTAAATATCAAAGGTATAGAAATTAGACCTTTCTTAGGATTAGATAATTTGGTCTGACACTGTTTGCATAAGCGGATACAATGTAATGATTTCCTTGGAGACATTTTTGTACTTAGTTTGCAGCTCCTTCTCCATCCGTGTGCGACCTCCATGTTCAATTTTCAAGTGAGTATTATGTAGCAAGTCGAATAACTCTTCTGTGTGCGCATAATACAAAATAACGCTACTGTCTTCAGTTACTGGCACAATAAGTTTTTCTTTTCCGTCAACCTCAATAACATCTTATTTTTTTAGTCGACGATAGACAACATTTTCTTTTTTCTGCTTTTATTTAGTCTTTTCAACTTCCTCTATGAAAGTACAGTACTTCTCTCTGCTGAGGATCCAGTTATTATCTGCTTTTCCTTGCAGCAATATATTCAATTTACTTAAGAATACGGTTCTCATATCAAAAATTGATTCCGCATTTGTATGTGCGTCATCTTCGCCCAGAATACTAGTTTCGTCAGGAGAAGCCCTGGGAAAAAAATCTATAGAAAAAAAATACGGTACTCTCAAATCACCCGGCGATCCCTTTCGTGGTTTAGCAGTTAATGTACATATATAAGTTTTAGGTAAACTATAAAGTATTAACATTATAAATATAGTAATAACAGTATTAAAAAGTAAATTTGTAAGCATGTACAAATTCTTGAAACTGAGTTTTATCCATAGTATAACAAAAAACAAAATAATATTGAAAGGGCTTACCTATCCGGGGAAAGCCCACTAACCCGCAATCGAAACTATTCAGTTGACGGGCCCGTAAACAATAACGCGTTGCAAGATTCATGATTTGATACTTGGATGCCAGATACACTGAAAATATAACACACTGTCCTTGCTACCATGTGCATGCCGTCATCACACCGGAATCTACAGCTGCGCCCAATGCCAAACAGTCTTGCTTCAGCACATCGAACATTGGCCAGGGAGTTCCGGGCACTTCGGGAAGTGGAAAGCCAAAGTCGTATATACGCTATTCATTTCCATTACATCGCACATTGGCCACACGCCCTGGCCAATGTGCGATTTGGCCGGCCAATTCGGGAACTGGCCGAACTTCGGGCTTTGGCATAACATACGTTATTTATCTATATATCTATTGTGTCTATGTGTGTGTGTATAGATTATTACAGATAATACTCTTATAAAGTATATTTTTATTGAATAAAACTATTCATTACTCGAAAAAAAATTGTTAATCATGACATATTATATATATACAAATGTATTACTTCAAAATTCACTGTATCTTTAAATAAGCCAAAATTATGTAAAATTTTGCTGCAATGTTCTACTTTAAATTACATACATTATGTAAAAAAAATTTGTTAGGGTGCAATTTATATATATTAAATTTATAAATTAACTAGATAATTTATTCTAAAAAATACAAATACATATAGAAAATTTATTGGTTACATAGATTTTTTATGAAATTCACATTAAAGATTTTTTATTACAGAAGTATCGAAATTATATGTGTTCTTACAATTTTATGACACGCGTACACCCAACTACCCAATTTGGTCCATTCGAGCAAAATTAAAAAAAAGAATGTAATATTACATAAAACTAATATAAAACCAATCTGGATTATATAAGAATATTTTAGATAGTCTAAATAGGTAGTATATAAGGAATAATTTCCTAAATATCATATCCAAATGTTCTCCCATGAAATTATTAGTATTCTCCCTTGTTTTAATATTTTGAAAAATTTCTCACGTCTTAGCTGGTAAATTAATTTTAGGGGAACAGAACTGGAAGTAAGAAAATGAAATGCATGAACATGATCATCTTTAGTCAAAACCAACATCACTGGGAGAGCCCGAATAATTTTAATTAATATCATTTTAAATTAACAACAACCTGATTTGACTTGAAACGAAAGTACCATTCAAAAAAGTGTTTAGCTTTCTGCATACTCCTACAAGTCTTTTTTTAGAATTTTGATTTTAGACCTACTGGACTTCACACTAGATCGGATTCTATGAAGCCGTTGTTTGATTTTTCTTCCCTATGTTTAATCATAACCAAATATTCAAGGGAAAAAAATACGGAGAAAAAAGTATGAATTTTTATCTTTACTATAGTATTTGTGTATATATATGTACATATATCTATCTTTTTATGTGTCTTTCTATCAAACTACGTATCTATCTATCTGTTTATCCATCTATCTATTTATCTTTTTATATATCTATCTCTCTTTCTATATGTGTATATATAGATTATTAGAGATACTACTCGTATAAAGTACTATTTTATTGAATAAACTATTCATTTAATAAAAAAATGTTAATCAGGACATATTTATACAAATGTATTACTTTGATATTCATTGTATCTTTATAAAGCCCAAAATGATGTAAAATGTTGTTGCAATATACTACTTTAAACGCTTACATTATGTAAGAAAAATTTCATACACTGTAATTTATACATATTAAAAATATAAATTAACGAGATAATTTGTTCTAAACAATACAAATATCTATACAAAATTCCTTGGTTACATAGATTCTTTATGAAATTCACATTAATGATTTTTTATTACAAAAGTATTGAAATTATAAGTGTTTTTATAATTTTATGACACTCTTACTCCCAACTACGGAATTTGGTCCATGTGTACAAAATTAAGAAAGTGAGGGTGATATTACATAGGAAAAATATAAAACTTAGCTTGATTATGTAGGAATGTTTTAGATAGTCTAAATAGGTAGCATATAGGTAATAATTTCCTATATATTATATTTAAAAGTTCTTGAAGGGAATTATTAATATTCTCCTTTCTTTTAATATTTTGAAAAATTTCTCACGTCTGAGTTGATAAATTAATTTTTATGGGAACAGAACTGGGATTAAGAAAAGCAAATACATTTACGTTATTACTTTGATGGTCAGTTGCATTAACATAAAGGAATCTCCGAACAAAGAAGTACAACCCAATAAATGACAGTAGAAAAAAAATTCATCCATGAAAGAACAAAATTCACGTATCTCATTGCTTTTCGCACTCTAATTCTCGTTAAATGTCGGAAACAGTATCAAAGCACAGATAACTAGTTTCGTGAATAAGGTGGGTGTGTAACAAAAAACAAGTTATTATGAAACTGTGTTGTGTTCAAGGAGGTAATTTGACTTGAAACGAAAGTACCATTCAAAAAAGTGTTTAGCTTTCTGCATACTCCTACAAGTCTTTTTTTAGAATTTTGATTTCAGACCTGCTGTACTTCACACTAAATCTGGTTGTATGAAGCCGTTGCTTGATTTTTCTCCCCTGTGTTAAATCATAACGAAGTCTTTAAATGAAAAAATACGGAGAAAATAGTATGAAGTTTTATCTTTATAATAGTACTTGTATATTTATATGTACATATATCTATCTATTTATATATCTTTCAATCTCTCCATCCATCTATCTATTTATTTACCTTTTTATCCATCTATCTATACATTTATCTCTCAAATTATATGTGTGTATATAGATTATTAGAGATACTACCCGTATAAAGTAATATATTTATTGAATAAACTATTCATTTAATCAAAAATATTTTTAATTAGGACATATTCATACAAGCGTATTACTTCGATATTCACTGTATCTTTATAAAGCCAGTATGATGTAAAATGTTGCTGCAATGTGCTACTTTAAAACCATACATTATGTAAGAAAAAATTGTTACACTGTAATTTATATTAAAAATATAAACAAATGAGATAATTTATTCTTTAAAATACAAATATATATACAAAATTTCTTGGTTAAAATATGGTTACATAGATTCTTTATGAAATTCACATTAATGATTTTTTATTATAAAGGTAGCTATTTATCTTTTTATCTCTCTATATATTTATCTCTCTTTCTACATGTGTGTGTGTGTGTATAGATTATTAAAGATACTATTCGTATAAAGTAATATTTTTATTGAATAAACTGTTCATTTAATCAAAAAATTGTTAATCAGGACATATTTATACAAAAGTATTACTTCGATATTCACTGTATCTTTATAAGCCCAAAAATGATGTAAAACGCTGTTGCAATGTACTACTTTAAAAGCTTACATTAAGTAAGAAAAATTTGTCACACTGTAATTTATATATATCAAAAATATAAATTAACGAGATAATTTATTCTAACAAATACAAATACATATACAAAATTCCTTGGTTATATAGATTCTTTATAAAATTTCACATTAATGATTTTTTATTACAGAAGTATCGAAATTATATGTGTTCTTACAATTTTATGACACGCGTACACCCAACTACCCAATTTGGTCCATTCGAGCAAAATTAAAAAGTGATGATATACATAGTAAATATAAAACTATTGGATTATATATGAATGTTTTAGATAGTCTAAATAGGTAGTAAATAGTCAATAATTTCCTAAATATTATATGTAAAAGTTCTTGCATGAAATAGTTGGTATTCTCCTTTGTTTTTATATTTTGAAAAAATTTCTCACGTCTTAGATGGTAAATTAATTTTTAGGGGAACAGAACTGGAAATAAGAAAATGAAATACATTTACGTTATTACTTTGATGGTCAGTTACATTAACATAAAGAATCACAACCCAATAAATGACAGTAAAAAAAAATTCATCGATGAAATAACAAAATTCACGTATTTCGGAGCTTAACCCACCCTTACATTAAATAGACTAATCACCAAACTAATGATGTTCAGGAGTTTTAATAAAGCTGTTACCGCTCCGTCAAAGATGAGAATTCATTTCACGGTCCATTTATCAAGGAAAAATAGTTTTATGGGCTATTTGGGAATACAAATGTATCTTCCTACGGTTTAATTTAGTGTAAACAAGAGAGATGCGCAGTTAAGCACGCCTTTAAAAAATGAGACTCTGTAGAGATCTAATATGCGACATTGATGATCCATGAAGATTTCGTAATCCAGCAAGAACTGCAGTTGAAATTTGTCCTTATATTTTACAACGTTCATTGAATCTTAAATAATAGTCATAAAATGAAATTTATTTGAAAATTTATCTACATGAATACATAATGTTATCTTTTCACTCTCTGACTCTTTATATTTTTGAACGATAAAATTTTTCTTTAAAATTTTTAATAACATATATATGTTCTAGCTTATCCTTTATATAGCTCTTTTGATGTATTGCATGTAGATAGATCCAGCAAAAAAATAATCTCATTTTCTCTCTATATTTTTTTATATTTATAATATTATGTTTAATATTTTGCTTCATGAGAGTTCTTACCATGACTCACTGGTTAAGACGGATCTTAATATTTCTTAAAACTTCATGACTTCAGTAGGATTTAAACCTCTAAATACAATTTTTAACAAACAACGTAATACCTAAGAATTGAGCATTTAACTCAGAGGGTTTATGTAATGAACGCAGAACCTATTTAAAATTTAAATTTGATTGTTAAGTAAAATAAGTGAAACATTACTATACAACTTCTAATCTTTTTATATCGTTACTTTGCAATATCTCAAATGAAACGGCAATTACAACAAAATGAATTATTTACATTACACGCCAAGTTCATTTATAACCTAAACTTTAAAATGGTTTTTTTTCTGAGTTTTGTATAAACTTTTTTTTACCACCTTCATGAAATTGTGTGTACTGACGTAACACCATGTATGTTTTAACTTATAAAAATTAAATGCATTATTATTTTTATGTTCTTATTTTTTAAATATGAATATTTAAATATACACTTTTTTTTAATTTGCATAGAAATCATTTATGTACCTACTTTAAATTATGCATAGGATAATTATGCAGCCTGATTAATAAAATTGGAAAAGGAATTTATATTGGAAGTAAAAAATATTTTATGATATACTTCGATCAATACTTTATATATTTTGCATTAAGTTAGGAAGGGTAAAAGATCTATTAAAAATTTGTTTTTAAAATATTGAATGCAATATATATATATATATATATATATATATATATATATATATATATATATTATATATATAATATATATTTATATATATATATATATATATATTATATATTATATATATATATATATATATACTATATATATATATATATATATATATATATATATATATATATATATGTTTGTATATATATGTATATATATGTGTGTATATATATGTATATAGATATTTATATATGTGTGCATATTTATATATATATGTATGCATATATATGCATATGTATAAATGTATATATATATACATAGACATATATATATATATATATATCTATATATATATATATATATATATATATATATATATATATATATAGAGAGAGAGAGAGAGTGTGAGTGAGTGAGAGAGAGAAGAGAGAGAGAGAGAGAGACAGACAGACAGAGAGAGAGAGTTTACAAAATTACTAGTTAAAACAATCTTATTATTTTTAAATTGATATAAAATTTGTAGAAATTTAATGATGCTTTATAATGTAAAGACATTAAATGAGTAATGAGTAAGTCAAAATATATATGAGACATAAAATTATTTTACGGGGAAATATTTTAATTTTTACTTCGAATTGTTCTAAAACTAACTATGAAATGAGTATACAGACTTTCCTCCATTCTTTTAATAGAATATTGATTTGAAGTGTGAAGTACCTCCTGTGTGATTATCTTTGTTTATAAGAAATATAGAAGCTCACTGCTTCCATAAAAAATAAGGCAAACATTTTCATTTTTTTTACAATGAGAGCTGACAGTTTTATTATCATTCCAAAAGCAATAGACATTCATTTCCCTGCCATTTTCTGTTTTTAAATTAATTCTAGATATTGAAATTTTTCTATCGCAATTCATCGGAGTTATGTAAGTGTCAGTTAATTTTCTAGTAAAATCTACAAGGGAAATAAAATGGAAAAAATATTCCATTAGCAGATGTTTTAACGACATATTGGAATGAATTTAGGAATCAATAATGTTTTAAGTAGCACGTGGAATTATTCAAGCAAATTGATTTCTTTACTTGACTGAAAGTTTGTTATTTCTATTTCATTGAATTTTGAAATACATGTTGGAAGAAAAATACGAGGTCACCCTGAAATTTTTGAGATACGACTAGGATTTTAAAGTTATACTTAGAAAATTTTAGGTGTGTTCAAAGTAGTCTCCTCCCTCATCAATGCACTTTAGTATACTAATTTTCCATAGATTAAATGCCTCAAGCCATTCATTTCTTGGAATAGATGAAAAAATGCATTTATAACCACATCAATCTCTTCTTCTGAAGGGAAACGAAGTCCACGTATGATATGTTTTAGATTAAAGAATAACCAAAAGTCTGACATAGCTAGATCAGGTAAATACGGCGGATGTTCTCTCACTTTAATTTGTTTTTGTTTATGAAACTCAACTGTTAATCCGGATGTATGTGAAGATGCATTCTCATGGTGAAACATTACTCCTCCAACATTCACTTCTTTTAGAATTTGTGGAAGACATTTAGTGGTATACCAGTTTGCTGTTATTGTCTTCTGTCCTTCCAACCTGATGGCTTTGACCAATCCCGTACTTCTGAAGAAAACGACATACATCCCGTTTTTCAGTTCGAGTTGTCTTTTCACTAATGTGAGATCATCGTCAAAGGCCCATACTTTACGTTTTTGACGTGTTGGAACGTCAAAAAACGGTATGTAAGTTTCATCACCCGTTACAATTTTAGAATGATGTGGTGGCCACCATCATTTAGCAATTTAAGTGTTTCTTTATTGATTTTGAAATGCTCCCCTTTTTGGTGCTCAGTTAGAATATGGGGAACCCAAAGGCAAATTACTTTTTTCATACGCAATTCTTCATAAATAATTTTGTGGATGCCTGCGGATCCAATGTTAAGTTCTTTCTGTGTAATTTGATAGATACAGAGATTATTATCCATTAACAATTTTGGTATGGCAGACACATTATCCGGGCTTACTGCCGACGGCGGCCCTCCTGTGTGTTCTTCATCCTGTAGAAAATTGCGACCTCTGCTAAATTCTTTAAACCATCTGAATACAGTAGCACGAGCTGGAGATTCATCACCAAATACCAATTAAAATTTATTTTACCCTAAACAAGTTGAAGTAAGTCAGTAAAAAATTGTCTGCTGTGTTAAAATACTTTACATTTTAAAATTGAACTGTTATTTTTATTTTCTAAATTCTAGTATCTCAAAAATTTTAGAGTAAAAATCATATTAATAAATGTTAACGCTCATGAGAAAAAAAGTAAAAAAATCAATAATATTACTATTTGAAGGAATTATCATTTTTTACATGAGCTGTTATATCAAGAATTAAAAAAAACTATTTCAGAAAACTTCTCACAAAATGATGACTATTTATGTAAAAACGCATTTATAGTATGGTAGTGTTTGAGGATTAAAAAATACGGAATGCAAAATAAATTAAAGAAAAACTCTTTTATTTTTTTGTTAAAATAAAATATTGGTTTTTGTTTCCTCAAAATCTTCAAATAGACTTACAACAACAGGCCAAATCAACGTGAATACATGAAAAAATAAATACATTGTAAGTATTGATTATGATATATTATAAAAGGAAGCATAGGTAATAAATTTTCTCACGTTCTGGCTTCAAGTGTTTTTATCGGCAAATAAGTAACATAAAAAATAAGCTTAAAATAGAGCTGTGAGCTTAATATTCTACATAAATAATAAGTGTGGTTATTCATTTTATTCAAAATTTTAATGCATCCACATTTTGTACTTAGTTGAATGTGAGATATTTCGTACTTTTCTTTATGTATTGACTATAAATCTGTACACAGCAACTAAAGCTCGCCTAGCATGCAAGAGAAAACTTTCTATGTTCATTACAGACCTAATTTCTATAGATTAAAACACCTTCCCTCTTTCCTATAGTTAATTTCATTTTCTTTGCTCCTCAACCACTGAACAAAAGGAATTGTTAACTTAATTTTCTACACAAGTGTGGGTATTCATTTTATTAAGAATTTTATCCTGTACAACTTTTGTATTGATCTTTTTGTTTTTGATAGCATTAGTTGTTTCCGACATATTTTATTTGTTGTTTAACCCTTGCCTGTAGAATATATTTGAAAGAAAATGTGCCTTAAATGGGCTATTTTTCTTTTCTATAATTCTATTCGTTACTACCATCAAAATGTTAAAAATAGATTATTTTAGAAAAAAAAATGTTAAACGAAATAACTACTACAGTTGGCTCTACTTAATGTGATCAGTTTCGGATGGCGTAATTTTGAAAACAATAAACGATGTACAAAATTAGATAAATTTACCCCCCCCCCTTTAATTTACTCGTACTACATTTCAAAATAAAATGAAAAACTCACTTTATATTTATGTACTGTATATTTTCCTTTAAGATATAAGAATTGTTTACATAATAAAAATCATTGATCAATTGTTGATTGTCTACAATTTTTTCTAATAAGCTCACTAATAAATCTTTCTTAATTAAAATCTTTTTCAAAGTCATCGGAGTGGTTTTGTACTTCACGTTTCTACACTTTCAATGCAATTCAGAAACTGAAAAATGTTTAACTGCGCTGCATCATTGCGCTAACTCATATTTGGTAACTTTTCATAACGATTTAAAATTTCGATATATAGTTTTAATGTTAAATCATTTCGCTTTCTGGCTTCCATATCGACAAACTGCATGGAAGCGAGCAAGGCATAAAATGTGAATACGCTCCTTTTCAGTTCCTATAAGAATGTTTTGTCTTCTGCTTATCTGACAACCATTGAGCACTAGCAGGGTGTGCGTATTTCTGGAAAATTCCAGGAACGTGTAATGGCCCCCACTCCTCTCTATTTTCTCTTTTTCCCTATGTGGAAGAGAGAGAATTCTCGGAAATTAAAACAAGAACGAAGGGAAAGAAAAGAATGGGTTCCTTCTGAATACATTGGGAATATTCCTTTACAAGTTAAAATGAGGTCTGAAAACTGATAACATTAATCGATGTAACGATCACATAAAGCGATAATTTTAACATACAAATGAATAGAGAAAATCGGAACCAAGTGATTTCGATAACAATAACTGATTGATAACATTAACTGTGATCACATTAAGCGGAATCCACTGTATTTCCAATATTTTCACATGTATGGGAAATATTAATGGATTACAGTAACTTTTGCTCAAATTTTAGCAAAAGAAATCAAATGATATAATTTTTTGGATAAATATAATCAACTGATACAACAATATTATTACCTACAAAATGTTTGTATTGGCAGACAATGGGTTAAAATAAATATCTGTACACAGATACTATAAATCTGTACACAGCAGTTAAAGGTCTCCTACGTAGAAGGAGGTGTAAAACTTGTTCATTACAGACCATACCTGAAGAGATTAAAACAATATCCAGATATTTCTCCATTAATTCCTGTAACAATGAGTTACACTACTGGACAACGTCGGTCAGCGGAAGACTGACCGAAGGACGAAAGCAATGTCAGTGACTCCCCCTTCGACCCCATGGGCAAGAGGAGTTGCTAACGCGGGTCAGTCGTCTTTGGCCTTGGCAACAGTAGTCACTGGATTTTGTTCGGTAGATTTGAGATTCCTTCTACCTTCTTTTGTAGATTCCTTCGGAGAAAAAGTAGGCCAAGATGGAACGAACAGATGGCTTCATCAGAGGCAGGAAGGTGCTCTAGCATTTTCATCTGAACATATAGCATTATCAGAGGAAGGGAGTTACTCCAACAATTTCATCAGTATATGGAGACTCCATATTGATACTTAATTTGTTTTATTTGCTTCACCAGATTGTTCTTCATCAAAAATAGAATTTTAAATAAAGAGTCTGCAAAAGGATAAGTTTGTATCCGGTTCCTTATTCTTTGTGTTAGATCAACAGTCCTGGAATAAGTTATTGGTACGTAATAATTCTGTATTTCTCTCCCCAACCAGTGACATTCAGTTATTTTTATATCATTTGCAGATCAAGAATTGCATCTATAGATTTATCATCGGTTAGTATTATTTACATTCTAACTTTCTTTAGAAATTTTTTTAACGTTAGAATCCAGGTAGAGGTTATTTTCACTGAAAACATATGTTGTGGTCATTTTTTTTCAAAAAGTTGCGTATGAAATTGAAATAAATTTATTGACTTTTCCTAATTTTATGCCCATTAAAACATGTGTTAATGTGATCCATTAAAGAATGTAAACATATGCGAAAAATGGTTCGTTACTAAGCTTCTAATTGCGGAAACAAAACTGAACAATTTTTTTTATAACAAGGTAATCGATCTCATATTAAAACTTATTAAATTCATTACCATCTACTGACAACAATCACATTTATCAAACTATGAGTTTTTTGTAATGAAATGAATATGTATATAATTAAAATAGGTTTTAATCTGAAGATAATCGGTAAAATTGCATTTATTAGACTTAGTGTAATGATTGATTAGCATTCCTTTCAAATTCAACTTTAGAAAACTTTTGGCAATGGATATGAAAACACTTTCAACTAATATTAACTTTAGATCTTTAACAAATCCTCACGCCAAAGCATGCAGAATTCAACGCCATCTACTAACGAAAATCACATTTATTTACACTCGCATTGAAGCACTGAAAGATAAAACTTTAAGCCAAGAATAAATAAAGATTCTTTAAAATGATTGTACTTTTCCTACTGCAGACGAAAATATATTCAAAAGGAAGAGAGGAATTTCTCTAACCAGATTAAAAGTTACTTTCCGTAAAGAAACTTTCCTATCACGCATCTTAGCATTTGATCTTTATTTTTCGTTTCGAGATGCCTATCGATTATTCGAGAAATTGAGACCAAATATATATGCAGCAGAGCTTCAAGTCGCAGAATTTCTCATATAAGTGACATTGGAGCAGAATTTTGCAGAGGGATTACGGACGATTTCCTGGCATTTGAATATTTAATGCGTTTCGTATGTTGCTGTGACATTAGATTTTTCGAAAACATAGAAGAGTTGTTTCTGAAGTTTATGTTACGTTAATATCCGCAGGGATTATGAGTAGTGGAATGCATGAACTTAAATTTAAATTTTCAACTTTTGGAATTCAAGGATTGAAAGCATTGAATAACCAAATTTTATCTGAGAAAAAATGTTTTCAAATATGAGAAGTATTATTATTAAGACTCTGAAAAGTGAAATAGAATATTTTACACTGAAATTTACTTATCCAAACTTTAGAAAGTTAAAACTGGGCATCGAAAATATTCTATCGAATAACTTCGTTAGCAAAACTTGGGTCCAACTCAAGCTAAGTTTGTTATAATCGAATTCCTTTCCCTCTATTTTAATATTAGTAGAATCATTTGCGTGAAAAATAGTTGTTATTTATGAATGAGAAATGAAAATATTGGGATTTGAATTAAACTTATATGTATACTGTAATTTTACACTTATTACTAATGACGTAAAGAAGTTTTACATAGATATATTTTAACATTTCTGACAAAAGAAGGTTGATTTGTGTCATAGTTATTTTGTGTCATAATTTATAAGCCACAAAAGTATTTTGATGTACTTTGAATTTATTTTTTCGGTTGATACATTATTAGGTAGTTTCAGCCTGGTGAGATTAAATGCATAGAAATTAAAAAACAGGCAATTCACATGCATGTTTAGTATGTTTAATAGTTATTGAATGGAACAATTGAAGCATATATGGAAAAATCGAATCGATGGAAAGTCTTTTATGTACTAGAAACATGAAATTACGTTTTGAAAGGCATTTAATAACGTTCTTGCAGTATTTGCGTTTCAATTCATCTTATTGTTTTACTTTTACATGAAAAGGTCTGATATAACACAACTGAAACGAATGGCTTTTGAACATCTATTTTATAAATTGAGTAAAGGTTTTTACCTCCTTGATAAACGTGAAGTTATATTCAGGTAATTCCATTACGATTGGAAGTAAAACATATAATAACTTAAAAGAACATATTACTAATAAAAATTAAATGTCTTCGTTAACGCAGCCTTTTTAAAATTCAGCGTAAAATAAAATGTTCTGCTGTTTGTTGAACGAAATTTTTTAATACCACTTCTTTACAGGAAAACACTATTCGAACGCCCACTTTTCCTTTGTTTTAGAAGATCAAAGAATAATTATCATTAAAATATTGTAATAAATAGATAGCTAAAATTTATAAATGTTGTTTCAGGTAGTAATTTTTACTTGAGTTCTTAACAGAAAAATATCAAATTCTTGATTTTTTCATGCAAAGCATATTTAAATATCAAAAATTCAAAGAGAAATATAAATTATGTGTAATGCTACAAAGTATTGATTGCCTCAAATGTCAAAAATATGAACATAGAAAAATCATTTATTTTCTTAAAAGGTTATATGTTAAATGGTTAATAGGGAAATGCTCCAAAATGAACCATGATTTAGATAGAAGTGAATATTTGCGGTGAGTCTTTGAATATTTGAATAGCATTACAGGTTGAAGATTTATCTAAGAAAACAGATATTACGATAAGGTAAGCAGGAACTAAACATGAGTGAATCCCAATTATATTATAAAGGATAGTTCCATAGTGTGTTTTGAAAATAAAACGTGGATCTTGTGTAGTCCTACTTAGATGGAATTGTAGGTGTTTTGACAGATAACACATAGAACAAAAATGTACGGAAAGCAGAATAAATTAAATAAAAACTATAGTATTTTCTGTTAAAATAAAATATTGGTATTTTCCTCAAAATCTCCAAATAGGCTTACAACAACAGTCCCAAACACATTGAATGTATGAAAAAATAAATACATTTTAAGTACTGATTATGACATATTACAAAAGGAAGCATAAGTAATAAATTTTCTCACGTTCTGGCTTCAAGTGTTTTATCGGCAAATAAGTAACATAAAAAATATGCTTAAAATATAGCTTTGAGCTTAATATACTACACAGATAATAAGTGTGGTTACTCATTTTATTCAAATTTTAATGCATCCAAATTTTGTACTTAGTTGATATTGAGATATGTGTTACTTTTCTTTATTCATTGACTATAAATCTGTACACAGCAACTAAAGCTCGCCTAGCATGAGAGATAAAAATTTGTTATAATCTCACCATGTGTATTTTTTTTAGTTTGCGCTGCTCAAATTTTAATTTTCAGATTAACTTAGTATAGAGAAAACTCTATTATTGTCATAAATGTTGATCTCCAGCTTTGTATGGTTAAACCTTTGTAACAAAAAGGTTTTGAATTAATATTAATAAAGTAATGACCTAGAAGAATGATATTGGATTACACCATTATGCGTGTGCCAGATGTGTGCATCAAGATAAAAATCAAACTATATAGATGGATTTATCAGTGGCGCAGTCCTGATTGGAGAAAAGGGGACTCAAATTCATTTCAGATGTTATAATTTTTCTTTCATGTTTAATCGTTACGACAGTTTTAATATTAAAAAATAACAATATAAACATTAAAATATAAGTTTAAATCTTACAAAATATTAAAAAATAGTACAAAGTATTAAGAAATAAGTTTAAATCTTTTAAGTTTTTTTGACATCGGACTGTTTTACTGTCTTATTGAAATATGATACAAATAAATCATAACTATAATGTCAGTTCTGTTGCCACACATAAGATATTTTAGACAACAAAGTAAAAGATAATAAATGCAGTGGTACGTGTAATCATACTTTATTAAATAATTTTCTTGGACAGGATTCTCCAAACTTTTAGACAACTGTGTAACAGTAATCAAATAACCTTTGAAAAGATGAACTTTAACATTGACAATGATTAATTAAAAAAAAAAAGCTTTGCGACCAAAAGACTTTAAACCATGTGATTCCTTCCGCTGGAGAGTTCTCACCTGAAAATAGATAAAGGATATTAGTATACTTGAGTCAGGAATTCTGTATGGGATACTGAATTTTAAAAATATCTCTCTTCCTTTGTGTCTCTCATATTGGATCACGTTAATTTAAAACTATTACGAACTAAATAGATAAAGGGAGGAAATTCAGTTATTTTTCTATATGTGTCTCTGTATGTCTGTGCAAACAAGATAGCTACAAAATGTAATGTGCTAAATTGATGAAATATAGCTTTCGCTCTCTTTATCTCTTTATGTGTGATATTAGCACAGTAAATTAAAATTGTCTCGCCACAGAGCAATAAAAATGAGTGATATTTTTGTGTCCGTGTATTTTTGTATATTATAAAGTAACTTGAACTGTGTTTTATTAATGAACTGACTGTTGTACTGAGTTTTAATGATGTTTATTAGCAAGTAGTCCAAGAAATATAGTTATTGGTATATTTATGCTAACAAAACAAAAAAAAAATAGAATTAAACAGATACTTAACGTTACCCTGTTTCTTTTAGTTTATATTGTCATTAAGAATTCAGCACGAAGGTTTTTAATTTCAAACTTTATTTATCAGTCAGCAACCTGCTGCATCTTACAGCAAAGTCAGACTGCCCGATGGTTCGAAAATAATTTGTATATACACAATCTTAAGAGTCAATTAGGGTCAGATTTTTAAGAACCAACCAGGGCTTTTTTAACAAATATTTGGCAGAAATTATTGAAATTTTTGAAATTGACGAAGATTTGGCGTGGTCGATTAGCACGCCAGTCTGCCATGCCGCAGATCGCGGTTTGGCAGTCTGGATCGCTAAACGACCACGCCAAATCTTCGATACAATATTATGAGTGATACTGTTTCAGAAGTGGATTGCTTATTTTATTAGTTTCATTGAGTTCCATATATAATATGCAAAAGTAGGTATCCAAAATGGCAGAAGTGACTATAGTTTAATATATAAAATATTGAGCAATCGAAACTTTTAAAGCATTATTGAAACAAAACATTTTCATAGGATCTTAGCACAATGTATCATTCATTATACTATGGATGAAAGAAAATAAATAGAATATTAGTTCTGAAATTTCGGACGATTAAGTAATTTTTAAATAATTATCAGTTTGAATCTCAAGTATTAAGTAACGGATTTAATATATAAAAAGAAATCAATTGAAATAAAATACTGTATTTAATTATATATAATGCACTCAAAGTTTTATAAAAAAAATAGTCAAAGTGCTTATTTCATATAAAGACGCACCTACATACAATAGGAAAGAGACTTCACAGATTGTAAACCAATTAAATAACACACCTACATATAACGGGAAATAGACTTCACAGATTGTAAACCAATTAAATAACACAAATACATATAAAAGGAAAAAGACTTCACAGATTGTAAACCAATTAAATAACACACCTACATATAAAAAGAAAAAGACTTCACAGATTGTAAACCAATTAAATAACACAAATACATATAAAGGGAAAAATACTTCACAGATTGTAAACCAATTAAATAACACACTTACATATAATGGGAAAAAGACTTCACAGATTGTAAACCAATTAAATAACACACCTACATATAACGGGAAAAAGACTTCACAGATTGTATACCAATTAAATAACACACCTACATATAAAGGGAAAAAGACTTCACAGATTGTAAACCAATTAAATAACACAAATACATATAAAGGGAAAAAGACTTCACAGATTGTAAACCAATTAAATAACACACCTACATATAAAGAGAAAAAGACTTCATAGACTGTAAACAATTAAATAACACATCTACATATAAAGGGAAAAAGACTTCACGGATTGTAAACCAATTAAATAACAGGGAGCATACTGATTCCATGTCTAATAGTGTTTCTAGCCTTTCTGCAGTCAAATTCATGTTTTAAATCTGAATATTAAATAATAAACGAACGGAACTTTTAATCTTTTACTATGCAATCTAAAGACAAGATGGTTTCCGGCAGGATAGCTGGGAAGATTTCGAAAAATAGATAATAATTTTAAGTTAACGAATACAGTGGTGGTCAATGTTATATAAAAGAAGTTAATTAGGAATGAAATAGATACAGCAAAATGTGTAATGAGCAAAAATTCCCTCACTTTTAGCCTTAAATAAGAAAGCAATCAGAAGCATAAAGTGTGATAACCTGCAGTAGTCAAAAACTTTTCAGCATTAACACTCAGCTATAGAGTTTTACCTTTTTTTTAAACAAATAGTATCTGCTTCATTAGCGTAAAAACCATACTTTATAGTATGAAAAGAAAAGTTAATAAAACAAAGAAATTTAATTAGGTTTATTTAACATTTGTACTCATATATTCACATATTTTAGCTGCTAAAATATCCATAACTGTATATTTAATTATCTTTCAAGTTTTTAAGAGAAATATAAATATATTTTAGTGGAAAATATAACAGGGGTTCTAAATACTTACCCAATTTTTTTCTTTTTATGTTATAACTATTTTATGTATCGAAATTAGAGAACAATCTGACTCAAATATTTCATTTAAATTTATATAATAGAATCCCCACGCAAGAGTAAACCATCTTTATATAAATCAAAACCATTATGTGGGATCATCACTGTACTATGCGCAAAAGTTCATATTTCACAGCAGTTATTTAATGGAAATTCGTTAACATAACATTAATGGTACGTTAATATAGCTTTCTAACGATCTATAAATGACAAAGAAAGATTTTCTAATCCCTTGGGGGTATCATGTTATCATGCCGACTCCCTGTGGAAAAATTTTAAACAACTATCATTAATGATACTTAATGATCTCTGCTTCACATTTTAAAGCTTTAGAGAATAATATCTAGTTCACGAAGAAGATATAAAAGCGTCTTCTTTCATAAAATTAGAATTTGAGGAATACAAACTACGATAATATTTTGGATAATTGCCACTTACCGGAAGTAAATAACGTTTAATATTCTTCACTTA
This sequence comes from Pardosa pseudoannulata, assembly GCA_032207245.1. Taxonomy (NCBI): domain Eukaryota; kingdom Metazoa; phylum Arthropoda; class Arachnida; order Araneae; family Lycosidae; genus Pardosa; species Pardosa pseudoannulata. Next base: position 128,025,679 of record CM063504.1, read on the forward strand.
CATTTTTTTAATACCCGCCACTCAAGTTTTATGCCTAAAGTGAACGGACAAACACCACATGTATGTGTAAATATACAAACATATATACTTTCTCTCTCTGTCACACACACACACACATATACATATATATATATATACATATATATACATATATATATATATACATATATGTATATATATATATATATATATATATATATATATATATATATATATGTGTGTGTGTGTGTGTATATATATATATATATACACATATATATACATATGTATATATATGTATATACACTCATGTCCATAAATTAAGGATAATGAAGTTCAGGCAATGAAAGAGACAAAAGCAAAACAAATTTGACTTATTTGTAAAGTCTATTTATTAAACAAAAGGTAAAGAGCAAAAAAGATGCTATAGGTTTGACATAATTAATAAAAATTGCGATTTTTACCCCCTGGAGCAAATTTTAAAAAAGAACCTATTTACAGAAAACAGTATAACATGGTTAGTATGATGGTTAATACGGAGTATGTCTCCCGGACGATGCAATACAAGCGTTACAACGCCTACGCATGCTGAGTATCAGATTATCAATCTGATCTTGGGGAAAATTACACCACTCATCAAGCAATGCCCTCCGAAGTTCCGATAGACAGTTGGGAGGGGGTTGACGGGCTGCAATTCGTCGGCCAAGCATGTCCCACACATGCTCTATTGGATTCAAGTCCGGTGAGTATGCTGGCCAATCCATACGGGTGATATCCTCCGATTGAAGGCATTCGTCTACAATGTTTGCACGGTGAGGTCGGGCGTTGTCATCCCTATACAGAAATTCAGGACCCATGGCGCCCCGAAACAAACGTACATGTTGTTCCAGAATGACATCCCGATAGATGTGGCCTGTCATCGTTACACTCTGAACAGGCAGGTCAGTTCTGGAACCAAGAATATTTCCTCCCCAAACGAGCCATCCTGCACCACCGTAACGGTGTCGTTCAGTGGTGTTCTCTTGGTGGTAACG
>CM063504.1:128031691-128081691 GCA_032207245.1 Pardosa pseudoannulata
TCATATATTGTTGCGTAATTGACGTTAGCAGTCTATAGTGCCAAGAGATGGCGCCAGGTGTTCCAAGAAAAAGAGGAACAGACTATGTTCTAAGGAATGTTGTTTTTTGATTTTTAGTTAGTTCTTAGTTATGTAAGTTGTTGTGCTTTCTGTTTTTTGTGTGGTATATGTGTGTGCTTTGTCTAACGGGGAAAAATGCTAAGTCCCCTGTAAATATGTCGTGCTGTGTGTTTAATAAAATATAAAGAGTCCTAGTTTGCGTTATATATTTAAGTTTAGGTGTAGATTAAAGATCCCATGGCTGTCACTTTACAGTGGATCTCCAATTCCAGTATTACTACCCAGGTAAGCACGCCTACATTGTTTTCTGGTACTCATCTGTTTGATATGAGCGAAATGAGAAGCTTATATGATATGTTTTGTGTTATAGTAGATTTTTTAGAATTGAACCTGCATGTAATGTTGGGTAGACATTTCTAGGTTATTTTCTTAATGTTGGAACTTTGTTTTTCAATTATAGATATTTGTTGTTAAAGAGTCTTTGTTCCATCATTTATATACCTAATCTATTATTTAAGCCAAATATAAAAAAATATTTATGTAATATCTAATTTCAGTGATAAAACGTATAAAAATAATGCGGATGATATTTAAATAACTGAACATAAGAAATGATTAAATGAGATGGTTAAAGGAATGATATCATAAAGCTAGAAAAAAAATTATTTTTACCTATTTATTATGTGATAAATTGATTAAATGCTCTCAACTGGGGAAAATAGAACTTAAAATAACGGCATTACAAGCCTAAAAAGGTGTGAAAGGGTGGATTTTGAACATTTTTAAGACTTGCCTTGAATTTTGCTAATCCTATCTCATCATGAATCCAATAAGAATGCTCCAATCCATTCCAGGTCCAATCGCTTCCTAAATCCGAGGACAGACGAACAGATAACTTAGGCTATTGTTATATAGGGGATTATTTTATGCTATACCAATACATCCTATTGTTATTGCTGTGGTGTAGTACATTGCTGTTGTTATTTCAAAGCATTTTATAACCCAAGTTTACTTTATATCATCTTTAATTATAGTAAAATGCCACTGTTCTATATCACAACATTCAAATATTGAACAAAAGACAAGGAAATATGCTAAAAAAAATATTTTTTTAATTAAAAATTAAAAGAAGCACTCCACGTGCTACGCCTGAAAGAAAAATTGCCAATGTCCAAGAGAATGCTGCATTCTTTTCCTTCTTTCTTTCTACTCAAGCAACCCTATATTTTTTCCATTATCCTGTGCCGATGCGTTCGTTGTTCATTGTCCTTTGCACAATCCCGGCCCAGAAGGACCGGGACTCCAAGGATGGTCCTGAATCGTCTCTTGGAGACCAATAACAACTCTCCAATACTTGAAGTTTAAGTGCAAGTTTAAGTGCAATCGTTTTCACTGGCCACACCACACGCTTCCTGCAGTAGAAAAAAACTTGGACATTCAACCCACAACGTGTGAGTGCGGCGAGCAAATCAGTTTCGCAAACCTTATGTCAAACATAGCTGCACTCTCACAGTTATTTTAAAATTAATGCTAAATAAATGGTATTAAATATTAACCCACTGAACGGACGCGTCGACGGGGGTTCGACAACGAATTCCTGTTCGAAAACGGACCTGTCGACCCCTTCTCGTTCGCACTCGTATAACACACTTTTGAGGGAAAAAAATATTGCAAAGCGATAATAAATGAAAGAAACTAATTTTGCGTAACGGAACTCCTTTACCTTGCAGGAAAAATAACTTAAAAGTAGCCTGACAACTTTTAAACCGGCAACTCTAGTATGGTACGGTAAGTTCCGTCTGGAATTTACGAAAAGGGTGACTGTTTTGAAAGGGAAAAAGGTGGGGAGGGTGGTCGGTGGATGGGTTAAAGAATAATTTTGTAGATTCTTTTTAATATGCACGTGTCAGTATTTTATCTCTAGTGTAGCAAATAATTAACTGTTTATCTTAGAAGCAATCTTTCAAAAGTATTCATTACATGAATTTTACTTAAAGTAACAGAATATAAAGAAAGGGAAAGATACACTCACTTAATTTTAAATTATTTACGTAATAAGTTCAGTGATAAAACGTATGAAAATAATGTAGACGAATATTTAATAATTTAAAGTAAGAAATGAATAAATGATATATTTAAAGGAATGATGTCATAAAGCTAGTAAAAGATGTTATTTTTATCTATTTGTTATGTGATATCTTGATTAAATGCTCGTAACTTGGGAGAATAGGAGTTGAATTAATGGCATTAAACTCCCAAAAAGGTGGGGAAGGGTGGATTTTAAACGTTTTAAAGACTTGCTTTGAATTTTGCTAACCCTAACTCCTCAAGAATCCAATATGGATGCCTCTATCCATTCCAGGTTCATAAATTCCAGGACAAACGGACTGATAACTTAGACTATTGTTATATAGGGGATTATTTTATGCTGTACCAATACATCCTATTGTTATTTTTAAATTAATGCTAAATAAATAGTATTAAATAGTAAAGAATACGTTTGTAGATACTTTTTAACATGCAAGTGTCAGTATTGTATCTCTAGTGTAGCAAATAATTAACTGTTTCGCTTAGAAACAATCCTTCAAAATATTCAATATATAAATTTTACTTAAAGTAACAGAATCTAAAGAAAGTGAAATCTAAAGTCACTTAATTTCAAACATACAGTGCAGTCAAAGTAACATTCATAATTAGAAATATATGTACTTTAACAAATACATTTCCATTCAATACATAGTTCCAAAATCCTTCCGACTGAATCCTGAATGCTGAATGAAATTTAACTATTTCGAAAATCCACTGTCTCCTTCAGCGATAAATATCTTTCGGAATTCTTTCTTGCCTAGTAAATATTTTCCGAGAATATATTCTAATAACAGTTTGCTACTTTCTCGCCGCATGAATTTCCGGAATCTGTGGAATAATTATGCACATTCCGGATCTGAGAGGTAACAAACACTGTTTGTTCGCCTGTCTAACAGTTTTTCGAACCATTCTCTGTTCACAGAAGTAACGAACCTGGAAGTTTTCGGGGTTCAGGAAATTAAAAGGAAATCATTTCTCAAAGCATTTCAGTGTCTGGAGGCACAAAAGTTCAATAAACACTATTCTACTCTTTTATGCATCGCTGATGCGTTAAAGCTCAATAAATGGGAAAAGGTAGAATTATACAATTACGTGTAAATATGTTTATAAATAAATGATATACGAGTGTTACATATGTTTAAGCTGCTGAAAGGTCTCTTTTATAGGCGAAGACATTTGATGCACTGAAAGCGTATAGAACGAATTTTTAATGGTATGAATATATTTTAACTTTTCTTTCTTGGCATTTTAAGTTTGTCTGGATGTACGCAGATATTACGAATTTAATTTAACAAATTTGATAACTACAGTTTAATACCGTTATATCCAACCCGGCATGTAACGAATGAAAATTTTATTATCACTGTTTTAATATTTAAGGCTAATTTCATCATTTTACAGTGAACATTCAAAATCCTAGACATCGGATATAAAGAATATTTGTTTTTAATCTTTCTCTACATTTGTTTGATGCCGGAGAACCTTGATTATCCCAGCTAGTTGGGAATACTAGCACCTTGTGATTTCAAAAAACTCGGTAAATATTTTTAGTGAAATTTTTTAATAATAATTACTAAGTTAAATAATAAAAAATGCTTTTTTAAAAATAAGACAAGTCTCAAGAAAATATTTTATTATTTAAATTTAATTTACAACTATTTATTAAATATATATTTATAAACTTTTAAAAATTGTTTATTAAATGTACATTAAAAAAGTTTGTTATCTTGTGTTGCAAAACTACAACATTTCTATCAATGGCTACTTCATAGCAACAATGTTTGAATAATAGAAGAACTATCACTTAAAATCGTTTCTTTGATCCAAATATTTTTGGTCAGTAGGTAAAGCTTGAACAATTTCAGTATGACTTATAGACATTTAGTCCTAAAAGAACTGGTTATTACTGTCTTATGAGGAATCAACGTCTTGTATAATTTCGTCATCATGAAGGATTTGATAACTTGGATGTTGAATTTCAAGGTCCATCTACTCTAAAATGTCCGCTTACAAAATTTCTTCAAACCCTTCAAAGTCAATGAAAATCTAAATAAGTTCTCCCTGTCACAGGGTACTCCGTCTGCTTGGATACAGCCTCATATATATATATATATAATATGTATAATACATATACATATATTATTATATAAATTATATATATGTATATATATTATATGTATATATATTATATATATATATATATGTATATATATATGTATATATATATATTATATATATATATATGTATATATATATATATGTATATATATATATATATATATATATATATATATATATATATATATATATATATATATGTATATATATATATATATATATATATATATATATATATATATATATATATACTTATATATATATATTTATATATATATGTATATATATACATATATATATATATATATATTTATATATATATGTATATATATACATATATATATATACATATATATACATATATATATATATATATATATATATATATATATATATATATATATATATATATATATATATATATATACAGTGAGAGAGAGAGAGTTATAACATATATATATACAAGTAATATATATATATATATATATATATATATATATATATATATATATATATATATATATATGTAAGTATATTTGTTTGCAATGCATTTTGAAATAGCTGTAAAATTTTGATGGGATTCTGCATAATGATAAAGTTTAAACCTGAGTATGGGTGGTTAAATTGTTCAGATGCAAAGAGCACAATGAAGACAGAACATTTATTTTTCTCCACGCAATTTTGCAACTGTATTTTGTACACAATTTTCTTTGAACGACTAAATAAAATAATAAAAAAAATTTAAAGTAACTTATTTTATGAGATAGTGTATAAATTGTGCTTTAATGGATATTAGTTTTGTTCTTAGTATACAAGGAATAGTTGATATCATTTTTCAGCATATAATTTCTTATCGGCAGTTTTCATACACTGTAGTGTATTTCTTTTGTCAATGGTAATGAAGTCATCAATGGCAAATTAAAAATATCTAACTTTATATTAGTCATGTGATCAATGATTTATCTTTTTATTAAAGTAATTATTGTTGTTTCTAAATAATCTCGCCATAGTGTTATATTTATGCTACAGAGGTGCAAATATTAAAGGTAAATATTTGGAAACGATTTCGCATGTAACGTATGGTAAAAATATTTTTATAAGTAAATGTGGTTGGAAAATCAATGAATTGTTATCGGACTGAATACAATGTATAGCATTAAATATTATGAAATATATAAATGTGAAAATAACCACATATTGCCTAGGATTTTCCTAGGTGTTGACAAATATATTGCTTGTCTAAAAATACACTGTATAAATGCAGGTATTTGTTACTAAATACACGTACTTGTAAATAGAGGTAAGTGTGCTTTACGTTGACCTATCCGAAGGCATACAGCTGGAAATATCGGTAAATAAAATATTTGTATGGGTATCAACATGTTATCTTTGCTATATAGATTATTTCTTCAGGATATTTCATGCTGTCTATTTGTTTAAAAAAACACGTATGTTACTAAAAGATAACTTATTATTAGATATTTTTACTCTGATATGTTAGAAGGGTAGTACGCTATTACTTTACCTTTTAAGTATACGCCTGGTTAAATATATTCCTGACATCACCATTATATGTACGTAATGCAAACTTTAATATATATGTAAATGAAACAGGATGTACAAAATAAATATATAAGGATAGAATAAACGTATTCTGTCATAAAAGAACGAATATTGGCTTCAGGCAAGGAAATGAGGAGATTCTATGGCTTCTGTTTACATATGACATGGTTATTTTTCCTCGGACATTGTTTTTTTTATTCTTTAAAGTATTCTAAGCTAGTAAAATAAGTTTACCGTTTACAAGATTAAACTTTGTTCCCTAAAAATTCCTTTGGGGGTATTTTTTGTTAAGTGGTAAAAGAATATTTGCAATAAACATGTGGATATCCTTGAAATTAGAAGGGTGGAATGTTTTATTAAATAAGGTTTACCAAAGTAAAATGTTTAAGGTTGCCAATTGTGTTAAAATAATGAATTTTGGCGAAAAAATAGCAATTTTTTTATTGATTTATATCAAACACCATAATTCTAGCTTTCCAGATTCTTTTTTGTCTTAACGTTTTATGAAATAGAACAATGTTTATTTTTAAATCGATATATTGGAATTTGCATTTAAATAACCTTAAGATATAATTTCATGGATTTTATTTAAAAACAAATAATTAATCTTGTGTATTTGTTTAAAAATAAATTTTCTCATTCCAGTTTAATTCCAACTTATACAGCTGGATATACTAAAGTGACTGTAACAATGATTTTGAAAAAAAATTCAGCAAAAACAATTTTGTGATGTATTTTCTGAGAACATGTGCTTTAACCAGGAATAACAACTTAAGAAAATAGCTTTTACTATAACATTAGGAAATCTATAACATATAATATGCATAATGTTGTGAGCATAAGCATTTACCAGTTTTAATTGTAAAATCAATTACAGCCGGTTTCCTAAAATAACATTTGGAAAGAAACAGGTTAATTGTTATTTCTTTAAAGAATATCTCCTGTAAATTTTAATATTCGTTTATATCTGAATTCATTACAATTTGATGTTTAAGGAGTATAAGTAACCCTAAAGTATTATTTTTGGATGAATATATTTTATATTACAATAATAGCCGTAATTATAAAACACCATGTAAATATTTTACACACATATGTGAACATTTACACATATATGTGTAAATTATACCTGCTAGTTTTTAAATTTTTTCATCTTTTATATCGGCAATTACTGCAAAAACAATTAATATCACATTAATATTTGCTATTAACGATGCTTAAAACGGCATGGTACGTACTTATTCATTAAAACAGAATTAATGCAGAAATGTTTAAAATATGATTAATGCATGGCAGTCTTATTTGAATCGTTTTTTGAAAACCAAACTACTTCCAAAGTAGAATTTCATTTTCTCAAATGAGATTCTAATATTTTTCTCTCATTCATTTTTTATTCTGATATTCACCCAACACACCATATGCCTCCATTTTTAATAGAAGATATGAACGAGCAAGCAGCAAGCTGTCGAAACATATCAACACATGCATGTCTCCCTGACTTGCGATCAAGCAGTAGTTGATATATCCAGATATTATTCTAATAAACCAGTGTCTTTTATTTGTGATAATGGTTATTTTTTCAGTACTTTAAGTTTGAGTAAATTTTGCTGATTTTTTTGTTATTCCAAACTGTAATTACTAATTTCTTATTTTCAATTATCTTAAGACTTTATAATGAAAAAAAAATTAAACAACTTCGAGTTATAGCAGAAATCTATAAACATCTTTAAACATCTAAACCAATTTTGGAATCTGCAATTGCATTAGAACTTTTTTACCTAATAAGGACATAAAATAGAAGTTTTTTTAACTTTCATTTAAAACATAAATCTTAAGTTTTATTATTAAATTTAAACACCCTTAGTGCAATTATTTTAAACTAAGTTTATATTTTATGTATTAAATATACTTCCTGTTCAATAAATGTATTCTGCTATAATAAGAGACAGAAATTAGAGATTTTACTGTGTCATAATCAACATTTATTTTATTATTTGCACAAAAGAAAAGCTAATACATCGTCCTCGTGGAAAATTAACTTATGGTTCAGCGTTGACGAATTAATTTGACATATAACTTGAATAATTAGCCTAGTAATGTCTAGGGAAAGTAATTAATGTTTTATCGTATCTGTGCTAATCTTATTTGAAATATCTCTACATACAATAATTCTTGATTTAAGTGAACTTACCACTTTCATTTTACCGAAAATGACAAAATTTTTGGAATTTCATATTTTAAATCTAAATTTGATTAGTATGACTGAAATATTTCATTCAAAGTCTTTGAAATTTCAAGAAATATTCAATTAGGTGTTACTAATTTTCGTAACTCATCTATTTGCTTTTCACTTTAAATGACACTTTTATTTCAAAATTTACAGATATATTAAGAGGATCTTAACATCAGCAATTTAAAAGTTAACAATAAAATCACTCAAATAAGTGCAATTACAGGAAAAACACAAAAAGAAATTGAGTTTGAGCAATATGATTTTGTCCAGATATGCCAAAAATGTATTTTGTGATTAAAAAAAGGGGTGAGGTTTGTTATATTAGACAAGTAATTGTGAATGAAACAGACGAGGGAGTTTTACATAAAAGAGTATTCATTAGTATTAGTAGTTATAAATTTAGGTGACATACATACGTGCAGTGCTGTATGATATGCGAAAACAATCTTCTCAACAACGACAAACTATTTCTAAATTTCAGGCTAGAAAAATACTAAAGAAATTAAAAAGTTAAACAGAAAATTTAGAAAAGAGGAGAGAAGGAATTTATTTTGCAGGAAGATTTTCTTAAATCCATTAGGAAGTATAATTCAAACTTGTTCCTTAAATATAGAAATTTTAATATTAAAATTCATAATTTAAAAATATCATTTTAAGCTATTTTTAAAGTTTTCAGTTGTTATCATTTAGAATTTATAACAGTGGTATATATTTTTATAAACATATAACAAACAGTAAGGATGATACCATGCATTTCGTGCATTTAAAATATTAGTATATTTGAATATAGTTTTACTTCATCAAACAAGTAGTTAACTCTTGATATATTCATATCAGGTTCTAGCATTTACGTTTTATCGGGAAAACTAATAAGTTATTAAATTCTTCTTTGAAAATTTTTTTTTAAGTTGAAAGTTATCTTTAATTATTATTTACATAAATGAAATGTTTATACTCTTTTCCTCAGTTTGGGATTTTTCAAATTCTCAATTTTGGGATAATTTTGGTAATTATTGTATAAGAACTAAGGTTTGGATTTTTGATATACATATATAAACTTTCATTTTTTAAATATTTAAAGATGATATATTTTAGTGCTTTTAATCTGACATGCATCGCCCTTTTATATTTTTACTCCTATGCAATCCTTGAATTAAAAACCTGATCCTCAGTATGAATCAGTAAGTTTCAGAATTAACTAGTAGTTAACTATTAAAACAATTAAATATAAGGAATTAATAATAAGTAATTTAAAACATCAACTGCTAAATATCAAATTTAAGAAAAACATTCATGTTAAAAAAAAATGATTGAAAATCATTCAATGTCTTGGAAAATTATAAAAAAATATAAATTTGAACACTGTGAAATATATATATATATATATATATATATATATATATATTATATATTATATATATATATATATATATATATATATATATATATATATATTTATATATATATATATATATATATATATATATAAATTATCATTCTCCATCATATATGACATTAATATGATTATATAATTTCAATAGATATTTAAAAAATAGTTTTGGTTCCAAATCTCTTAAATATTTCATTAAATTATGTTTGTTTTTATAATGACCGTAAATATAATACACGTTAAATATAATCTGACCTTAATATAAGAATATGACCTTAATATAATGTATTTGATCCACAGCCAAAAAACCTTGCTTAGGTGTTCTGTTTTTTCAGTTATTTTATGCTCATCCACCAGATGGTATCCTATGATAATATCCTACGGAGTTTGTTTATTTTTTATTATGGTAAATTATATGAGTAAATTATATGGTAAATGAGTTGTTATAGAATAGATGATATAGAATCATTTAAATCATCGGATCACATATCTTCCTTTACATTGATTTTTAGGGCTATGTGGTTTAGAAGTAGTGTTCAAATTCAAAATTATGGCAAATTTACTATTTTTTTTAATAAAAAATTAACTATGACTGATCCGGACTTTTGTTTTCATTTCGAATTCATTTGTGTAAATGTTTGAAGACCAGTTTATTCTATTTTAAATTTTATAAAGCTCTGATAGTCACATACAACTAGTTTAGATGCAATATAAAAGTACTTAATTTAATTAAATTAATTAAAGGTTAAAGCATTTCTCTGAAATTTGTCCCATTACAAAACTTTTATGTAGATTCCAAACCTACATAGGAAAACGGCAACAATGGTTTTTGAAAAACCCTAACTGTCGGGCTGAATTTATCTTTGTTGATATTTCTTATACTATCCCTATAAAAAGTTAAATGAGAATCTTCAATTTTTTTTACTTGATTTGATTTTTGTTGATGAGTCATGCATACTATAATATTCCTTAATATACCATCTTATTTCTTCTTTAATAAACAGTTTTTCATCCTAATTAACAGTATCCAACATTTTTTAATGCTGTATTTTCTTATCAAAACTGTGATAACGCGAAATAACGAGAAAAGGCGTTAAAAAAAACCTGCTCTACTCAGAAGTGCAACAAAAATACTAACGCAGACCATACACATTGCATTATTACGTGTGAAAATTCGCTTGTGTGGTCGAATTAAGTTAATAAGGCATTTAGATTCTTGAAAAAAGATAGAGAGAATTTAAATAATGAGATTAAATTATAAGAGAGATTGATTTAATTTTACTTAAGTTTACGTCGTTTTAAGAAAGCAAACCTGAGGGAGAAAAGAACTTCTGGAGTCATCGTCAGTCAATGACTTAAGATAGCTCTACTAGCGCACCCAATCGCCTTCATCAAGGTTTGGTTTGGTTTGGTTTGGAGCGCTACAGTCTACGTTTCGCAAGACGAGGGCTAATGAGACCGGGACCTACTGCTTAAAGCCGACTTCGAGCGACTACGAACATTCATGCCGCAATAGGATTTGAACCTACGAACTCAGGTACCGAAAACCATGTCCTCATCAAAGATTACCTCAAGATAACATCCTAACTTCCGGTACTCAAAATGGTCATCATAACAGTGTTTTTAAAATTAATCATAAAATAATTTTAGAATGAATAATTTTATAAGATCTTTCATAACACTTTAAACATTAATTAGTTTATTGATTTCAAGCAGTGTATTTTTTCAATATCTTAAAAATACGTACCAAATGAAATAAAATGAAATTCATTTACCTGCAAGAAAGCTTTTGAAACATGTATATGAAACATAAAACTTTTATATCAAATTAAAATAAAATATTTGCTTTATTCTGTAAATCTATGTTTTATTTTCTGACGTTTTACAATTATTAAAAAAAATAAGACTTTGTAATATATAAGAAATTTTAAAATTACCCTTTATCATGCTGTGAAATGAAATATATTTCTCGTTTTTAATATAACTGACGTTGTGGCGTTTCATTCAGATATGTTTTATATGTGCGCATGCGCGCGTAATCGGCTTTTTCTCTCCATACGTACTTCAACTTTAGTTCTTAATGTTAAGTGAAAAATGGCTCGATGGTGTCCTGTGTTTTGTTTTGTGTGCGTGTAATTAAATGTTATTTTAAGTTATGAATCGGCTTGTCATTTCTCGTCCTGGGCTCATTTTATTTTACGGCGTAGTACGCAACAGACGTTAAAAATTAAAAAAAAAATAATTCGATTCTATTTCAAATAAAAAATTAATTTCTAATTTGCCGATTTTAAAAGATTTTTGTAGGTAAGTAGATTTCAAATTTTTATCTCTATATTTTTAGGATTTTTTTTAAATGCATTGCTTTTTATGACAAATTTAGATACCATTTTAGAAAGTAAGAACCTTTGTGATATTCTAAAAAAATATTCTAAACAGGTCAAAACTTTTTACATTATATTGAATCAAAAATAAACTGTTTCAATGAAGACTTTAAGTGTATTAAATTCCCTTAGAATCAGCTAAATGGAGAACCATGCATTCTTCAAATTAGATTAAGAAGAAACATTAAAAGAAGAGAAACAATGTCATATAGGTATGACATATCGCAAGTACATTTCCAGGTTAAGACTACGAAAATCATACACTCTTTACCTGTTTTATAATAAAACTAATTTTTAAAGAATCAGTAAGTAACTTCTTCGATCTTTGTTGCTCGTGTAAAAAAGTTATTTCTTTAAAAAGTCAACACTATTCTGTCGAAATACTCTTAGTATATTTTTCTTTAGAAGTTATCCACTTAAAATATATACTTTTATTCATAAAAAAATTAATGTTGAGATAAGTAATCAGCTTTGCATGTTTAAACACCTTAATTTTTTTTCAAGAGGTTTCTTCTTTGCTGGTATTCACAAGAACTTTTATAACGTCTTTTTTATGTATTTTTTAAAAACATTACTTTCAGTGTCTTGTGTTATTTAACACTGTTTTATACCTCATTAGTTTTCTTATGAAAAAAATGAAGAGGCTTGGAAAATATTTTAATAGTTCTTTTGTGATCTTTTATGACGCTATCGACTTCTTTTTACTGCCATAAAATATGTCTCTAAAAAGTGTAATCGATACAAATACTTCGTCGAACACTTCTTTCATATAGATTTACTATGATTTCGATGCAATTATTTTTTAAAACATATTTTATTACTTCATGTAAACCTTATAGTATTACATTGTAACAAAAAGTATTCAACTGTATTTATTAAAAATATAAAGATGTTTTTAAATACATTTATTCAGTTTTTGGACTTGTTTGACAAAACACAAATGAATTTTTATCTTTAAAACACGTATAGAATTATAGCATTGGTTTGAAATTTTGCCTTATTAAACATAATGCTTTAACCATAATCCCTTTCACAGATGCACTATCCCATACGTTTTGCACATTAGGCTCACCTACATTAGTAAAATTGTATTAAAACGTGTAATGAGAGCATACTGTGGTCGGAATAAGGTTAAAATAATGTTGCTAAATTCTAGGCTCACCTACATTAGTAAAATTGTATAAAAAAGTGTAACCTGAAATAGTTTCAAATAATGCTGCCAAATATAGCTTCAAATCCCGAAATAAATACAATGTCAATAAGAAGAAAGATAAAATACATATTTGCATACAGCTGTAATCTTATTTGTTTATTTTTCTTTGTTTAAAAGTACATAGTACATTAAAAACTTTTTTTCTGCATGGAATATAGAAAATTTATCTAGAGGGTGTAGATGGTTTGGTTCTTGCCCCCCGTGAGACATGAAATAGAATATATATGCACCTATAGGTTAAATAAAGTTTCACTTTCAAAAAGTTGGATAAAACCAACTGCTGTTTAGAAAAACATGATTTATTGCTTTAATATACCCGTCTTTAATATACCTGAATCAGTGGTATTTTGTCTGACAAAAGAAAAAACTATAATCCAAACTATTATCAATGGACGACGAAATGATCTTTATATTACATTCATTAAATGGCAATAGACACAATGAATAAGCTACTTTCCAGGTTACACTAAATATATGTTTAGATAGACGCTTTTTATTACGGATAAATTGAATGAATCAAATAATATAATATAGATTACAAAGAATAGTTTTTGTATCAGTTTTTTCTCGAGTCCCATTCAAAACGACATAGTGATGCAAAGATGGAAGGGAAAATATTGGTTCTTTCAAATTTTAGCCTTACTGATGGAATTTTCAAAATCATTTTAACTTCTTCTGCTATAAGATGAAAACACTGAACAGCTTGTACCACAAAATATCAGAGAATATCAGTAGTACTGCTATGGATGTGGTACGCGATGCGTCACTCTAAGTTTGAAGTCGGACTATTTTACATAGCAATTTTAGGTAAGTTCAAAAAGAAACGTAGCGAGAATTCGGTTTAAAACACCAAGATGGCCAAGATACCGAGAAGGGATGTTAGACATGTCTGTCATTTCCCTGATGGACATTTAGTAGCTGTGTTACTAGTCTTGCAACGTAAGGTATAGCTCCGTCACGCATACAAAATATACTAGCTAAACATCTACGTTATTGAAATGATGGAATAACCTTAGTGTGCATATATATTTATAATATTTCCCACTGTTAGTACATGTAACGTGATCCTTTAGACCTATCTTATTGAAAAGGTATAGGTCAACGATAAACACTATTCGTTAATAATTTTTTTTATTACTCTAAGATTTTTTGAAATATGCTTTAAAAATAATATTATGGTATCACTATTTTAGAAATTGATTCTAACCCATCCATTATTTACAAATGATATTTCGATACAGCCCCTTTGTGTCAATACCACGACATGAAAAATGGTGTTCTCGTTCAGGAAGAATTATTTTACCGCACGCCCGCATGTATGGATCTTCTGAAAAAAAAAGCAATCATTTTTGCAGGTTGGAACTTGAAAAATTCCAATCTTTTTTTTTTCTTTTCATGAGTAATCACTTTAACAATATTTTTTTGCATTCTTCGTTTATTTGTCCATGTTTTCTAAATGAGATACTTTCAGTTTTTATACACGTTTCGATCATTCAAGTGATTAGTTGGTTCATTACACCCGTAAAACAATGCAGACGTGACATGACGGTTTAACACCATTTTTTTGTAAAATTCTCTAGAGATTTAGTTCATTTTCCTAGTGTAGAAACCATTGCTTCTTAGAAGTTTAATTGGTCTATATCTTCCTCAGAGCTTTCTGTGTAGCTATGATACTTTATTCGTTACTTAATTGATTCAATATTTCGATGTTAGATTTATTCGATGCTTATTATATATTTTTATTAATTTGATTTGAGCTCTACTGTCTACTGTTATGAACACAAGGACTAATGTGAAAAGGACTTACTGTTTAAAGCCCATACCGAATAGCTACGAGCATTCATGCCAGTAGTGGTGTTCGAACCCTCGAATTTCGGTTTCGAAAGACAGCTAAAACACACCACTTTCTGGGGCACTGTTCTAGCATGGGACCAGACCGCCTGCTTTACTGGGACATGTGTGTTCGGTCTTCTCTGAGAATGGATTAAATTTCTTCCGAAACTTTAAGGACAACAAACAACATTTATTTACCAGATTGAATGAAAAATTAAATCGTAACAAAATATCATATTTTGCGTCTCGGCGTCTCAGAGCCTGACGTAAGCAGATCAGATGGCCGAGCGTTCCAGATCAGAATTTAACCGACGTAGTGTTATCTCACATCGAACAAAGCGATCTCTCCAAGTCCCAGGCTCTGTGTCGACTTCCCGAACTCAACTGCCGCAGATTTTCTCTCCCTTCTTCAGGGGGTCAGCTTCTGGCAACTTGATCCCTTCCGGAAAGAGAATATCCTCCTTTCAGATGCCCTGCAAAAACAAACAAGCGGCACATTTAAAAAACCTTATCAACCCTCACACTTAGCTGGCCGGCTCCTATTTCCCTAAGGAACGCCGGATGGAAGGGGTCAACGGGGACGATTTTGCAGATGTCGGGAGGGACCCACATATGCGAAACACAGTTCGTGGGTGCAAATTACTTACAGTAGCACCCTGACATTCAGCCATCGTTCGGCTTTATTGATTTGTATCTCTATTTAGAAGTCATTATTCAGTTAAAAACTCTGAGATATTATTCACTAATCGTCATTGGAAATTCAAGAGAAAGTCTCCTGGCTAGACAGCTCTTGGAGCCAGTCAGTCAGTTAGATTGATTGGCTAATTAGTTCAAGATTAAATTTAGTAATATCCACAATATATGCCAAAGTGAATTAGCTATTCTCAAATCTTTGCATAATTTAAATTTGTAGAAGTATCTTAAACTATTTTTATGTTATAATTTTTATTATTTTTATTAATAATTTATATAGTTTTTATTTATCGACTTCAGTTGTAAGGATATGAATCTTTACGATACTAATAAAAATTATTACAGATTATAATATAGAAAGAGAAAATATTGTTATGTACTGAGGAAGTCAATCTTATATATAATATTGACCGCTTCTATAAACAAACCTTAACGTAGTTAAGTGAAGTAAACCTAAGCTAAACAGTTTTCATGGAAAATAATAATTCGTTTAGCGTATCTCACTTAATTAGTAAAGCTTGCTTTCAATCTAGTATTCATGACATTACCTTAATTGGAAGATGCACACAAAATACGAGCTTTGTATTAACCTTTATCTTAGTATAATGTAATAGAGTCTTTTGAGGAATATAATTTTGAGTGAGAAAGGAAAATACTAATTTTAACATGTTTTCCTGAATAATCTCTGTAAGTTTTAAAATGTACTGTAATTCATTTACTAAATCATATAAAATAAAGCAACAAAATTATAACATTTAAAATATTGCGAGCATAGAAAAATTAGATAACAGAGAAAATTATATAAACGATAAAAATATTGAATTTGTAGATCCCAATGCATATTAAAGTTTTCATTCATTTGTAAATCTTAAAACAGCATTTAAAAAATCCTTTTATATCTGCCTGTCTTCTTTTTAAAATGAGTGAACCGACGTAGTCCGTGCAGTCATCGAGCAGCTAGTGAATGAAGACAGACAATGGACGTTATTGGAGTTAGAGAGGGCAATTGGTATCTAGCAACGCACAGTCCACATGATATTACGTAACGAGCTGCACCTACGCAAAATTGCATCGCGGTGGGTATCATATGACAGAAGTTCAAAGGTGGGTGTGCTATGCAATATGCTCCGACTATCTTGCATTCTAGCAACAGGACGTGATCAATTTTTGTCACGAATAATCACCATCGATGAATTTTGGGTCAGGACACACGAACCAGAACTGAAACGTCAGTCGGCGAAATGGTCATATGCTGTATCACCAAGGAGGCAAGAAATTCCGTCAAAATCCTTACCAGTCAAATTGATGGTGATGGAGTTGCCATTGTTTGACACTTTGTTCCTCATGGCATAACAGTGATCTCAAAGTACTACATGGACTTCCTGGTGTGACAGGTACAACGTAGCGTTCGGGATAAAAGTCCAAATCTTGTGGACAGTGCAATAATCCTGCACGACAGTGCAAGACCACATAAAGCAGAGTGTGTAGGGCAGCTACTGCGATGTTGGGGATGGGAAGAATTGGAGCACCCACCGTACTCTCCCGACATTTCGTCCGATATAATTCGGAAGATTAAGGAATCACTACGTGGTAGGCAGTTTGCAACATGAGAGAAAATTGCTAATGCTGTGCGCGAACAGGTGACCCTATTCACACATGCAGCAGCAAATGCTGAGGCTGATGGTATTCAGCGCCTCTCACATCGTTGGCAGCGTGTGTCATGTCATCTTTATGTAAAGGTGGCTTGTATATTAATAATAAGTTAGTTCTGAGGGTTTTGGGCCCAAGTTTGTTTAATCATCTAACGTCTACTTTACATCATAATGGAGTATCAGAATTGTTATGGTATTTTGGAACAAAGTTTGTAAAATTATGAACTCTAATAATTATAGAGAAAATGTTATTTGACGGATGTGTCCTTTCCGGATATTTTAAAATGATAAATAGAAAATTAATAAAAATTAACAATCTACTATTTAATGGCATCAAAATGCATTTCATCATACCTTGGTAATCATATACCCTAGCAACAATCCCCCTGGTTCGAAACCACTGCTCTAAAATTAATTAATTATATAATATAGTTCAGTATATTATTTTTATTATGCAATAAATATAAGAAAAATATACGTTTAAAAAATTAAGTTATTTGAGTTGATAAATAGAATTATTTCATGCAATTTTATTAATCCAGTTTTAAAGTTGGTCATACCTAGTTTGAAGCAGGTTTTTCATTCGATTTGGAAGAATACAGAATTTCAGTTTTGGTAATTAAAGTAGAATTTTGACAAACAATCTGGCTCATACAAAAATAAGTGGTCATACATGTAAGAATTTGCAAATGAAATAAAAGAACATTAATCTAATTTAGGAAGAAAATTCCATGCAGATAATAATCAGAAACGTATTATAACTCTTATCAGAGAAGAAACAAATTTTATTTGAACTATTTTGCTTAGTGCTATTTTTAAGTTTCTCTAACCTAGATCCATGAAAGTTTTAAATTTATTCACATCTCCCTTTAGATCATTGAAACACAACTTTGCCGAACCCTTCTAGAAGAGGAGGTTAATAAAAGTAGATACATGTGTAAGGAATTGCAAATGCAATGAAAACAAACTTAATTTTTTAAGAAAGAGTTTCTACACATATTAAAATTTCAATGCAAACAAAGAACAGTAAACCATTACAACTGTTACTTCTCTTTTCCTTAAGGAAACAATGCCCGAATACAAAATTAAAAGCACGGACACTTAATTAAATTGACTCTGTTTCTGAGAAAGCTTTTTTTTCCTTTACTCTAGCTAAATTGTTTACATCACGTTTTAAGGTTACCCAAATGCGTTTGCTTACATGCCAAGTACTACCTTTTATTATCTTTTATTTGTAAGCAACATGTAAGTAAGAAAAAAATTAACATGGCTAACATTTTGTATGTTTTAAACAATAAATGATAATAAGGGGATTTGTGTTATTTTTTTCTGTGATTGTTTATTTTATACTAATAATTTATATTATAGCAATATTATAGTTGATGATTTGCGGGAAAATTGAAAAGAAAAAGTATAATATTCGGATACTTCCTGTATTGTGTTTGTTGAACTTTCTCGGTACGTTTCGAAACCATTTCAAAAATAGTTGTTTGTAAATGTGCTCACACTTAAATATTTTATAAAACATGACAGTAAATATATGAGTGAATTTCAAAACCATTTCTACATTGTCTATAAATGTACTCACACGTAATTATTTTATAAAATATGACAGTAAATATATGAGTGAATTTCAAAACCATTTTAAATTTAATTGTCTATAAATGTACTCACACGTAAATATTTTCTAAAATATGACTGTAAATATGAGTGAATTTCAAAACCATTTCACAATTAATTGTCTATAAATGTTGTCTCTCGTAAATATTTTATAAAACATGACATTAAATATATAAGTTAATTTCAAAACCATTTTAAAATTGTCTATAAAAGTACTCACACGTAAATATTTCATAAAACATGACAAGAAATATATGAGTGAATTTCAAAAGCATTTCAAAATTAATTGTCTATAAATGTAGTCACTCGTAAATATTTTATAAAACATGACAGTAAATATATAAGGTAATTTCAAAACCATTTCAAAATTGTCTATAAAAGTGTTCACACTTAAATATTTCATAACACATGGCAGTAAATATACGAGTGAATTTCAAAATCATTTCAAAATTGCCTATAAAAGTACTCACACGTAAATATTTCATAAAACATGACAGTAAATATATGAGTGAATTTCAAAACCATTTCAAAATTAATTGTCTATAAATGAAGTCACTCATAAATATTTTATAAAACATGACAGTAAATATATAAGTTAATTTCAAAACCATTTCAAAATTAATTGTCTATAAATGTACTCACACGTAAATATTTTATAAAACATGACAGTAAATATATGAGTGAATTTCAAAACCATTTTAAAATTAATTTTCTATAAATGAACTCATAAGTAAATATTTTATAAAATATGACAATAAATATGTAAATGACTTTATTTGAGAACATCAAACTTTTAGTTCTTTGAACCAGACAATAATAATTTAGAATAAATTGTAGAATATTTTTTGTTATATCATTTAATTATTAGCTGACACACTCGAACAGACACTTAAGTCGAAATGTACTTATATGTCAGAACATATTATATATATATATATATATATATATATATATATATATATATATATATATATATATATATATATATATATATATATATATATATATATATATATATATATATATATATATATATATATATATATATATATATATATATATATATATATATATATATATATATATATATATATATATATATATATATATATATATATATATATATATATATATATATATATATATATATATATATATATATATATATATATATATATATATATAATCATGAAAGTTCGGAAAATTGAGAAAGTTTTTTTCTATAACCATTTCTATTAATATTTTTCCTTTTCCTCTAAGTATTTAGATCATTATCCAAAGCCTCCGTCATATATTAAGCAGCAATTACGATAATTTATCATCTTCATCTGAAGATAAACATCCTTCCTTAACTAAAGAATTCTTAAGAAATATATAAGCTTATTTCTTAGGATAAAGCCGTCAATTCTAATTTTTATCTTCATATCTCTGTTAATTCGAAAGAAAAGAAATTGTTTTAAGCGACTACGTAATGTTATCTATTAGCTATTTTAGCAGTTAAATTAAGCGATCATTCATTAAGATAAGTTCAATAAATGGGCAAAGATATCCTGTGTTTAATGGAAATAATGTTTTTAAATAAGTTTTTAGACTACTTCCTTCCTGAATAACCCATTTAAAAATAGAGTTGGGGTACTGGGCAATAACTTACATCAATTCCTCCATTAAGTGAGGATAGTTTTGTTTTCCGTGCATTTCTTTCCATACAAACACCAATGTTTATAAAAAGAGATATGTTACATGCAGGGAAGTATTCACTAAATTATATGAAAATATTTCACATTTTATTAAAGTTACGATTTTGTCAAATATTTTTCTAAAACCATTTTCATTCTTTATATGTTTGAGTAGAGATAAAGTTGTTACCTGATTGAAACACGAGATTAACTCATTGGTAGATTCCCCACCCTTTACATTTCCTTGTACAAAGTAATGGAAGAGTTCTCATCACGGTAAGTTTCAGTGCTCAGGTTCTAACAGAAATATGTAACTATTGAAGTTTGTACCTACGTGCTTATATATGGTACTAGCTAACTCAAAAACTATTAACTGTAGAATTTTGAATTGTATTTTTTAAATTTATTGAATTATTTTATTTTGTATTTAGGACTCTTATAACGTCTACTTGTGCATGACATTTTTCAGTTGTGATCTGCACTCTATGTAACTAAAATATAACGTTATTAACGACGTTTATAATAACTCAAAGTAAAGTGACGTAAAGTGTAGTAATGTTTAGCGTAAGCATAAAGTGTTTGACGTAAAGTGTAGCATTTAGGACTGAAGGGACCCACACTCTCTGCCAGCCACAAGGTATCTAAGTTAATGTAGCTAAGGTAGCAAGGTAGAAAGGGGTTTTAGCACATCTAGTTGCATACCTTCCCCATTGTTTTAAATCTTCACAATATATTTAAAAAAAACTTCAGTACCACCAGTATTTACGCTATCATCTGACAGACATAGAGGTATAGATATGCATTTTGACAATCCTTTACATACAGTTAAAAAAAGTTTTAAAATTTCCATTATTAGAACAAAAATAAAAATTGCATTTTTTCTGCATTTTATTGACTTTTATTTACTTTCTTAGTGAGCTAGCAATGGTTATTAATATATTGTCTGATTTTCGAGGTATTCTTTGCAGTAAAACAAACGAGTAGGATTTAATATACCAGAGGTCTGTATATAGGTTAAAATTTTTACTTTATTATCTTTATTGAAAAATGACTTTAGAAAACTAAATAAAAATGTTATCAGTTTCAAATTGGACTAAACGTAAGTACTATAATTTTGAAAGTAAGCGTCTCTAGTACTGTGTTCTTATAAATGTATCCTTAATGAAACGATTCATTATATATAAAATTTCTTCCATTAATAAAAAAGGAATATCACAAGCAAGAACCAACTAAAAATACGACGAGATAGAATCTAATGCTTTTTCATAATACTCATTGTCTATAAAAGGGCACAGGAGTTTTAAACCTTCAAAGATTTAACTTTTAAATTTAAACGTATTTTAAATATTTAAAAAATTTCTCTACATTTATCATGAAATCGTATTAATAAATTCATACTCATTGCTGAGTTATAATACTTGTTGTATAGCTCTTTGTATGACACTCAGATTGATACTGAAACTTAAATTTGATTTTCTTCTCTTCATAATTTTGGAATTTATGCACACTGTTACTTAAAACTGTTGTGTGCTACCTTTTTAAAATTTTTTAACCACATACGCCTTTTTCTATTCAACATGTAGAAAGAAAATAATAGATAAATAAATATTTTATGCATATTTGTGTTACATAATATGTGTAATTACAAAATGCATAAGTACATATATATAATTACAAATTGTGAACAGAATTTAAATAATTTAATTAAATTTTCCAACTTTATCCTTATTTTTCAATTTATGTACAACTTTCTGTATATATTTTGGTTGCACCTTAAAGGATTTATTACTGTATTTGAACCACAATTTTTTTATATTTAAGTATATTTCTTTATTTTATGATGCATGCATTTTTTATTATTTTATTTGATTTAGCATTGTTAAAACCTTTAATTTTAATTTTTAATACAAATTTTTTATCTATATATCAGAAATTAAATTACATAATTAAGGTTTAATGTAAAATAAATAGTTACTAAATTCATTTTATTAGAAATGGAGTAATTAGAATATTACCATATTTATCGATATTTTTTTCAAATTCAAACATCTTTAAACTGGTTTCATAACGGAATTATCATACCATTAGACCTAATTGTCCGCCAGAATATGAGACAGGAACTATTAATGAAGTGTAAAATTCTTTTATAACACAGTTAAAATTGTAACAATCAGCGTTTACAATTCCAAAATTCTTTCTGAATAGGCGTATTTAAAATGGAATGAAGAATAAATAATTTTACACATAAATTTAAGAGATTCCTCATTTTGAAAAGGAGATGCATTGTCATCGAACAAAGCATTTTCGACATCAATTGAGGAAATAAACTCATTAAGTTCACATATTACATTGTTTTTATACATCTTCCATCATCATCTCACCAAATCTGAAAGGAGAAAATGTAGAGGTGGAATCTCAGCTACAATAACATTATTTCTTTCAGAGTATAAAATTACCACTGCATGGAAACTTTCGTTTTTCATTAACTCAAATGATTCTTAATTCGTTATTAACGAGATTTTAATGACAGCTATAGTATTATTTTTCTGTCTTATTCTAGATGAGAAAGTAGATGTTTTCTTCGTCTATACGACATGGAAGACAAAAATTACCACAAGCTTAAAAAGGAAAGCTTTTATCTTAATTCTCATTATATTGAAATGATTTTCTTAAACTAAGGCATAACAGCTCAAGCAAAATTAGAAAATCTTGAAAATTGTGAGTATATTTTAACTTTTGCGTCGTTTAATTAAGTAAGAGATTAGTTAACTATTTATTCTTCTTCCATTCTATAGTGAATTATACATTAAGTAAGCGTTAGTTCGTTTGATTAGAATGCTCATTGTTAATGTTAAGTTTATTGATTTTTTCAACCAAGCTCCCTAAAAGTTTTCTTAAACGTCCTGTTATTTTCACAGTAGACAAATTAACACATTCCCTGTTGCCGCTGTTTAAATAACAGTATTTTTAATAAATAATCTTAAAATAATGTATTTAATATGAATGCTTTCTTGCTTAAATATTACTAATAATAATAAAACTGATTTTGAAAACAGATTGGATTAAACTTTTGTCGTATATATGACCTATTTAAATTTATAAATAACATTGAAAATCTAAAATGAAAAAATATGTAATTTTAAATTTATTATATAAATAATTATTCTTTCCTAACAGGTAAACGAAATTTTACCCTAAGACTATTTGGATGTTTTACTCCATATTGATAATCAATGGACTGAATAAGAAAACATTAAATATTTCATTCAAATTCAAGGCTCTAGAAATTTTTCGTTACGAGGTAATACAAAAAAATGTTAAAATTTTTCATGATAGGAAAAATTCATAGGTTCGTGAATTGTACAATTTTGTGAATTATAGTTCCCTAAAAATTGTTTGGTTTTAATGAAATTAGATAAAAATCTTCCAAATATAAATTTTGTACAGTGATGGGTTTCATGATTGAGGAAAGTCTTGGTCAACATTCAGTTTCTTTTATCTGTTGATTATACATTTAATTCTCATAAAATAATAATTTATAATATGAACAATGAGTATAATTTTTTTAACTTAATTTATTGATTATTTAAATTTTGATACAAAATAATATAAATATAATTATCCCATTTGATAGTAAATTTTCTTAATTTCTAGAAAGAGAAATTTATATATATAATATATTATATATATTATATATAAATATATTTTTTTTTACAATTTATATTTTGAACTGGGTTGAATAAAGAGAAAAAATTAAAAAATTTCCATAAAATAAATTATTTAAAATATTTATGAAAACAATAAATTAATTAAACAATGTAATTAATGTTTAATCATTAGAATTAATTAAACAATTTTTTTATATTTTAATAATTGAAATTTATAGTAAAAATTTTTTTTTTTTAAATTAATCTTGAACTAATAAAATTTAATTTTAGCACTACAATTTCCACAAAATAAATTATTTATTATATTTTATAAAAACTAAATTAATATATAAATTAATAATTAATTAAAATGTTATAATTTTATTATCAATGTTATTTATTTCTTAATTAAACGATGTAATTAATGTATCCAATTAATAAATATAATTTAAACATTAATTTTTCTCTATATTTTAATATTTGAATACTATAATATATTTGATAATATTTATAATATTAACAGTGAATATAGTTTAATAATTTATTGATTATTTTAAATTTATGATACAAAATTAAAAATAAAATATATATCCCATTTAATAGTAAAATTTTTCCTAATTTTTTATTAAAAAATTTATAAATTTTTTTTTTTATATTTAATCTTGAACTGAAATAAAGATTTGAAACATTTAGCACAAAAACAATTTCCACAAAATAAATTATTTAACTAATATTTTATGAAAAATTAAATTAATAAAAAAAATAAATTAATTAAACAATGTATAATGTTATTATAATGTTAATTAATTTATTTTTAAACGATGTAATTAATGTTTAATTAATAAAATAATTAAACATTAATTTTTCTCTATATTTTAATATTTGAATACTATAATATATTTGATAATATTTATAATATGAACAGTGAATGTAATTTAATAAATTATTGATTATTTTAAATTTATGATACAAAATAATAAATGAAATCCATCTATCCCATTCAATAGTAAATTTTTCTAATTTATAGCAAATTTTATAATTTTTTTTTTACAATTTAATCTTGAACTGGAATAAAGATTGGAAACACATTTGACGAGCTCCGCTCGGAGAAAACAGGTATCGAAGCTAACTCGAAGATTTAAATTTTCAATTGTGATTTATCAAAACAATACATGCCATAAGAAAATTTGTGAAACCATTAGTGAAAAGATAACCGGTTAAAGTGCACCATTGTAAACTATTCTAAACAAAGTTGTTTGGAAAGGGAACTATTCTATACAAAGGTAAAGTTTGAAAAGTCATAGAAAATAAAATGTAATTGATAACAAAAAATTATACAATTAAAGAAATGGTACAAAGTGAGCAGTGTAAAGATTGAAGTGTGTTGAATGGAGAAGCATTCTGACAATGACGGTATCTTCTAGTTGTCCATTTGCGGGTATAATTGAGTTGATCGCTTGTTGTTCCAAAATTCCGGCTCCTTGAAGCATTTCATGTAGAGGTGCGTTCTGCATGTTGAAAATGTAGCTTGAAATCTGATGAATGTTGAAATGTCGAACTTTGTTGACGGTGATTTGAAATCGAAATCAGTTCCTTAACACGTTCGCTGCCACCGACGCACTGGCGCGTCAGAGCGGCACCTCCTGGTATGCCGACGACGCACTAACGCGGCGACGGACTTTGATAAGTTATATGCTCTGTGTTTAGTGTGGCTTTGGAAATTGAACGGCGAGGTTGTTTCGGCACGTTAGTGAAGCATTATTTTTTAATTTTTTGTGGTTGGTTTTCAAAATTTTTGTTTGCATTATTTTTTTTTTACTATATCGTTTATGTGTTATATATACTTTGCTACATTAATTTAATATTTAGAGTTGATAGAAAATAAAAATGGAAACCGATATCAAGGAATAAAGACAAATCAATAAAGACTTTTATTATTATTATTATTAATTCGTCAGAACTACAGCCAATCGATTCCTCGTGGTCGAAAACCCCCGGGTACCAATTTTCACTTGGTTTGGACGCATGAGAAAAAAGTTTGCCCGCACCGGGGTTCGAACCCGGCCCTATCTGTAGCGCCGAACTACGTGACCTTAGCGCGTCAAAACCGATGCCAATCGATTCCTCGTGACCAAAAACCCCAGATCCCCAAGTTTACTACAGTTTATTAATTCTGGGGCGATTTTCGACTTGACAACCATTCCTCGTATTATAGTATAGGATTTAGCACAAATACAATTTCCATAAAATAAATTATTTACCTAATATTTTATGAAAACTAAATTAATAAATAAATAAATAAATTAATTAATTAAACAATGTTATAATGTTATTAACAATGTTAAGTAATTAATTATTTAAACAATGTAATTAATTTTCAGTTAATACATTAATTAAACATTAATTTTTCTCTATATTTTAATATTTGAATACTATAATATATTTGATAATATTTATAATATTAACAGTGAATATAGTTTAATAATTTATTGATTATTTTAAATTTATGATACAAAATAATAAATGAAATCCATCTATCCCATTCAATAGTAAAATTTTTCTTAATTTTCTATTAGCAAATTTATCATATTTTTTTTTTGCAATTTAATCTTGAACTGGAATAAAGATTTGAAACACATTTAGCACAAATACAATTTCCATAAAATAAATTATTTAACTAATATTTTATGAAAACTAAATTAATTAATTAAACAATGTAATTAATGCTTAATCAATAGATTAATTAAACATTTTTTATTTTCTAATATTTTAATAATTAAATACTTCCCGTCGTGGAAATAATATTTATAATATTAACTGTGAATATAGTTTAATAATTTATTGATTATTTTAAATTTATGATACAAAATAATAAATGAAATCCATCTATCCCATTCAATAGTAAATTTTTTTTTTTAATTTTTTTTAGCAAATTTATAATTTTTTTTTTACAATTTTATCTTGAACTGTAATAAAGATTTGAAACACATTTAGCACAAATACAATTTCCATAAAATAAATTATTTAACTAATATTTTATGAAAACTAAATTAATTAATTAAACAATGTAATTAATGCTTAATCAATAGATTAATTAAACATTATTTTTTTCTATATTTTAATAATTAAATACTTCCCGTCGTGGAAATAATATTTATAATATTAACAGTGAATATAGTTTAATAATTTATTGATTATTTTAAATTTATGATACAAAATAATAAATGAAATCCATCTATCCCATTCAATAGTAAAATTTTTCTTAATTTTCTATTAGCAAATTTATCATATTTTTTTTTTGCAATTTAATCTTGAACTGGAATAAAGATTTGAAACACATTTAGCACAAATTCATTTTATATAAAAAAAAAAATTATTTAACTAATATTTTATGAAAACTTATTAATTAATTAAACAATGTAATTAATGTTTAATTAATAAATTAATGAAACATTTTTTTTTCTATATTTTAATAATTGAATACTTTTCGTCATGGAGATAATATTTATAATGTTAACTGTGAATATAATTTAATAATTTATTGATTATTTTAAATTCATGATACAAAATAATAAATAAAATTCATCTATCCGATCCAATAGTAAAATTTTTCTTAATTTTCTATTAGCAAATTTATCATATTTTTTTTTTGCAATTTAATCTTGAACTGGAATAAAGATTTGAAACACATTTAGCACAAATACAATTTCCATAAAATAAATTATTTAACTAATATTTTATGAAAACTAAATTAATTAATTAAACAATGTAATTAATGCTTAATCAATAGATTAATTAAACATTATTTTTTTCTATATTTTAATAATTAAATACTTCCCGTCGTGGAAATAATATTTATAATATTAACTGTGAATATAATTTAATAATTTATTGATTATTTTAAATTCATGATACAAAATAATAAATAAAATTCATCTATCCGATCCAATAGTAAAATTTTTCCTAATTTTCTTTTAGCTAATTTACGATTTTTTTTTTACTATTTAATCTTGAACTGGAATAAAGATTTGAAACACATTTAGCACAAATACAATTTCCATAAAATAAATTATTTAACTAATATTTTATGAAAACTAAATTAATTAATTAAACAATGTAATTAATGCTTAATCAATAGATTAATTAAACATTATTTTTTTCTATATTTTAATAATTAAATACTTCCCGTCGTGGAAATAATATTTATAATATTAACTGTGAATATAATTTAATAATTTATTGATTATTTTAAATTCATGATACAAAATAATAAATAAAATTCATCTATCCGATCCAATAGTAAAATTTTTCCTAATTTTCTTTTAGCAAATTTATGAATTTTTTTTTTTTTTTTTTTTTTTACAATTTAATCTTGAACTGGAATAAAGATTTGAAACACATTTAGCACAAATACAATTTCCATAAAATAAATTATTTACCTAATATTTTATGAAAAACTTATTTAATTAATTAAACAACGTAATTAATGTTTTATTAATAAATTAATGAAACATTATTTTATTTTCTATATTTTAATAATTAAATACTTCCCGTCAGGGAAATAATATTTATAATATTAACAGTGAATATAATTTAATAATTTATTGATTATTTTAAATTCATGATACAAAATAATAAATAAAATTCATCTATCCGATCCAATAGTAAAATTTTTCCTAATTTTCTTTTAGCTAATTTACGATTTTTTTTTTACTATTTAATCTTGAACTGGAATAAAGATTTGAAATATATTTAACACAAATACAATTTCCATAAAATAAATTATTTAACTAATATTTTATGAAAACCAAACAACAAAATAAATATTCCAATATCGCCCAATCTTTATGCATCATTAATTTTTTCTTACTTTTAACTTCATAAAACTGCCAAAACATGTAGCACTTTAATCGCTTTTAGGAGAAGAAAAATAAATATTTTCTTCGGGTGAGAAATGATTTTGTTTGAAACCGGCAATGAAAATGTATTACTTACTTTTCGAAGATCAGAAAAAAGCTCAACGGTGCTAAATTAGTTAATATAGAGAAGAAAAATTTCCCATTTGTTAAAAATCTTTTGAACTTGTTACTTTAAGGAGAACTTTCAATTAAGAAATTACCTTTTGCGTTTAAAAATACACCTGCATTCTGAAGTGAATGCTATAGTTCAATTGTTACTCATGTGTTTTTTTTAACACGTTGCAAATTAGTAATATTAAACGATGCGGTGGGATAGAAATACACTCGCGTTTCTCTAAATTAATATCTTAATTTTTAGAAGAACTTTTTAAAATAACATAACGGACTGCACTTTTTTTTAAATATTTTGTGTTTCTTCATTATTTTAGCTATAAATGTGCCACAATAGATAAAGGTGTACTTTAAAAAACAGAATAAAATGTATGTATTTAAATATAGCTTACAGTGTCTTGATTATTTTAATAAAATAATAATATATCTAAATCTAAAATATCGCAACTAAAATAATTAGAAATTCTTAAACTTTATTATAAGTATAAGGATAATGCTTAAAAATACAAATATTGGTAATTTAAATATGAAATATTAAAATATTTTGTGTTTCTTCATTATTTTAGCTATAAATGTGCCACAATAGATAAAGGTGTACTTTAAAAAACAGAATAAAATGTATGTATTTAAATATAGCTTACAGTGTCTTGATTATTTTAATAAAATAATAATATATCTAAATCTAAAATATCGCAACTAAAATAATTAGAAATTCTTAAACTTTATTATAAGTATAAGGTTAATGCTTAAAAAATCAAATATTGGTTATTTAAATATGAAATGTTAAAATATTTTGTGTTTCTTCATTATTTTAGCTATAAATGTGCCACAATAGATAAAGGTGTACTTTAAAAAACAGAATAAAATGTATGTATTTAAATATAGCTTACACTGTCTTGATTATTTTAATAAAATAATAATATGTCTAAATCAAAAATATCACAACTAAAAAAATTAGAAATTGTTTAACTTTGTTAAGAGTATAAGGATAACTCTTAAAAATTCAAATATTGGTAATTTAAATATGGAATGTTAATGAGCTTCTTATAGTTAGTGTCTTATAGTTTTAAAATAGAATAACAGACTGTATGTTTTTTAAATATTTTGTGTTTCTTCATTATTTCAGCTATAGTTGTACTACAACGGATAAAGGTGTACTTTATTAAAACGGAATGAAATGTATGTATTTAAATATAGCTTACACTGTCTTGATTATTTTAATAAAATAATAATATGTCTAAATCAAAAATATCACAACTAAAAAAATTAGAAATTGTTTAACTTTGTTAAGAGTATAAGGATAACTCTTAAAAATTCAAATATTGGTAATTATAATAAGAAATGTTAATGCGCTTCCTATAGTTAGTGTCTTATAGTTTTAAAATAGAATAACGGACTGTGTGTTTTTTAAATATTTTGTGTTTTTTCATTATTTCAGCTATACACGTGCTACAATGGAAAAAGGTGTACTTTAAAAAACAGAATTAAATGTATATAATTAAATATAGATTACAGTGTCTTGATCATTTTAATGAAATTAAAAATATATATAATCTAAAATATCGCAACTAAAATAATTAGAAATTGTTTAACTTTGTTAAGAGTATAAGGATAACTCTTAAAAATTCAAATATTGGTAATTATAAAAAGAAATGTTAATGAGCTTCTTATAGTTAGTGTCTTATAGTTTTAAAATAGAATAACAGACTGTATGTTTTTTAAATATTTTGTGTTTCTTCATTATTTCAGCTATAGTTGTACTACAACGGATAAAGGTGTACTTTATTAAAACGGAATGAAATGTATGTATTTAAATATAGCTTACACTGTCTTGTTTATTTTAATAAAATAATAATATGTCTAAATCAAAAATATCACAACTAAAAAAATTAGAAATTGTTTAACTTTGTTATAAGTATAAGGATAATGCTTAAAAATACAAATATTGGTAATTTAAATATGAAATGTTAATGTGCTTCTTATAGTTAGTGTCTTATAGTTTTAAAATAGAATAACGGACTGTATGTTTTTAAAATATTTTGTGTTTCTTCATTATTTCAGCTATAAACGTGCTACAATGGAAAAAGGTGTACTTTAAAAAACAGAATAAAATGTATGTATTTAAATATAGCTTACACTGTCTTGATTATTTTAATAAAATAATAATATGTCTAAATCAAAAATATCACAACTAAAAAAATTAGAAATTGTTTAACTTTGTTATAAGTATAAGGATAATGCTTAAAAATACAAATATTGGTAATTTAAATATGAAATGTTAATGTGCTTCTTATAGTTAGTGTCTTATAGTTTTAAAATAGAATAACGAACTGTATTTTTTAAAAATATTTTGTGTTTCTTCATTATTTCAGCTATAAACATGTTACAAAGGATAAAGGTGTACTTTAAAAAACAGAATAAAATGTATGTATTTAAATATAGCTTACACTGTCTTGATTATTTTAATAAAATAATAATATGTCTAAATCAAAAATATCACAACTAAAAAAATTAGAAATTGTTTAACTTATATGTTATAAGTATAAGGATAATGCTTAAAAATACAAATATTGGTAATTTAAATATGAAATGTTAATGTGCTTCTTATAGTTAGTGTCTTATAGTTTTAAAATAGAATAACGAACTGTATTTTTTAAAAATATTTTGTGTTTTTTTCATTATTTCAGCTATAAACATGTTACAAAGGATAAAGGTGTACTTTAAAAAACAGAATAAAATGTATGTATTTAAATATAGCTTACACTGTCTTGATTATTTTAATAAAATAATAATATATCTAAATCTAAAATATCGCAACTAAGAAAATTAGAAATTGTTTAACTTTGTTATAAGTATAAGGATAACTCTTAAAAATTCCAATATTGGTAATTATAATAAGAAATGTTAGTGTGATTCTTTTAATTAATGTCGTATAGTTTAAAAAGTGTTTTAATTAAAAGTGTTTGATAAAAATACATTCGAAGCCAACGATGCCATTCAGCAATATTTGGACATATTGTTAAGAATGCTATAAACATATAATTTGTATGGTATCTCGCTAAATTGGTGAGATATTGGCTCCTTGGCGAAGTTTTGAGAGACACATTTTTGGCGCCAAATTCGGCGAGTTGGAGACATTTGCTGACGACCGCCTTTTTTCTGTATTTTACTAGAAGCTTGTGGAAATTTCCAGCAACTTGAAAGCTGTATAAAGGGGGCCGTTTGTGTTATGTTTTCGGCCCAAACTCAAGCAACCATTGCCTAGTTTTTATATTTTCCACTACCCATTCATAGCCATTTCAATTCTATTAGTTGTTTGCCTAAATAGTACGTATCACAGGACTAGAGGGCTAGGTCCAAGAAGTTCTGTGTCAAATGTACTCTGTGAAGCTCTGTGAAGCTCATAAAAGGGGAGTTCATGATCAGATATGGTGAAAGTAGGACCTGTCTAAATACTCTCCGTATTGCGCTGAAGAAGTACGCCAAAAGGCTGCCAAGTTTTATCGCCATCCGTTGTAATTTGGATTCATTTGGCGTGATAATAAATTGGTATTGTTTTTGTCTTAGCAAAAGTCTATTCAATAAACGAAGATTTTGCAACAATATTTATTTAAATTCTTTTTATGTTTACTTGTCCCTTTATTATGAAAATAGTTCCCAATAACTATAAAGTATAAATATTGCTTACATGTACAAGCATAGCATATAATTCTCCATGCTATACGTTGCCTAAAGTGTTCATTAAAGATTATCCAATTGACTAATCATGTATAAACTAATGCATTGTCATGATTTAAATAATTTTTTAGATATTTGTGGATAGCACGATGAATTAGTTTGATGAAAATGATTGGTAATTATAATAAGAAATGTTAATGTGCTTTTTATAGTTAGTGGCTTATAGTTTTCAAATAGAATAACTGACTGTGTGTTTTTAAAATATCTTGTGTTTTTTTCATTATTTCAGCTATAAACGTGCCACAATGGGTGAAGATGTACTTTAAAAAACAGAATAAAATGTATGTATTTAAATATAGTTTGTACTGTCTTGATTATTTTAATAAAATAATAATATATATAATCTAAAATATCGCAACTAAAAAAAATAGAAATTGTTTAACTTTGTTAAAAGCATAAGGATAACTCTTAAAAATTCAAATATTGTTAATTATAATAAGAAATATTAATGTGCTTCTTATAGTTAGTGTCTTTTAGTTTTATATAGAATAACGGACTGTGTGTTTTTAAATTTTTTTTTTTTATTATTTCATCTATAAACGTGCTACAATGGATAAAGTTGTACTTAACAGAAGAACAGAATGAAATGTATGTTTGTAAAAAACAGAATGAAATGTATGTATTTAAATATAGTGCACGATGAATTAGTCTGTTAAAAACAAGATTGACATATTCTAAGTGTATTTAGCAGTCAAAAATTTCCATTTCTAAAATATGAATAAATATTTTTCAGTTCACATTGTCAGAAAAGAATAACTAAATTTGTTTCATCGGGAACTGACACAAATCCCCGAATCATGACTGATTTTCCTTTATTTTGACGGTTTCATGTAATATCTCTGTTTTTGACAAATTGTGCCGATGCAAATGTCAGATTTTTTGCATCTGACTTTAATCTTATGAACATCATATTTCAATCCATTTATGACCGTCTCTTGTAGAATAATTTGGTATTCTTAGCTTAGACCATTTTTTTTTGTTTAATTTAACATATTTTTTAAAAGTACAGAGTTGTGAGGAATCTTATAAATTTCAGTAATGTGTATTTTTTTTACGATAAAATGAGGTTCAAAGGCTGCACGCTATTTGCGGTATTTTACTTACATCCAGAAGATTTTACTTGCTATTATTGCTGTATTTGATAGCACGCTCTGGAGCTCTTTTCAACTTGTGATTTTTAAGAGATAATCTTTGATGTGGTTTTCTAAAGCATAATATAGCCTACATTTTCCAAAATTTTACTTCTCTCTACTCCTCGTATTTGTCATAAGTAATATTTTATAAAACATTTAAATAAAAAAAAGGTATTAAATACATATATTATACAAATTATCCATTTAGAATATCGCTGTTTAACTTAGTTCAGTATGGTACACACACACACACACACACACACACACACACATATATATATATATATATATATATATATATATATAATATATATATATATATATATATATATATATATATATGCAGAGTGTCCCAAAACGACCGTATAAACTCTGCACAGCTATATTCCTAGGCGAGAGTACATAAAAAATGCTCAAAGAAGTGTATTTTAGGAGAAAAATACGAAAAACAAAGTATGGCGTCACTGTCGGTACAATAACACTTTATTGAAATATCAACAGCAGTATATGCACGGTCATACTCCCTAAGAGTTCGTAGGCATTTCCATTACACCGGCCGTACACCAGGTGCATGTCGCAGTAGTCACGAACGGAATACATGGCCACCCTACGAAGACTACCGAAGAATTAAAAGGCTGCAAGATGCAGCATTTTAAATACCAATTCAACGGCGGCTTAACGTCATTCCATGGCGCGCTCGCATGCATGACGCGATATGCGCAGCGAACGTTTTAAACATTATCGTCTTAAATGATATGCAAATACTGTTGTTAATATGTCCAATAAAGTGTTTTCTTCCACAAGTAGTGTCGTCATACTTTGTTTTTCGTATTTTTCTCGTAAACTATAGATCTTACAGGAACTCTTCTTTAAGCAGTTTTTATGTACTTCTAATGAGGAATCTAGCTGTGTAGAGCTTATACGGTCATTTTCAGATACCCTGTATAAATAAATAAATTAATATATACATATATATTTATATATATATGTATATATATATATATATATATATATATATGTATATATATATATATATATATATATATATATATATATATTTATATTCATATATACATATATATGTATATATATATATATATATATATATATATATATATATATATATATATATATATTTATATACATATATACATATATATATATACATATATATATATATATATACATATATATATATATATATATATATATATATATATATATATATATATATATATATATATATATATATATATATATATCAAAAGTATTAAGTAAAATATCTCTTAAAAATTTTTCTCTTCTCATTCTCATTCTGTCACATCTATTTTCTCAGTCACAGAATCTCGGAATTAAAAAGAGCGTTCGTTGTTAAAATTCTTTTTTTTTATCTTACAAAGCTAACTCTGAAATAAATGCTAATTTTCTGTGCACGTTTTACAAAATCTTTCTCCTTTCCAATGATCTAAGTTCCTTTCTGACTATTAATATCGCTGACGAAGTTGCTCTCTTTTGCGAATTTTTCAGCATCATTTCTCATTGGGGGGCTAAATTTCCTACAGGAAGTGTTTTCATGAATTATTATTTGCTCTTCTCTTGTAGCAGAAAGGTGTTACCTAGTTTTTCATAAAGTAAAGTTCCATCATGGACTTCACTGTTTGTTCAATTGAGTCACGACTACAATATAATTAGTGTATTCTTCTTGTTCAGTAAGCCCAGGCTATTTAAAATAATTGATACTAATAATACTTACTTGACGGGGATTAACTCCTCTTTGTTAATTTTAATGATAAATTTACAAAGATTTAAAACAGTGTGTCGTTATTAATAATTTAAAAGGGTTAACACTAATATTTATAAATTAATGTCTAAATTTCTAATAATTCCGATTAGATACTTAGTCTAAAATATTAGCACGTGTTATTGACAACGTTTAAACTTTAAACAAATTGCCAGATGCACTAAATATTAATGGATACAATATTTAATATTGAACTGTTTCAGTTTTCTCATGGGAATACATTGAAACAGTTATTTAACAATTTAAATGGTATTACATTTTCCCTATTTAACGCGTTTTTATACATCATATTTGTAGAAAATACTTTTACTTCTAGTTATACAGATTGTTTGACTTGAAATTTAAATATTTATATTCATTTCTATGACAATAGTGTTAATAATCGTTTTAATTTGAGCTTAATAAATCGTTTGTTAATTAAAAAAGCAGATTAAATATCTTAGTTTCTAATTTACTTGAGCACTATATCTAATTTTAAATAACATAAGATAAAATGTTTTTTGAATACTTTAGTTTTTTGTTGTATTTGACAAATACAAGAGAAATCTGAAAAGTAAATAAATATATAAGTTCCGAAAAATTGTTGAGAAGTTCAAAAGATTATGTGAAACTTGATTGTATATCAATTAATATATAGTAAATTAAACAAAAGTTTATAGATAGCAGAAAATATTTTAAGATTATAATATATAGTATATATATATATATATATATATATTCACCCTTATATATATATATATATATATATATATATATATATATATATATATATATATATATATATATATATATATATATATATATATATATATATATATATATACATATATATACATATCTATATCTATATATATATATATATATATATATATATAAATATATATATATATATATATATATATATATATATATATACATATATATATATATATATATATATATATATATATATACATATATATATACATATATATATACATATATATATATATATATATATATATATATATATATATATATATATACATATATATATATATACATATGTATATATATGTTTGTGTGTGTGTGTTTGTACAATATCCTTTTGGAATTTTGAGAGATAATAACCAAATGTTTTAAATTACCACTTTTTAAATCCACAGATCTGTAAATCAATTAACTGATTAAAGTACATTATATTATATTTCTTGCGTAATTAATATTTTTATTGGAATATATGGTTTAGTTTGGGGCTCTACGGAGTACTGTTTCTCTACATGAGGGCTAATGAGACCAGGACCTACTCTTTAAAACCGATTCTGAACTGCTACGAACATCCAAGCTACCAGCGGGATTCGATCCCGAGAATTCCGGTACCGAAGAGTAGCACTCAACCATTCGTCCATCGTTTGGCATTGGAATATATGAAACTGCTGCTTAAAATCATTTAACAAGAAACCTCCCTCTCATTAACGGAATTCAAACCAATACCAAACTAAAGCATGCATATTTACATCTATCTTCTGGTAGGTTCAGATTAGACTTATTTTACAGCATCAATATAAGCGTCCCAAACATAAGTAGGGAATTGACCCTTCTTCTCCCTGTGGTTCTCGGAAATATGAGTAACCCTGGTATAATGAAATAATTGAAAGTGTTAATCTTACATTTATAAAGTTTAATTTTCCCATATGTAAGGGATATGGTCCCATGACCAATTTTTTCAGATGTGGACTCCTCATATGAGGGAATCAACCCTTCTTCTCCCTGTGGTTCTCGGAAATATGAGTAACCCTGGTATAATGAAATAATTGAAAGTGTTAATCTTACATTTATAAAGTTTAATTTTCCCATATGTAAGGGATATGGTCCCATGACCAATTTTTTCAGATGTGGACTCCTCATATGAGGGAATCAACCCTTCTTCTCCCTGTGGTTCTCGGAAATATGAGTAACCCTGGTATAATGAAATAATTGAAAGTGTTAATCTTACATTTATAAAGTTTAATTTTCCCATATGTAAGGGATATGGTCCCATGACCAATTTTTTCAGATGTGGACTCCATATGAGGGAATCGACCCTTCGTCTCCTTCTCCCTGTGGTTCTCGGAAATATGAGTAACCCTGGTACTAAACTTATAAAGTCTGCGGTCTTGAGATTTTCCAACGATGGTTGTGAAAGATAATCATGGTGCAGGTGTTTTCGGCAAATGTGCAAGGGGATGATTTCTGAAGTGGACGATTCCTTTTTCTTGGGGAATCCGATTACTAAAATTAGAACGGCTGAGAACGGCTCAGTGCAGAGAGAAGAGAGAGTAATCACCGTGAGTCTATGACCCAGTAGCAAATTATCGCTTGAGAACTAGAAAAAGAAAATGCAACCTAACATTTTGATTATGCTAGAGATTTTGCAGGCTGATCGTCCATGAATTATGGTTATTGATAATCCCACTCCGAGACCCATTAAAGGAAGTGTAAATATTTAAAAATTTTTTTATATCAATGTGTTGTGAATAAATACTTGTGGTGTCTCATTAACATTGGAAATTAAGTGGTTTATGCATCCCAGATACAATATAGAAAGAACCTCATCGTACCTGCAACAGTTAAGTAGACGAGCAGGTCACACACGTTTATTATATCTCCCCACGTATTGTTTACAGCAGAAATAAAAATTA
This sequence comes from Pardosa pseudoannulata, assembly GCA_032207245.1. Lineage (NCBI taxonomy): Eukaryota > Metazoa > Arthropoda > Arachnida > Araneae > Lycosidae > Pardosa > Pardosa pseudoannulata. Next base: position 128,070,221 of record CM063504.1, read on the forward strand.
GTTCAAAAATAAGTTAGTTTTACTTTAATTTTAACATAACGTCCATTTGTGATGCAAAAAAGTAAAATACTTTCAATAACGATTATTCCTATAATTATCTTTCACAGCTTAAATCAAACAGATAAAGTCTTTTTCGCAAACATTTGTTAAAATATATTAATAATTTAATGTTTCAATGACTAGGTTAAATCTTTAGCCTCTGCAATTTTAGCTACCATCCGTATATTGGAATCCCTTAGCTGGAATAGTTGTTTGTTGTCATTCTGAATCATTGTTAGCAGTAAATATTGAAATATAAAGTCCGTGTTACAGAAACTTAAATTTAGCTTCAAATCTTTGACTCAATGTTGAACGCTAATTTTTCATACTAGAGTACGTGTATTTGCATCCAGTTGATGGCATGGACTTACGTTGCCGTTCCAGCAACATTTAAATAGTAGATCACAGTTCAATTAGACCTCGTGAGTCAGAAGTTGATCTTAGCATTTTAATTAAATTTGTTTTAACTAAAACGCTTTAAATAAAAATTCAGAGTTTTATCAGCTTATATTTTAATAAGTTAGTTCGGAGATTCTTCGGTTATATTATGAGAAATAAATTTTTTTTAAATGAGATATATCTTTTAGAAATCTTTTTTTATATAATTGTATAAAAACAGCAAAATATTTTAACGAGATGTAATATTTTTTGACTGCTCAAATTATTATATTTACTCAGTAAGAAATTTGGGGCTGTGAAGGCTATAGAGGGCTAATATTTCCTTGTAATAGATGCCATGGTTTTTAGTTCCCTAAGTTTTATTCCTCTAAACTACAAGCAACGCAAGTAGGATGAACTTGCCTGAAAATGTAGTTTAATTCCCAAAAAATAACAGAAGAATACCCCAATACTATTAAATATTGAGAATATTTCCTAAAAAATAGAGTAACATCGATTTAAATTGATATAAAATTATTTTATTTTTAGTAGATACAAAAATGTGTTTTTTAATTCATATTTACAATAATCTTCCTTATGAATAATTAATATTTAATTTCCCCAAAAATAACTTATAAGAAAATTTATGCATTTATGGATTTTATTTGCCCTATATTTCTAATAACTATTTAGATGCGTAGAATTATTGCCTGTTCCATATTCAGTAAGAGAAATATCTCAGTCTTCAAACTGGATGATCGCTTTTAAATAGAGTTCTAAACAAACTTTAAACTATCGATTAAAAGAGCATTAGAGTGAGGAAATGCCAATAGAGGAAGCTCCGAGGGAAACATAGATCAATTTCACTTCTCGGAAACAATGATTTTTAAACTAGTAAAGACAAATAAAGTTCTAGATAGCATTTTCTAAAAAAAGCGTTAAACTGTCCTATCACGTCTCCTTTCTTTTACGGACATAACGAGCCAACTAATCACGCCAAGCAGTAAAACGTGCATAAAAACTGCAAAGTACCTCATTTAGAAAACATTCTTACATGACGTAATAAACGAGGAATGCAAGAAAAAAATAGTGGAAGTGATTACCCAAGAAAATAAAATAAAAATCAGAAATTTTGAAAGAGTTCCAACCTAAAAGAATGATTGCTTTTCGGAAAAATCCATGCATGCGGGCGTGTGGTGAAATAACTCCGCTTCACCGAGAACATTATTTTTCTTGTTCTGGTATTGACACGCGTGCACTGTATGGTAATATCATTTATAAATAATGGATTTTCAAAATCACCGCTATAAAACCGGTATTCAATACATTTTATTTGCAAACATCTATAGAAATCTACAAAATAAGACAAAGAAAATAATAAATTCAAGAGTGACGTGACTTAAAGAATGCAATTTAAAATATGTCATACCCAGATTTGTAATATTGGGATAGTTTCCATTCAGTTATGTAAACTACTTTTATTCCAATATAAATATTGAAATCAAAATGTATCTAGTTACGATATATTATATTAAGTTCAATATTCATAGGTTTACGTATATCATTTTTAGCGTATTTAATAAACCAATTATAGATTTTATAACCAATTATTGATGCTGTTCTGGATATAACACAACAGTCAGTTTATTACCTGATTCCAGTCCATAAACGAGTGTTTTCTGAAAAAACTATCTATTTAACAACATCTTCAGGTAGTATAATGTTTAGTATAAAATATATTATCAATATGTAAACGGCAATGTATAAAATATGAAAAATATTGTTCGTAATCTATAGGCCTTAATCATAAGGAAATTTATAGAGCATATCTCACCATGATTACTGTAATACTAGACTCAAGACTCGAGTTGGTTTTACATGGCCCCCTGGATTTTTTCGGCGGCCGAAGACAGACACCCCGACAGAAGGTGGGCAAGCTATGTTCCATGAAGTTCTACAGGAGGGGGGCGAGAGATGCGATCCCGCGCCCGCCAGCTGCAGAAAAGGACTTTTTTTCCCGTGGAGGCGAAAACTTGACCGGGGGGGGGTGAAAAGGAGATGCCCGGTCGGAACGACGGGAAAAGGACACTATTCTTGGGAAAGAAGTTGAGACCGAGAGAGGTGTTTGTCCGCTCGGCACAGTTTATTTTTTGTCCTCGGTCTTATTTGAGCCCTGTTCGAGTATGAACGGAAGTGTATTTATGTTTTATTTTTAAATCTTCTTAATAATAAATGGTTAATCAAGAGTTTTGTCGCTGCTGTGCTTCATTGTCGGCCACATAGGCTTTAAGCGAACCCAAGATACCTGCTCCAGTCAAAATAGGCGGGCAGGTATAGAACGTGGCGTGCAGACTTCAGAAAGTGCAGCCGGGGACGCGCAAGGCGTTTTACAATTACTTTTAAATTAGTCTAATTAAGTGTTGGGTTAAAATCTAAAACTGGTATGGTAGAATATTATTTTTAAACTTGAATTGCAATTAAAATGCTCTTCTCGTATGTGCTTCCCAATTTCAATAAACACAATTATACAGCATTTTAAAACGTTAAGTTATATTTCACAGAGAAGTTTTTAAATCTGCGTTTATAAATTTATAATTGCACAAGTAAATCCTCTGTTTCAAGTTATATATATCCCCTATATAATAATTGCCTAAGTTGTATGTCCATCTGTCCGTCTGTCAGCAAATTTGTGAAGCGGTTGTACCTGGAATGCATAGAGGCATACATATTATATTTCTGATGAGTTAGGGTTAGCAGAATTCAAAGCGAGTTCGAAAACTTTCCAAATCCACCCCTTCCCTGCTTTTTCGGTGTTTAATGCCATTATTTCAAGTTCTGTCCCCGATTAAGAGGAGAACATTAAATTCATCAATTTATCACATAATAAATAGGTAAAAGCAACATTTTTTCTAACATTATGACGTCATTAGTTTAATTATCTCCTTTAATCTTTTCTTATTTTAAGTTATTTAAATAACGACGATATTATTTTCATAAGTTTTATCACTCCACTTAGAAATTACGTAAATAGTTTTCTTTTATATTTATATTAAATAATAGATTAGGTACATTTGTGCTAATTTTAAATTTAATCATCGATTATTTTTTTGCAATGAAAATTTTATCAACGGTATTAACAACAAATCATTTTCATAAAAGTCTAGAAGTTTATTTCACGAACTAATAGATATCTAACTTTTAAGTTGATTAATCTTTGAGAATTAAGACATTTGTTCGTTTGTGTGTTTGTTTTTTATACATAACTAAATAGTTTTCAATCGATTCTCCTCTAAATTTTGGACATCAGTTCATATATACCGCAAAATAACCAGTGTCAGTATTAAAACATCTGCTGTCCATCCTATCGCGTTATATGACAAGATAAATCAAAGTTGGCAACTAACATGCGGTCAGTAAAGATGGACAAATTATTGGGCGTGTACCAAATAGTTCTCAGCCAAAAAACAACCATTTTTTTACCTGCCTTATAGGGTACTTTAAAATTCTAGAAAACTAAAAGTTTTACTGATCCCGTCATATGACGGGCTATATGCTAGTATATATATATATATATATATATATATATATATATATATATATATATATGTGTGTGTGTGTGTGTGTGTGTGTGCGCGTGTTACATATGATTACGTAAGTGTATTATCTCTCTGACACAACCTAGACCACACGTGACACTTATAATTATGTAAATTTAAGTAACGTAAGAGTCTTTCAGTGAATCCAATTAAGTGCTGTGTTAAGCTCATTGAAAAACTCTGTGCCAGAAACTTTTCTTGAATTTAAATACGAGTAAAATTATCTTTCTTTTTTAGGTGTGTTTTGAAATTTTTGGATTTCATGAAATACGCGAACATTTTTACGAACTCTTTGCATCCATTATATCAAGAGTTTTCTGTGTGTTTAATGAAGGCCTGACATTCCATTAAAATTCCGAGTATAGTCCGGAAAAACTAAATAAAGGCTGATAGTTTCTGAATTAAATACTTATCTATAATTGACGCTTGCCTTATATATACACGCTCTTTAAATATTCTAAAATTTTTAGCAAAGAATCCTTCTTATGGGCAAAAGCTCACGCAAGATAGGAAGGAAATAAAGATAGTTATAACATAACGAAAAGGGCTTCTAATTGGTGTTCAAAAATATTTTTACCTTTTTTACCCTCTTTTGTGGAATCGCACTTTAAATTAAAAGCGTTAGCTTGGCAAATTTATTAGTAATATAAACATACTGGTAAAACATTTTTTCGTTTATTGCCACTGTTTTTTCAAATCACTTATTTTATTCATCTTATGTAAAATGTTCTGTAACGCACCCTCTTTTCTACCGGTGCGCTATGTTTTAGCGTGTGATCTGCCCGCCTACTTTACTGGGGCAGGTATGTTCCTTTCCTGTCGCTGGGATGCATATCTTCTAAAATAATTCCTCGGAAACCTCTTACAGACGAAACAACAATTTTATTTACACAACATTTAAAGACAAATTAAAGAAAATGACATATCATAATTGAGTCTCAGAGCCAGTCTTAGCTAATGACCGAGTGTCGTCTTTTCTTTCCACATCAGCGCAGAGAGATGTTTCTCAGCTGCCGGCCCTATCTCGACTCCCTCATTCTCTGCACTCCGCTGAACCCTTGCAGATTCCTCTCTTCTTCGGGGGGGGGGGGTCTGGAAACTTGAGCCCCACCGAAGAGAGCACAACCTCCTTCTCCGAGGCCCTGGAAAAACAAAACCACGACCCCGAAAATCCTTATCCCTTTTGCCGACCCGTTTCTTACTTCCCCCAAGAAATGCCATGTGAAAGGGGTCAAAATGGGGCGATTCTGCCGATGTCATTGCCGAGCACACAAAGTCGTGGGTGCACATTCCTTACATGTTCTTATACTGGACATGTTTCCTTTCTTGCTTATATATCAAAATAATTTTATTTAACAAAACAAATATATTTGTGTCTGGGTTTGCTTGGTAATACTGATCAAAATAGTATTTGTATCCTAACTTTAAATTTCTTTTTAAAAACTCGCATGAAGTGATGAAGTATATTGGTCAGACAAGTTTAGTTCTAAGTGAGTTCTGCGATTATAGGCAACTACTGTTTAACTGATAAAATGTTAAAGGAAAAATATTAAAAGTTTAGAATACAAAATATGTGTTTGTTATCAACCAATTACGTCTCCACAAGAACATATATAACAAGTTGAGAATCAGCGTAGTAAAAAAAACAAGAAAAATTCTAGAAAATGCAGATTTTGTTTAAAGCATTAGGATAATTTTTAGGAATAATGACCGACTTCCTTTTTAATAATTACATTCAGAGTTAAACGCTTCAAATATCTGTTTACATTCATATATGGCCATAATGAGAAAGTTATACAAATCGTAATTGAAAATTCCCCTTTCTTTTAATCACGAGACAATTTCCAAAACAAACATTTTCAGAAAATAGGAAATAAAACTGAGACAGCAATTACACTGAATAATCAACTTCATTTTCTATCTTTCGCTAAACTTTCACTTTTAAATGAGCAATTGAAGCATGTAGAGGTAGTTCTAAGATCAAAGACGGAAATTCGATAAAACATTAATTACTTTCTCCAGTCATTACTAAAATAATTATTCAAGCCAAATGTCAGATTAGTTTGGGAATGCTGAACTAACACTTAATCCTCCGAGGGGTTTTGTGTTAACTATGTCAGAGCTTTCGTTTTTTTTTTTTGTTCCAGATAAGAAATCCTGTGTTGATGATTACTCATTAAAATTTTAAATTTGCTTCCTTTATCTTCACGGGCTTTATACAAATAAAAAAATTAGCAAATATTCAGTATGAAGAAAAAAGAGTAGTAATTTAGTAAGGTAAAAAAAAAAGAAATTACGCTTAGGATTGTTTGGCAGAAGAAAAAAATATATCTTCTAAATAACGCTCAGCTGGATTTTCTTTTTGTATTTCTCTATTACAGCAAAATTTCAACAAAGGTTACTGGAGCGTATGTCATTATATGATAGAACCAACATTTTATGAGTTTTAAAATAATTTGACTGGAACACTAAGGACAGTTAGGAGATTTCAAAAGTATTTATAAGTACAAAATTGTTAAAAAAAAAGTATAACGAATTAATTTACCTCAATTAAATTTAATAATATAAGAGCTGCATTATAATTACTGTACACAAACAATTATAGACTTATTTATGGATTGCAATATGTATTTTATCGGTTTATACTTTGTAATTAATGGGTTCTTAAAATTTACAGGCTTATTTCTCAAAACTATGATTTTATCAGTATCACTAAAATTACAGAGCTAATGAAAAAATCGGATTGAAATTCTAAATATTGGAATACATAATAATTATATATAGAACAAATTAATGTAATTATGTACTTTAATACTGCTAATATTTATTACATTAAAATTCATTTTTGACATTTAGAACTGTTTTTAAAAATAGATTTTTATTTCACATTTATTATGTAGTTCATTCATTCTAGAGACAACAATTAAAAACTGGGAAAGGGATTATATTTACCATAAAAGGTTTTATAGATAAAAAAGTTCTAAAACTTGAATATATGTAGCAGGTATACAAACCAGAGGACATTTTCTTGTTAAATTATAAAAAATATTTATAATAATCGGGGTTTCTTTTAGAGAAGTTCGCAGTTTTTTGACTTATTTTCTACATATTTTAGCCTTTAGACCCGTATTCCTTGCCCAAATGTCTCGAAATATAAAAATATTTAGCAACAAACTTGGTTTAAATGTAGGGAAAATTTCCAGAGTACTTGAAAAAACACTTTTTAAAATTCGGTACGCTACGATGTTTCTGTCAATAACTCGAGACTATACGCTTAAACTGTAATCATTATTTACCCCCTTCCCTTTTTATATTTCAAATTAATCATCCTACAGTCAGGTAGGACTGTACCTGAGTGTAGGGTTATTAAAGCCAAATATTTTTTTTTACAGTTTAAACATGTTACAGGGGTGTTAATGTCACCGCAATAATTTTTATTATATTTCTGGTGAATTGAGTTTAAAAAATAATGATTACCCTTTTCTCCACCTTAAAAAATTGTTTATACATTTTACTTTTATTGCAAAATTGGTGCTCAATATAAGGATCAGGTTCAAAAGTTTAGCTACCTTATTTTTTACTGATTTAATGGATCAAAAGTACCCATAGATTCATGTCGTTTGCTGTGCTCATGGTTTGGCACTAACCTCGCTGTCATTTTACAATTTCTATTTTTGTATGTCTTCAGTCGTCGGGTTCTCTAGAAAATAAGCACAGAAGGCAGTACTTAAAATGTCCTTTCAGGTGACGACCAGTTTCTCCCTTTAGGATCATTGATAATCCCATTGCCTTATAAATCCTATATACAGGAGTCAAAAGATTCGGAAGAATTTGAACTACAGCATGGATCATCAGTTTAAGTCGACTATGAAAAATATGATTAACACTTGATTTAATTCATCCACATTCTAACCTCAATACTCATCCAGGGATAATTAAAGCATCTAGTCCGGAATTTTTAACTATAGGAGTAAATCTCAATAATTTATATCTCTACTTCCGCAGTGGAATCTCTTTAAAAAATATTTCAGTGCAGGCCACGTAAATTACTGAAAATACAGACGTCACACAGTGAATTTTCCAAAATTTTTATAACGTTTTTGAGACTCCCCAGTCTCAGTCACTTTTAGACAGAACTGTTGCTTTATACTGTAGAAAATAACTGAAAAACAAAAAAAAATTGAAAAAATGATGATTTATTCAATGTTTCTTTTTTGCAATATAAGGGTAAATCCCTTCTTTCTCAGAAAAAATAAACTTCCTCTTTGCTACAGACATTTTAGTTTTATTGCTTTTTACTCCTGAAAACAATTTATCTTTAAAATAATCATTTAGCTTCCTGAAAATAAAGTTTATAGCCATAAATGTATTCAAAATTTAGAAACATAGGGAAGGGGGCATTCGTAGAAAATATGGTTGATGGAGGGAGAAACAGGTTCGTATCAGGGTCTCAGGAATAGTTTTACAGAAGAATCGCTGGATTGAAATCTTTAGTAAGGAGAAAACATTATGCAAAGCAGTGAATACAAACATAAAATTTTTCAAATAAATTTACTCATTAAATTTGTTTTTAATATAAGGAATGGTGAGGAAAAATAGAAATAAAAAGGCACGCTGCAAGTTCAACATACTTATGAGACACATATAATATACTCTATAAATCGGTGCATAATTTGACACAAACGAAATTCCCCAATCCAATTCTTTAAATATGTTCAGAATTAATTGTGGAAAAATAATACACATCATAATACTTTAAATCTAAGGGAGAATTAAGAAATTTATTTAATTATGAACTTATTACTCAGTTTAGAAAATATTTTGTAATGTGATTCATGCTCCTTAAAATTTCGAAAATTCAACTTTATATTTTTTAAACCCATTAAAAACTTAATTTTATCTTTACAATTTGTAAAACACCCAAACAAAATAAATCCAAAAATGAATATTTCATATCAGGAATATAAAACAAGTATGCCGTTAAAATATTTAAAACCGCCTTGACAAGAATGATCTGTAAACTCATGTTGTCACATTTGTTTACATACTGTCTGGGCTTTTGTGGATTTAGAATGATTTCGCTGAATTATTTTTTCTTAGGTTCATGTAAGGGCATAACAAACATGAAGATATTAACTTTTTCCAAATATATATTCAAAGTTAGTTTACATTTAAAAAAAATGATTTACCCTTCTTAAATTTTGAGATATGTCATACTTAAGCGGGGTGCCTAAAAGACACTTTATATCCAAGGGTGTAAAATGTTTAGATGTGTTTTTCGAAACTTTCAACGAGAGCTTCAGTTTTGTATGATCTTAGAATATTAAGGCCAAAATGTTTGAATAATTTTTTTAATTAAGTTTCCTATTAAAGAAATAAAAACATAAGGATTTATAAATTAAATAAAGAGGGGGAGTTGAAAACTAAGATTTAATAAAGTTAAGTTGATGTAGCCAATATATACTTACTAACAATTAAGCTAAAACAGTTAAATAATACTCGATTAAATTCATGAATAAAATAAATTCTGATTTTCGTTTGAATTTCTGGTTCGTCTTTTTATTAAACGAAATCTTTTCAAACTTAACACATTTCTTAAAACCTATCTCAGACGACTTTGTTATTATATACTTATTTTTGTTATTTATCGACCACTATGGTTTAATTTTTTTTCCAACACGAGTACTAATGAGACCTGGTTTACTGATTAAAACCGATTACGAAATTTGATATTATCTTTAATAATCAACAACACAAAATCTTATAAAAGTATGGCATATGGAAAGAGAATCCAACAAATGATTTTATTGATTAATATAATCTTTTACCTTTCAGGATGCGTTTACTTTTTATGATCCCGTATTTACTCTGTAAAACCAGTTCCATTAACATATATATTAATGTTTGCATTGCAAGAATTTAATAGAGATGTCGCGTATGTTATTATCGGGTGAGTAGCTTCTTGGTAAAAATAATTCACAGCTTGGAAGAAAAATAATTCACGGTGACAGATAATTTATGATGTAATGGATCAGAAAGATCATTTTTATATTTGGATTATTTTGATTTCTCTTTAAATAAATCGTACATTCCATGGAACCCGTTTAAAAATTTACCATTGAAGACGTTTTATCGCTTACGATGTTCTATTTCTGTGGCCCTAATTATAGTTTATCTGTAATAGTAAATATCCTCGCTTATGAAATTTTAGATTTAAACGTTTCACCACATAAAAAGTTTAATTGTCAATGTTTCATGATTTTTTTTTTACGAAAAAGGCTGCAGAATGTATAATCGTAGAAGAATTAATTGATAATAGAGTTGTGGTAAACAATCTTTCGCTATTTATTAATTTAAAAATTGTTATAAATTAGATTGTTCAGATGCTTCTTTAATACAAATTTATGAAATGAATGTTCATTTCTTTTCACAAAGCATTGCAGACGGGGACAAAAGTTTTGAATTATAACAGAAAATGTTATAAAGAACTATTAGAAATAATATAAATATAAAGTTAATTTAAATTAGTATGAAGTTATAGCTTTATTTTTCTTTTATTATTCTAATCTAAATTTTTAGCTAATGTTTTCGTTACTGTTAAAGTCATTTGAATTAATTTTTGCTACTATTAATATTTAATGTATATGAGAAATTAGCTTATCAATATACAATATACTATTGCATATAATAACATTTAGAAATAAGAAAGCAATTTACTACTAAATTAAAATATGTTTCTTACATTTTTTTATTAAATTTTACAACTTAAGTGTAAAACCTTTCGTCCATCTGTTCCTTGGAAAATTTTTGATCTGGCTTTGATGTATATATATATATATATATATATATATATATATATATATATATATATATATATATATATATATTATATATATATATATATATATATATATATATATATATATATATATATATATATATATATATATATATATATATTACTTCCTTTTTCCATGAATAAAAATTCTTACCTTGTAATTGATACCAAATTTTAGATGTAGTTATTATTAGGAGTAAATTAATCATCCGAACTTACAATTTTTCTTGACCACCAAGCAATCTCAGAACCTACAAACGCTTACAGAAACTTTTTATTCGGATTCTGCGCTTGTTTCGCTTTCTGGTGTAGATTTGCTACTGACATTATGTACACCGATTGTGGTTCCTGTTCTTTGTGTAAAGTAATAAAATTGGAGTTTTAAAAAGATTATAAGTCTTTACTAGTTTTTGTGTGGTGTGAATTTAATGAAGGAGTGAGACTGTAATAAATTTTGTTGAGTCCCGTCTCAGGAAATCAAATTAAGGCTGATTTGTGTCCACAAAGAATCAAATGTCCTATACAACTGGATAAATAATACATACACACACACACACACACACACACACACACACACACACATATATATATATATATATATATATACACAAATATATGCA
>CM063504.1:128086691-128094191 GCA_032207245.1 Pardosa pseudoannulata
GTAGTATGCGTTTACCAAAAACATGGAATAAGAAGGATTCTCTTATTCAAAACTCTTCTTCATTACAGGTATTTTATGTTTATTTTGGAGAGCAACAGTCTACTTTTTTGACACACAGCGGGTAGTGAGAAAGAGATTTACAACTTCATACCGATCCTGAACATCTATGAATCCATGCTTGCTGTTAGTTTTGAACCCCTTAACTCGGTTTTTAAGAAGGAGTACCTCTCTTTGGGTAATTGTTAGGGAGTAACAGACAAGATCAACCTGACTTTCTTGTACAAGAGATGTGTTGTGCCAAAAGCATACTCATACTTTTTTCTCACTGACTTTTTTAATTGCTTGCTAAAATGCGTGTACAAAAAACATGGATTAAGAAGGAATCTCTTCTTCTAAACTTTTCTTTATTTTATCCTCTGTGGAATCACTGGATGAAATTGTTTAAGATTAAAATAAAAGGGTGAACTAATGTGCATATTATTTTTTTGACTAACACAAAAATGAGTACCATAACCTCAAGACAATTCGAGGGTTGCTTATTTTGTTACCCCGCAGATTTTGAGATAAATTTAATGATCTCACTATTACCATGATCATTGTGGATATATGTTTCTCAGTTTCATCTTTTTTAATGACATGAGTAGTACGACCAGCTGGCTGGACATATTTGGAATAGTCTTTTGACACCAGAGCCTGATTATTAGAATTCTAATGTTTGTAAAATTTCGGAGTAGTCAGTTGATCCCGGTTTCACCCAACCATGTAATGTAAACCATTGCCTCCTCTCATTTACACCAGTAAATAAATCATCATTATTCAAAATTTTAAAGTAATCAGATAAGTATTAAAAATTATATTTTTATTAGAGTTTTTTACTTCTTGGTAACGTAAATTGCAAGTCTTACCTGAGAAGATTTGGGATGTTTTTTACCAATCTTTATACCAGAAATTTCAGAGATGCGTTGAAATTTTGTTGTTCAATTGTACTCTACATGCCGAAGGTAGTTTAGTGAGTTGTGTGTGGTGTAACAGCATGCAGAGAAGGGAAGGATTAGTAACAAATAACAAATTAACTTAATAAATAAATAAATAAATAGCTAAATTTCATGCTGGAGTACTGATTGTGCAAGAGCGAAATATATATGCAAAGGGAATTTGCATAACTGCCAGTGTTCTCCGTACGGTTAACGGGTAAACCTGTGAAGATTGTGACATGCGATTGGTCCATTATTCATCCCCACAATAGTAAAATATTTATTAACTGTTTAAGTACTTTTTCCTTGAATGATTGTTTTCGTTCCGTATTAGCTGATTTTTACAGCTTTCTGAAAGCGTATTACGTAGTAACTAAAGTACCTGGTGTTGTCCGAATAAAGATTATGTTTGATACTTTATTCTTGTTAAAGTTGATTATTTTGGTTTTAGATAAATGGTACTGTAAGAAATTCACACCCACGACCTGTGTTTCGCATATGTGTGCCCTTCATGATATCTGCAAAATCGCCCCCATTAACCCCTTTTAGGCGTTCCTTTAAATAGGATATAATATAAGGTTTTGGGATGTGTCGCTTATTTGTTTTTGCAGGGTATCTGAAAGGAGAATTTTCCTTTTAAGGGCTCAAGTTTTTAGATGTTGATCCCCCTCCCCCCAGAAGAAGGGAGAGAAGACAGTTAGATTCGGCAGTTGGACTGTGGCAGTTGGACGAGGTGCATAAAGCCTGCGACCTGGAGACATCTCTCAGTTTTGCAGGGAAAATTTTAGTTTTGATATGAAACGCTCAGCCATCGGATCTGGTTAAGGTCAGGCTCTGAGACTCAGAACTATGATGTTTTGTTATAATTTAATGTTTCATCAATGTTGTAAATAAATGTTTGTTGTTCTAAACATTTCGGAGATAATTTAATGCATCTTCAGAGACGAGCGAACACCTGTCCAGTAAAGTAGGCGGGCAGTGTGTTTAGTATAGCACCCAGGAAAGAAGTGTGTTACAGTGTAGAATCTTGCGATGCCTCTCTAATAAAGAAATGAACGTATAAAAGTAACATTTTAACGGAAATCTTGAGTTTACACAATGGTTTGCGTTTCTCTGTCCAGATAATAAACAAACAATGTATCTTTTCTGAAGAAGAAAAAGCACTGTTTTCGCCTGCCAAGGTCAGAAGATTTTTTTTTCCCCATGAAAGGTATGATCATGTAATAAATGTACGAGGTTATTAAATATTTAGATATTGCTGTGGTGTAGTACAAATTCTGTTGTTATTTCAAAGTCATTAATGACCCAAGTTTGCTTTATATCGTCTTTAATTATAGTAAAATGCCACTGATCTATATTACAATATTCAAATATAGAACAAAAGACAAGGAAATATGCTAAAAAATATATAAAAAAATTAAAAAGTAAAAGAAGCACTCCACGTGCTACACCTGAAAGAAAAAATTGCCAAAGTCCACTCTTTTCCTTCCTTCTGAACTACTCCAGCAACCCTATACTTTTTCCATTATCCTGTGCTGATGCGTTCGTTGTTCCATTGTCCTGTGCACAATGCGTCCTTTCCCGGCTCTGTCCAGAAGGACCGGGACTCCAAGGATGGTCCTGAATCGCCTCCTGGAGACCAATCACAACTCTCCAAAACTTGGTGAAGTTTAAGTGCAATCGTTTTCACACCACACGCTTCCTGGAGTCGCGAAAAAATACTTGGGCATGCAACCCACAACGTGCGAGTGCGGCGAGCAAATCAGTTTCGCAAACCTTATGTAAAACATAGCTGCACTCTCACAAAAATGTTGTAAATTCCATGATTGAAAAAAATATTTAAAACTTTGAGTGAAACCATTTATTGCTTATAAACGTTCTAAAATGAACAGATTTTAATATCTTTGTAATTAATTCATAAAAATGTGTTTATTTGTGTTTGCGTATTGGCAATAATGCCTTTAATAATATTTATGTAAAATATATTAAAATAAAAGTACAACTTTTTGCTTTAATTTATTAATAGAGATGGATGATAAAAATATACCCATTCGAGTTTGCACACTAGCCAGACTAACAGCTTTTTTCATGTTCCTGTCCAATAGTAAAATAACTTTCCAATACACGATTAAAATATTTGTAAATATAGGAAATTTTTAAGATATACATTTTACAATAAGATATCTTCAATTCAACTTTAAAAATATAAGGTTTCTCACTGCCCTCGTGAAATCCCTTTTACCTCTTGCAATGAAACAGGAAATATATTCATGAACTGAGGATAACACAGATCTTGAAAATTTCAATTTTACTGAAACGTAAAAATATAACTGCACAGTAAATTAGTCTGAAATTCGCCAAGAAGATTCCGAGTTACTTATTACAAGATTTATAATTCCGTGTTCAAATGTAAAACGCTGTAAATTACACTTATGAAAGTCTAGCCTGTTTTCTTCAAACAGAGCTAGATTAATTTCGGCCATTTTTATTTCCCCATTTTCGTAGCTGAAATTTCCCTTTTAATAAATGATGCACTTAAGATAACACCACACAGCGCTGACACTTTATTGTTAAACATTCATCAAGTGCGTGTCTTTTTTGTAATTAACTCCGTAATTATGGCAATTCGCACTTTATGGTTAAGCTAAATACACTTGACTCCTTTTTCCTTAAAACTGGGGAATTTTGACTTTACTGAAAATTTCTAGTGAACTTCTTTCTTTACACCTTTGCTGTATTTCAGAATCTAAATTAAAATTACATTGATATAGTTAAAAGAGATTTACGTTTTAGATTTCTTAAAAATAAACACTCCAAAACGGATAGAATGATATCAAATTTTAAAGATTTTTTTAGCTGTAAGTTAATTTAAAAACATTCACACAACTAGAATTAATACGTGTAATGTCCATTTATTAGTAATTAAGAGACAGTATGTTGAAAATTCCATTTAATGTAATAATTTTACAGTACAGAATTATAGTATTTTCTTTTACGTAATAATGGGATATGTTCACCATATCTGCAGTCATTGTCAATTGTCCAAATATTTTATACAACTCCACAAGGTGGTAGGCCAAACGATGGACTGAATGGTTAGAGTGCTGATCTTCGCTACCGAAGTGTGAGGGTTCCAATCCTGCTGATGGCTTGGGTGTTCGTAGCCATTCGAAATCGGCTTTTAGCAGTAGGTCTCGGTTTTTTATTCCATGCTTAGCAAAACAGTGGACCGTAGCTCTCCAAACCAATCTAAACCACATGATGTTAGTTATAAAGAAAAAAATTATAATGGTTATTATATATATATATATATATTATTTCGTTTTATAACCTTCTTAAATAGTGTTTCAAAAATTTCTGTAAATGAAAATTGAGGTTTTTTTTCAGCATTTTTCCGGAGAGAAGTGTTGTGATTTTTATTAAATGCATTTCAAAGCAACGGAAACTAGTAAAAAGATATGCTAATAATTTATTGGGTGTAACTGTTACATATTTTAGCGCACTTTTAAAATGCACGTTAGGGGGTAAATGCTGAATGATTTAAAGTTATGAATTTTTAGAATTTGAGGAACCACACGTAAATGCTTCCAGAGGAGACCATTGTGTAAAGATTGAAGTTTAAACTCCATTTGTAATTAAAGATAGCATTTAAAACTAGAATAAACGTTGAGATCTCCTATTGCGCATATGAACGGCATATGGTCTCTAATATTCCAACCGGAGGTCATCTCGTGGAGGCGCTCTACTAACTGGACTGATAAGAGTGAAATCGAAACTACGTCGCGTAATATTGTTTATTTGACGATGATCGCGAAGGCATTTAAACATTCATTTTAAAAATAGACATTACTAACAGTAACCAATGAACAGCTTTTGTGAATTATTCTTTCGAAAAGTACGTGAAATAATGTCCTCTGTTTTCTCTGCTGGTTTTACAAGAGTTACTAAACAGCCAAGAAGATCGTGATAAAAATGTTTTACCACCCGATGCCTACGTTATTCTTAGCCCTCGTGTTGCAAAAAGTAGACCGTAGCACTCCAACCAAACCAAACCAAACCAACCAAAGATTATTCTTAAGGAAATATTTTTATTTGTGTTTAAGTGCATCTTTAATTACTTGTACAATGTTTTATTATTCATCTTCAAAATAGATATCCTCCACAATTCAACATCTCTCCTTTACAAGAGTTACTAAGCTAGCCAAAAATTAATGTGAGCGCTGATCCGATTCCTGGCTTTGAGAGACTTACAAAAATTATTCTTAAGAAAACCTTGTTCTTGGTGTTTTAAGTGCATCTTTAATTACTTGTGTATATTGCTGAATAAGTACATCTTCAAAGCTGAATATCCAATACCAATTATCTACATACACAATAAACATAAAGCTATGACACCATTAACTTCTTTTTTCGATCCAATTTTCTAATAAAATCCAAATATTTATAAAGATTTCTTCAAGTAATTGATTAGTCTCAAATTTAGATACATATCTACACACGCACAGAGAGACGAAATACTTCAAAACTTAATAAAAATAATTTTTCAGATCTAGAAAGATCTAAAATATCATCTTTGATTTAGATATAACTAGACAATTTTTATGATTACAATGATTCTTCTTATGTATTCGTTGTATTCAGAGAAGTATACAAGTTTTGAAAAGTGTTTGAAAGAAACTGGATCAATAAAAGCAACCGCCAATAAGGACATGCCATAGAATACCAATACTTCTCAAAGCAGGATAACCAAACAAGCAGTGTATTATTACGTAATGTTTTATATCAGAATCTTGTATCTGTTCCAAACAAACTTTGCATACGTTTCTCTGTAAAAAATAGACAACTAGAATAAAATTTGTAACCCTGGTCTATACTAATAATTTTGAAAGCCTGCGATTTAAATTTCAGTCCTATATTTTAATTCTAGACTAAAAGTTCTAGACGAAATGTTCATGGTTTGTTCAAATATTTCACAGTCTGATAATGTTAAAAGAAATTGGGTATGTAGATGTATAACAATGAACAAGATTTCCTTTCATTTTCATAGTTGAAGAAGTCCCTGTGGACGTATTGTATGGATTGGAAAAGTGAACCTAAAAGTTATAAATGTAGGAGGTTTAAAATTTCTGAGTCTGAATAAACAATTTTAGAACAATCAAAAAGTTTCTATTTGCATAACTTAGATTTGGCATAATCGTCAAGCAAAATGGCTTTGAACGTTCGACTGTTTCCCTAGGTTGAATATACATACCACTATGGTAAAAGTCTTTCTGTGGCTTGGGAGAATGTATGCTAATTTATTAGCCGGCTTAAATGTATGTTTTAGTTTACTCAAAAGCCAAAAGATATGCATAATTTATGATGTTCTAATATAGACGAAAATTGTATATACACTGTCTACCAATAAGTATTTGGACATCTATGCAAATGACGATATCTGCGGTCCTGGAGTACGTCACGACCTCCGTCGGTATAATCGTGTAGGAAACATCATCGGCAATAGTCGTATGCAAGATGCCGCGCAATTCGGAGCTCTCTGATTTCGAGAAAGGTATAATTACCAGGTATCACAAATGTGGCCGATCCTTAAGGGACATATCTAGCGATCTAAAGTACCCAGAATGGACAGTGGCCAGTGTGATTAAGAAGAGGAAGGTGAACGGAGATTGTCGGATTGTGCCCCGAGTCGACAGACCAACGAATCTGGGAAATAGACCAATGAGTGCTGTCCAGAGAAATTCTGAATAACCGCACTCAACCGATTGCCCTAATCCGTGAAGAGTTTTAACAGGCATCCGGGAGTATTGGTTCAATGAATACCATCCGCAAGGAAGAACATCTGCTTGCTGTTCAAGGTCGTAAAGTCCCATAAGCCTTTGATCAAAAAGTCCAACAGCTCTGCTCGGTTAATGTGGTGCAAAGTACATCGAAATTAGACCCTAGATCAGTAGAAACGGATTCTGTGTAGCGACGAATCAGGTTCACTCTTTACCGTTCGGATGGCAGGGTCTGGGTCTGGCATTTGCCTGGAGAACGTGTTCTGTCAGTAAAAATTGTACCAACAGTCAGGTTCGCCGGAGGTGGAATTATTGGTTGGGGGTGTTTCTCCTAGTATGGACTGGAATCGTCTTGGTTACGAAAATCTATGCCAGAAGTAGAATTTGAATCGACGTATTCAAGTACCGAAAAGAAGTACCCTACCAATTCGTCCAGCTTTCGGCCGGAGGTGCTATAAAATACTCTACAGTAAGAATAGAAAAATGGTGTATTGAATATTGGAATTTGGCAAATTTTACAACATGTATTCTAAATATGCGTATTTACAGTTCATAACAGATTATAGAATGTTCTAAATTCTAGCATTTAAAAATTATCCTAAAATGTTAATTTCCCAAAGATTTCCTTAGGAATGATTTCACGAAAACACTTTAAAGTAAATATCACAGAAAAATAAAATAAATGTCTAAATGTCTAAAGATATCTATATATTAATTATAAAACAATACATGACTAATAGCGGTGTAAA
>CM063504.1:128101691-128111691 GCA_032207245.1 Pardosa pseudoannulata
TCTTTATACACCATTTACAAAAATATGCAACTGAAATTGAACTTTTATATTACAGTACAAAAATGTTTTTCTGGTAGCATATATTTGCCAACAGGAAATGTAGAAATATAGGTGGGATATTTAGTTTCCACGTCTAATAATAATAGGAAAAAGAAAACTCATTCTTTTCCAGTTGCATGTGTTGAAAATATTTCAAATTTATCATTTACAGAGCAGAAAATGGCAAAGGATTACTTTATGCTGAACAAGAAATTGCTTTCCGTGCCCATAAAAGGGGAAGAAAAACATGTTATTACTTACATTAACATGTTGTATCCATCTTGTTCTTTTACTTATATCATGTATATGTGTAATTTTGTTTTACAATAACAGGAATATACAGAAAATATCTGACTGCATTTATAAAATGATAAAGCTAGTATATTATCACACCAGCTGTTTTCTTTGAAAGTGGTGTAAGACCCTTTTAACCTTCCAGCGAGGCTGTGTAAGTTTTACGACAAAAGTTTCTTAACCCCTTCCAGTAAAATGACGAGTCTAGCTCGTCATTGGTTTTTCATTCCATACCGCACAATGACGAGCTACACTCGTCATGCGACTAAAGTTACTGATAAATATGATAATTTAGTTTAAAATTTCTAGTGTACTGAATTTAGCAACACTTTTGTTACTTGTGGAAATCCCAGGTCACTATTACATATTGTTTATTTAAAGTTTCTTGGTACAAGTCACTGCCAAATTGATGAGTCAGAATAAAAGAAAACCTACTAAGAAATGCCGTGTGTGTTACAAGAATCAAATTAGAAGGGAGACTCCCTGGCGATGTAAACAATTCAGAATTCCTTTGCACTTTGTTTTGAAAAGTACCACTAGCTTGAAGACTATTATCTTAATTTTACCGTTTCTGATACTTAACACTATGTAAAAAGCGGATTTTAATTAAGGATATGTAAGAATTGTAAAATGAAACTAGTTTTTTAAATAAAAAAATAAATGGTTTACTTCACGCACAGTTTTCGTACGGAAGGGGTTAATGATGTATTTTCTTATACGGATCCGGGGGGGGGGGATTCTGAAGGTTATTTCTATTACTTCTTTCAACCCTCGCCCAAATCATGGAATATGCTAGCAAGATTTCGCTTGGAAATTTCTATTCTTACTTGGAGTTTTGGACTACGTGGTAGCTTGTTCGTAAAATTCACGACAAATGGTTCTAATGGAGAAAAATTCGGAAAATGTTTAAAAATTATTTTTGAATTTTTTGTTAATAATTGTCATGTGTTACTTATATTGTATAAAGTAAAATCTATAATATTTGTGTCGGTTTACATGGTATATTTTTTATATATGTATAACTGAGTTTTCTCGCATTCTACAAAAATTAGCTGATGAAGAAAAAAAAGGAAGGTTTTGTTTTGTTTGTTTGTTTGGAGAGATACGATCTAATGTTTTGTTCACGAGGGCTAATGAGACCGGGACTTATTGCTTAAAGCCGTTTCCGAACGGCTATGAACATTCATGAAAACAGCAGGATTCGATCGCTTGAATTTTGGTATCAAAGAGATGTACTCCACTATTGGGCTATCGTTCGTCAAAAAAATAAATAAATAAAAATAAATAAATAATTAAAATAAGAAAGGAGGAAAACAGATTTAATGGCAATAGCATATGATTAAAGAAGTTTGTATTGTATTACTTTTGTTTATTTTTCAGAAATAAATAAAAAACTAAAATTAGTGTTCTTTAAAATTAATTTTTGTAGCAAGTCTTTTATTTCCTTATCTAAATTTCACAGAAATAACGAATACTAAACTTAATATTTTTTCCTACTAAGATCCCCGTGTTGAAATTTAAGATATATTTGTAAATTATAAAATTTTAATTTTATAAATTGAAATTCATTATTACCTTCCTACATGGCTAGTATAAGTATTTGAAATTAATTTACTGTTTTTTCACTGTGACATAATTTGTGTTTCGCAAAAATAGCATTAATTTTTATTTCTTAACAAATTTATTATTGATATTCTTTTATTTATATCGTTTTGTGTCAAAAACGGCAAAAAAACAGCTGTCGTAAAAAATAAGATGAGGAATCAATCATAAGATTTTGCTAATTTTATATTATATGTAGACTTTTAAGGTTTTGTAATTGGATGGGTGAAAAATATTGTTAATATTTTTCAAAAAGTTTTTGAATGACATATCAATGTGCACATTTTATGCTTTTTAAATAATAATACGATATAAGCTTATGTAGTGGTTTTTAAAGTATTGGATAAAATGATGTAGTATAATTATCTGCTATAATTTTGAATTAAATATTATACTCTGATAACATCTGATATAAAGATTATATCTGATCTTTAAGAAGAAAAGATTTACAGCACATTCAAAGTAATTATATTTGTAACTTTAGTACCTATACAAATTTATATTTTCAAAATGATAGGAATTTCGAAAAATATTTTGCGCTGTTTATATATAAAAACCATATATTCTATGCATTCATATTTATCATTAGCTAACTTGTAAAAAATGAACTTACATCACTTTCAAAGATCTAAAAAACGTCTAAAATGTACAAAAACATCTTAACAAGTATTTTCGAATCAATTTTCAGTGAATGTAAAGAATAGACGCACATTTCAGAGAAGAAGGAAATGTAATGTAAATATTTTCCCATATATTTTATTTATTCCATCTCATAGTTTATATTATGCTTAAGCTGTAACTATTTTAAAACCTTAATTTATTTTTCTAAAAATTAATGGAAAATATTTTTCAAAATTTGTACTTTTCTCTTTTGAAATAGAGTTTTTACTGTAATATTTACTTAAATGTAGCTACATTTCATCTTTTATTAAAAATCTTTTATTTAATCTTCTTTTCAAGCAAAATTGTTGACATAAAAAGTTCTATGTCCGATGAAAGATATTAGAAAAAAGTGATAAACATAATTTTGAGTTATTTTTAGATTCATGCATTTTGCATAATTTTAATTACTGTGCACATAATGAATTTTAATTATTTAATATGTATAGTGTAGGTAGATTTTCTTTAAAATTAAAAATTTCTACTGTTAAAACAATAATAGGAATTCGTGTCTTTTTTCGAAACGGAATTTGAAATTCATATTTAAAAATGAGAATATGTGAACAATATTTTTCCCTTTGTTGTTAATAATATTTCTTTTGTCCTTAGATAATTCAAAAGCACGACTTTAAAAATGCATTTGGAAATTTAAAAAAAGGTCTTTTTAAAACAAAGCAGAAACGAATCCTTTTATCGATATGTTGTTGCCAAGTGACATTTTATAATTAAAGAAAAAGTGTTTAGTAATAGTTAAATTTCCTGTAAAAAGGATGTTAGAATAAACTTGTAATGAACCAATCTATATTTATCTATTCGACCAAAATTAAAATATCAAATCATTTTCACTGCAGTTGCTATAATGAAATATTAAAATAATCTTCCAATTTCTTTCTTTTCATAGGAAATGTATTCCAAGCCGTTTAAACTTTTAAGCGGTTTGCACGTACAATTCCGCCAAACCGATGATGTCTTCAAAGCGGTTGTCACGTACAATCTTCAACCCTCCAAAACACTCCAAAAGTGGATGTCACGTACATTTCTGCCAGTGCTTTCCCCCATGGACTTTTGCAGTAGGGGTCCAGTCGATTGTTTGGGAACTGCACCCCTCTTTGACTAACATTTATTGAGGGATGCACCCTTACCCCCTGAGGCACAAAGGCATACAGGTAAAAACAATTTTCGGTAGTGTTCACAGATAAGTGGTTGAAGTATCGACTTATGAATGCAAAATAAAAGTATTTCCATTTAGTACAATTATTTGAAAATGCTGTCACAACCAATAAAATTTTTATAATATTATATATGTGATAAATCAATTATCGCACAATAGTTCCACATGAAATGGTCTTTCTGCTCTAGCGTTTTAAAAAACAAAATATTTATATAATCAGTGATTCTCAGTGTACAAGAAATTCTGAATAGTCTGGTTTTCTTCATAAAATAAGTGTTTTTTAAACTTGACATAATTCTAACATTGTTTTTGGAAAGCCTATAAAATGTGTTTCTGATATCCAGATTCTTGACTTTATGGATAAAGAAAAATCAAATAGGAAAAATATCTAGTCCTGATTACTACATAAAATCAAGTATCATTAATGGTTCTATCAAAGTAGACTGAGTGAGATGTTTTATGTAAATAAATTAGGGTAATTTCTTTTGTATACCTTTACCTGGGTCATTTCTCGTTTAGGTAATGTTGCGCATTTCAGCACTAGAGCATCATATAAGGATAATCTAGAGTTTCACAAGTACATAATTTGGTTTTAAGGCTCTCGTCCACTCAAAGCACTTGTTGTGAAGTTTATTACGGGATAGGTAGAAATGTTCTTATTAACGTTTGTAAACTTTAGTATTCCAAAAGTAGATTAGACTGCTTTTAGAAATTGAGAGAAAATCATACAGGTCTAGTGTGAGGTGTATGAAAATCTTTTTTTTTCATTATTAACACTGGTAGCTTGCGATAAGTTCATAGTACAAGAAAAAAAATTTTACATGAAATTAAATAGAAAGTTAGTTGTGTGGCAAGATAAAAGTTGAAGTCCTGAAAATTGAAAGATAATAGTTACCATTAGATATAGAAAAGTTCTGAACTATGAAACGTTGTTCCAAAAATTAAAACATTGCATGAGGTACATGAACTAGTACGCTTTCTGACGACTGATATTTGAGCGTGGATGACGTACTAGCGCGGGTTAGCGTAAAAACATAGCGTGTTTGTGGATACAAAAATAACGGTATATACATGAAAACGAAAGCCGAATGTTCTTATCTGCTACATAGATTCTGAAAAAATTTAGACAAAAAAAACTAATTTTTACATCAGTCGATGCGGAACCACAGAACGGGTAGGTTGAATAAAAAAAAATTTTTAGATTTAAAATTAACTTTTTATTTATCCTTGCGAAAATGAGTGAATTTAATGAAGATAATTATGAGGAAATCTTCGTTGACGCAATATCAGATGTTTCGTGTAAAAGTGACATCGAAAATTGCTACTATTGGAAAGAAGAAAAAGCCACAAAGAGAATGTCGTGTGTGTGCTGTGAAAAAAGTGCGGAGGGAAACATCTTACATATGCAAGTTTTGCCGTGTACGTATTCATAGAGGAAAATACTTTGAACGTTACCACACTGTAAAACATTATTAGTTTTATGATTGCTCTTTTCATTTTTTGTAATATAAAAATATTTATATATAGCATAATTCAAAAAAATTAAAGCTATATACTACTATTTCTATTATAAATTTATCCGCTAAAAATATTTTTTTTTGTTTACAAAAATCTTATATATTTCTATTTATATATTAGCTTATATATTTCATTATAAAATATGAAAAGCTGGTTAATAATTAAATCATTTTCAGTCTTTTGTGATTTAACTGAAAAACGAAATTCACGCGCAGTCGCCCGCTCCCGGTACAATTCCGCTGCCAAATGTACCAGCATACAATGTGTAAAAAATTCGTCATTATTGCTGTTCTATGAAATTTAGAGTCTGATATTGTACTTTATCAAGTAGAAAAGTATTCTTTTATATCATGTGTATCCTTATTCGTTTCACTTTTTATTTTGTTACTATATAATTACAATGATTATTTGACTATTTTTTCTATTATTATATAGTTAATCATATTACTTGATAACTTAACATATGCAAACATTTAGGACACTAAAATAGTTTATTCTGAGAAGGTTATTTCCAAATTTTCTAAAGTAAAGTTCATTAAATTAGATTATACACCCGATATATTTTATTCGACAGTAATTATCGCTTTTATGCTGATGAATATTAATAGCATGTTTGTTCAAATTCATCTGTGATGTCATGTCTCGCCCACAGGAATATATAATTTAATCTTGTTTCTTTACATTATTCACAGGAAGCTATGATTATCTCGGAAAGTTACTAAGCTGTTATCCGCAATAACACGATAAAATCAAGCATGGAGTTACTAATTAGTTGCTATCGCTTTTTCGAGTGCCATTTCGAATATCGTATCTTTCGTGAGAACGGACAATTAACTCCTATTCTTTAAAATAATCAATCGATATTTCGTGACATTTTATGCTTAATATTGACAGAACTCAAAATATCGGAGTTAAAGTTATTGTAGGAATTAAACATTCTGGTGTAGTGATAGTAAATAAATTTTACTAAAGTAAATTGAAATGCAAATATTTTTGAGTGCCAGCATCGTATAAATTATTATTATTATTTCTTTTTAATGATATTTCAATTTCTTGAGTCATGTAATTGCGATCTGTGATCTAGAAGATTATGGATATTTTCGATATTAATGTATATCAATATTAATTGTATTGGCCAGATAATTGTTTTTCTTTTGTTTTTGCATGCCCCGATAAAGGTTTTACGTTCTTAATTTACACTTTCTCAATAAAAAGAATATTTATCCCGTTATGTATCTCCATATGTAAAATTTACAGTTGGCTGGATATTTATGCAAACAAATCCTTTATAATTGGTTGTATAAAATATAAATTACAATTTTTTAAATACGGTAAATGCCTTAGATACTTCCCTATTACTACTTTTGAAAACTATCCTTACATTCCTTCACTTTCATGCAATCAGGGATAAATTTCAGAAATACATTTACGATTATTTTTAATTTTTTGAAAGTCTAGAGCAATTTACTTATTTTAAAGTGTAAGAAACTTGGAATAATATTAATTTAAATACATTTGGATAAGTGTCTCTTTATTTGATCACTAGATTTTTGATTTTTTTCTTGTTTATCAAAATGAAATCAAAACTTTTAACGAACCTTGACAAGATTTATTATTTTTTGGAACGGAAAGCTGAAGTTCATAAAATAAAATTAGACTTTATTGAAGGAGTTTAAATAAATGATGTAGCTATCAATGTGTCCAGAAGAGTAAAAACAAAGTGCTATGGTCGTAAAAGACGTAAAACTAATAAAGTAAAGGTTGGTAATTTAATTTTAATTTAATTACTCATTCTTTGTCAGCAAAGACACAAAAGGTGGTCTGTAAATTTTGTCTAAAATTTGATGCCTTTTATATTGTTGAAAAGAAACGAGGCAATATGTTGAATATTTGTAAAGGGCGAGATTCAATATCCTTAATCATTCATGAGATTAAAATATATTCATAAAGAAATAAAGTTACATCTTTTGAAAATTTAGTTTCTAGTCGGTGAATGTTCCTTCAAACCAGAAGCCGTTACCAGGTTCTATTAAACAGCATTGGGAAAAAAATGGGCGACAACAGGGCAAAAAAAATCCATTCTTATAAGCAGTCCACCTTTTGAAAGAAAAGCCAGAGCTTAATATGCTATATCGTGGGAAAGGACCTGCAAAACTATGAACCAGAACTGTTGAGAAAATGTTAAAACTCAAGCTAAATAGACACAAAAGTTATAAATGAGACAAGACTAACGGTTGACAGCAATGTGTTTTACAACTTTAAACTTAAACATCATTACAGATCTTCTTGTAATATTTTATAAATTTGACCAGTCTATGTAATGTTAGTTTTTGATTAGATATTGCAAGTTTGACGTCATGGGGTTAGATAAGATAGCTAAAAAAATCGCTAAAAAAAGGGTGCAATCATCCTCTGGTAATGCTAATTCCTATTTTAATCTTTTTATGTATATTCCTATTTTATGTTTGCTTCTGCTAATTGGTATAAGGGGATAAACATTACTATGATCTCACTCCCATACACAGGGGATGAGGGTGGCAAAACTTTCTTGTACAGCCGGATCGTGCGAGATAAGAACGGAGAAACTAAGTTGAAACAGTTTCTTTGTCGGTTCTCACTGATTACTTCCTTTTACTCATGTAATTCTGCCATAGACAGAGCCGTATTTTTGCTCTTAAAAGACAGCATTGAATAATAGTGTCAGCTGTCCTACTTGTATACTTCTACCTTATACACTCACTCCACCGAGACGGTTGGCCTCGGTGGAGTACCGTCACCAAATAAGTAAAAAAAAAATTCTTAGCAACTTCAAACTTGAAGAAAAACCATAACAATCGATTGCAAAGCAGAAAACAGCCTAAAAGTAGAGATTTATAATTAAGACTCGTTGACCAATGCTTAAAAAATCTGTACACTTAATTTAATTACGTATTATTATATGAGTGAAAAATTTAACATAGACTACACTTTAGAATTACAATGGTTTTTATAGACTATAATGACTTCCACCTAATATATCATTTTATAAAACACAAAATTAGGTCAACCAAATTTTCAATAATTCTATAAAGTTTGTCATATTTGACAAAAGTGACCCTTTTTTAAGAAATAAATGCTTGTGAACCATAATATTTTCCTTTGGTTTACAATCTTAAAATTCTTAATATTCAATCTTAAAATTCTTGATAAAATATCTCTGTCCTCAGGTACAATGACAAATGGATTAAACTGTAAACACAAAGGCGTTTAGTATATAAACGCAGAAATTTTAAAATTCTTTGAAAAAGATCCAAACTAAATAGAGGTAGAGCGTTTTTCTTCGGAAAAAGTTCGTGGATCAATTCACACAGCTAGAGTAAATGCTGCTAACCGTTCGCAATGAGCTTTTGGTTTCAGTCTCAACAGCCCGCTTGAACCAAAATAGTACACTATAGCACTCAAAGTCCTATTAAACGGAAGGTGTTTATGCATCTCTGAAAAAAATTCTTGGTCACTTTTAATTTTATCCAAATTCCATGCACATGCTCTCCTAAGTATATAGTTTTAAATTTCTCACAAGAAAATACCAATTTAATATTTTGATAGTTTGGGGAGTAAATGGTGCTTCAGACTACATATGTTAAATATTTCTTAAAAAGTTCAACTTCCTTTACTCATGCAAAGAGACGTGAAACTTGTATCCCGAAAGATGTAGATTCCGTCACGAACCACTAGGCATGACGCTACCAGACAGCGACAAGCGTTTTCGCATGACATGTTATCGAGGTCAAGAAATAGTCGAATCACTGCTTTTAGGTACTGATGTTCACGAGTTCAAATTCTGTAGCTGGCATGGATGTTTGTAGCTGTCTAATTAGTCTTGGTCTCATTACCCCACGTATAGCAAAGTTTTAGACCATAGCGTTTCAAAATAAGTCAAATCGAAACCGAATATGAAGTAATTTTAAACGTAGTAACTGGTTCGTTTATTGTATTTATCTTTGAAATTTTAGGATTTAATATTAGCTCATTTTTAAAGACAATTTTTGAACTTATCTTTTTGAAAGAGCAGACTTACTTGTAAAATTGTATTCCATCTTTAACCGATTCGCGAATAGAATTACATATCGTCGTGGAATGTGTTGTGCAGCTAATACAATTTTTAGAACAAGTAGACAGGGAATCGAGGGTTATCTGTGATAATATTTTGATTTTTATGCAATAAAAATACATCTTTGTTGTGTAAGTATTTTAGTGATGCAGTGTAACTTGCAGTTATATTTACGAGATTATGAAAGATATTTCATATTAAAGTCTCTCAAAAGTTTTAAATGTTTAAAAACCGAAAAAAGTACAGATTTTTTGCAGTCAATCCTAAACATAGAAATACACTGCATTGGGAAATTCATAATGGACAGCGAGTTATAGCCATAAAAATCTTAAGAAACACCACGTTTCTGGAGTTAAGTTTTGTCAAGACGGATGGCATCAGACATGTCAGCTGTCGCTAAAGCTTGCTGCTGTGTAACTCTCATTAAATTTAGGTATTTACCTATGATTAATTTATAGTGGTTATTATATAGTTATTCTATGAACAGATTTATTTGTATTGCGTTGTGAAGATTATTTAAGTTTTAAATTTAAGCACAGGTTCTAAGAAACTACAGACTTATTGTTTGAAAACTAATAAGCTAATTAAGAGTTACTAAAATCAAATATTACACACGTAAAATAAAC
>CM063504.1:128116691-128120876 GCA_032207245.1 Pardosa pseudoannulata
ATGTTTTATTGAAAGTTTCATTGTGACACAATTTTTTTTTTAAAGATATTCATTTATAACTGTCATTTCTAGGTTTACGTGTGTTTGGAAAAATGACACTACAAAATCATGCAGCGAATTTTGCACCATTATCCTTTCAGTATGAGATTTTTATAAATACCTTAGTTGACTAAAAACTTTCTTTTCTGCACAAAGTATAAAACATATACCACACCAAAGCAGACACTACTAATTAGTATACATATGTAATGAGCATTTTAACCATCACAAAAGCCGAACGATTTGAAGGTATGATACAGCTGTTTAATCGTCACCGGAAGTATCGAAAAGATACCGGAAGTAAGCAGTTAAAGGGCTTGACTTTGAGTGATAGCATGAAAAACGTCGTTAATAGTGTATTATAGCTTCTAGATAAATAAATAAATTACTCCAGTATACTTCTGAATGTTTATCAAATTATAAAACACTTAATCGATTTATCCCATAAAATCTTTAAATTGAATTTCTAAAACTCTGTGGCCGAACGATGGCCGAATGGCTAGGGTGCTGGCCTTCGGAACCGGAGTTCGTGGGTTCAAATCCCACTATGGCATGGATGTTCGTAGCCGTTCGGAATCGGCTTTAAGTAGTAGGTCCCGGTCTCATTAGCCCTCGTGTTACAAAAAGTAGACCGTAGCACTCCAAAACCTAACCTAACTAACCATCACAAAGGTAAAGGGGAATTTACTTTAGCTTTGGTGCAGTCGGAAGTAATTAGATGGTCGAAAGAACAACAACAACAACAACAAAAAAAGAAATTTGGAAATTAGAATTTTAGATTAATTAGGTAACTCCTCCCGAAGGCTATCGGGATAATGTATGCCAATTTATAGGTGTATGAAACACCCAATCAAGTTTATCCATGATTTGTGACATGGGGACGTGGTAGAAGCGTCACCAAGTTATATAACAGGGTGGCCAAGCTCCGCAAAGATAAAAGAGAATTCACTTTAGCTTTGGTGCAGTCAGTAATTAAATGGTCGAAAGAACAAAAGACAGAAATTTGGAAATTAGAATTTTAGATTAATTAGGTAACTCCTCCCGAAGGCTATCGGGATAATGTATGCCAATTTATAGATGTATGAACCACCCAATCAGGGTTACCAATGATTTATCACATGGGGACGTGGTAGAAACATCACAAGTTATACAACAGGGTTGAAGCTCCGTAATAGTTCGAGTTATTTTTCAAAATTTGAAATTGTTTGTGAGCCGCAATTAAGTACGTATTTTGGTTTGGAGCGCTACGGTCTACTTTTTGCAACACGAGGGCTAATGAGACCGGGACCTACCGCTTAAAGCTGATTCCGAACGGCTACGAACATCCATGCCATACTGGGAATCGAACCCACGAACTCCTGTACCGAAGGCCAGCACCGTAACCAATCGACCGTAGTTCGGCTTAAATACGTATTTTAAATGGTATGCAAAATGGTATTAAACAATATTTTTTGCAAATTATATTATTGAATGCCATTTAGAAATTCTTCGTCCTTTAATTTTTCAAGGAAATTTTTGAATTGTAGATTACTTTTTTGCGTTGGTACGAATGTAATTTACAATGTGTTACACTGTTTTCATAACATCAGGATATTTTAAATATTTTGTAACGAGATGTTCTTGTTGAATTATGCAGTGCACTGGTATGAATTGTGGAATTTCAGAATCATTTTTTAAAATCCCAATAAGACCATTTTTTTTACCCAGCATTGCCGGAGATCCATCAGTTGTAATATTTTTTTAAAAATATAATAACGCAAAAATGAAAAGGGAACTCGCGTACATTTATTGAGAGCCACAAATAATCCTTCAAAGTGCCACATGTGACTGAGCAGCAAGTTGGCCACCCCTGTTATACAAGAATTAATTTTGTCAACAAGAATTAATTTTGTCAACAAGAATTCAGTCAACAAGAATTAATTTTGGTGTGTACAAAGTCGTTAAATTCAAAGAAAGAACAAACGATATCCTCCAATGGTCAAAATGTAGAATCACTCGAGAATGGTTTTCAAATACAATAATTATTATCCTGGTTAGTTTTAGATTAAATTATCATCACAGATTATCCACTTATCTGAAAGGGTTTTAAAACGTGATCGTCGACATTAAGCCAATCCAGATAGTAAGAACTCGAAATTTTGTCAAAATCCATAAATTATTAAATAAAACTGTTTACAAATATTTAAAAATAATATAAAATATGAACCTTACAGTAATACAAAAATTAATGAATAATAGTCTCATGGAAACAAAGCATTATTAAAACCAGTTACTTCTGCAATTAATAAAGTGCCTTTTATCAATTGCAGTAAAACTTAACGGATGAAAAGATCAAATCTTTAATAATATAACATTCTAATAAGATTACGTATGAATAAGTGAAAATGTGTAAATTAACTGATAGAAAAAAAGCTTCAAAAAAAGAAAAAAAAGAAAAAAAACTGTTGAGAAGCGCCAAAAAACATTATAAAATGGAAGATTTCAGAGCCTTGTGCGATAAATAGAAATTTTTTCTTTCAGTATAGGTTACCCCATATTTTTGTAATGATATCCCTGGATATATAAAGAGCACAACTTAGGGTTTTATGTGTTGAAAGTCTACATTTTTTATATTATTTATAATGAACAAGGTTGAGACGTTGCAACATGCCAATTCACTATAAATTTTCTCTTACTGAAAAATAAACTTTTTATTCATTGGTTTAAAACTCTTTCTTGAGTTAAATATTATTATCCATTGAATATCCTTTGAAATATGTTACATTTATTATTCATGCTTTAAACATGTTGCGAAAGCAAAATGTCATAAAGACCAGTTATTTCTGCAAATAATAAAATATCTGGTATCGATTGCAGTAAAATTTAAATCTCAACATCAATTGTGTTTTGGACCAGATGCTGTAAAAAGACAAGTAAAACACAAAAGTTTTGCAATAAAGAAAATTTAGGTACAGTAAAGACGTTTATGCAAACACACACAAAAAGTAAAAACTGAGAGTATAGTTCTCTGTGGTTAATATTGCCTCGTGTAAATGTTTACCATCTGGATGGAACTCGAATCTGGAATATTTTGCAGAAAAACTCTCTAAAAAGTTCTTGTAGGCAAAAGTCAAATTCTACTATTTATAATGTACCCCAAATAATATGTGCCTCAATTTTTCTTTCTTAACCCATTAGCGCCCAGTGATCTATTTTTAGATCGCTAAACATAGCGTGGTCAACTCGCTTTTAGATGACCTTAAATCCACCCCACATATTCTACACTGCATAGGGGGCAAGACAAGGCATGCACCTGTTTACCAACACGTGGTTTTCTTGTTTTGTTTATATTATTGATCTTAAGCTATAAGAGAAAGTTTGTATCGCCCTTTCGTTCCGCCGTTTTTCTACGTTTCTTAGCATAAACACTGAAAACAGCTAAGTAATACGCGTAAGTTAAACATTTTTTGGTGATTTAATATCTTCATAGATGTAGCTATCAGAATATAAATCGATGTTATCTTAAAAGAAATATAAATAGTAAAAATTAGTGTAAAAATACTGCTGATCTAGAAATAGATCACTGGGCGTTCGGGCGTTTTTTTCCTGACCCTGGTAATATTACGTTTTTTCACATTTAGATGAAAATATGAGTCGAAAAATCTTTAAGAGCTTTCAGGATGCAGTTGATTATCTGTTTTCTGAACAAATTAAACAGTTTTCCTTCATCCTCAAAATGCTAATTTGACAGATGAAGAGAAAAACAGTTCGCTTTTATAGAAGGGATCACAATATGGGACAAAGAAAGGGCCAAAGACATTGTCGACTTGTAGGATGCCAAGAAAGCCCCCTAACATATTCTGTGAAGTGCGATGAAACTTTATGCAAGAAGTGTTTCTTCAAATTCCACACTAAACTGTAGAAACATTGAACTTTTATTATTTTAAAATAATTAAACTTTACTAAGTACATTCTGTAACATAGTGAAATTCTGGATAAATAAACTTTTTTTAAAAGAAAATGCATTAGTTTTTATCTATTTGGTTCGATTTTACCACGTTATGGAAGTACTAATGATTGTTGTGTATTTGCTAAAATATATCCTCCGAACGCCCAGTGATCTAATTTTAGACCAGCATTTTTTTAAAAGACTAAGGTACGTATTGA
>CM063504.1:128120976-128128476 GCA_032207245.1 Pardosa pseudoannulata
ACACGGAACTTATCCTCAGGATCTTGTCTCGAGTGGGTTACTTTCATTCCCTCTTCTTTGTCTAGCGGACTTATACCCTCGACTTCATGGCACCACTTAGTAGGGTTGCACACTGTATTGCACACAGACATATATATAAATATATAAATATATAAATATATATAAATATATATATATATATATATATATATATATATATATACATATATATACATACATATATATATATATACATATATATATACATATATATATACATACATATATATATACATATATATACATATATATACATACATATATATATATATACATGAATATATATATATATATACATATATATATACATATTATATATTTATATATATATGTATATATGCATTATGTATATATATATATATATATATATATATATAATATATATATATATATATATATATATATATATATATATATATATGAAATCCCCACTAAATGACACTAGAGTCCTGAGTACATTTTCATAGTTTTATTCAAATCTGAGAGCACACTAATCATCAATCATTTTCAATGGCGTCTCACATTGGCGCCTAACTTTTAAAAAAGGCAGACTTAGCCACAGCACTAGCCAACTCTTCGGGTAGCCACAGCACTGTCCGTGGAATGTGCATACTGCTCTCAGCTCTAGATGACTGCGCGTGAGCCGTATTTATGTGGCTAACTCATCACGCCGCGTCACTCCCAGTAACGAATCCTTACTTAAAATCTTTTAAAATTAATCTACAATTTAAATCCTGACACACACACACACACACACACACACACACACACACACACACATATATATATATATATATATATATATATATATATATATATATATATATATATATATATATATATATATATATATATATATATATATATATATATATATATATATATATATATATATATATATATATATATATATATATATATATATATAATAGATAGTTCTAACGTTAACACAGTAGGAGAAACAAAAAAGTGTTAATTATTCCATTTTCTGTCTTTTTGCCTACACATTGCTTTAAAGTAATAAAACTGTTTTGGTATGTTGTTTGCTTCATGAATAATGCAACATGACTGCATATAATTCTTAAATTATTAAATGAATCGTGTAAAATAATCTCCATGTGCGTGAATATTTTACAGAATGCATTCAAAGCTCTTTGTGAGTAGGATATCTTACGTAAAAGTGCAGAAAAGAATTTTAGATTTTCGCAACTTTTCTGATACTTTGAAATAAAAAAGTTTGGTACATAGGATGATAAATTACCAGTCACAACTAAAAAAACGCTGTACATTTTAATAAAGGGGATAAACTTGAAAGAGCACTATTAAGACCGTGAGGCTTTTGGTCTAGTGTTTTAAAATGAAAAATTTTAAAAACTTTTCATTTTAAAACACTAGACCAAAGTTGTGCATTTACTTTTTTATATTTTTTTGTTACTGTGCAAACTTTGAAACTTTTTTTTGTATTTATATTTTACGTTACACATTTAAAACTACAAAAATTCGATATTTTTGATAAGTAGAAACAAATTTCTAGCATAAATAGTAATCGAAAATTAAATGAGGACACGTAAACAGGCATTGTAAACTGGCCCATAAAGCTAGAAATATAAAAATATTAACATATATTTTCCTATCCTAAATCAATACACATGTTGATATATTAATTTACAGATTTTTCAAAAGAATTATATTAAAGCTTCAAATATTTGTTACTTTAATTAATTTAGCGGTTGAATATTTAAATGTATTTACTAAGAAACTTAATATTTTCTAATATTATAAAGAAATTTTATTTCTCAAAAAATTTTCGACTGTTAAGCAGAATTGTCCAAAATGATCGCTTTTAAACTGTAATGAACAAAACGTAATCTATTCTAGACGAAAAAAACACTGTTTCTTCATCTAAATTTGGAATATTTCAGAAAATTTTATTAGTATTAAGAATGCTCTGTCCCTAACGTAGGTAAATCTATTCTATACTATATACAAATTTTAAATATGCTGATTAGAATTGAAAAGTTTTGACAAATATTTATTTTATAAAAATTGATAAAATTTCATTAAAATTGCATTGTATTGTATAGCCTAGTTTAATTGAAAATTTAGATTTTTAAATAGAATTTTGAATATTAAAATTTCTTACAAAATAAGAAATATGTTTTCTTTCGAGATACATACCTAAAATTTCTGAAATTTTCACCTTTTTAATCAGTTTTTAGTTGCTATATGTTTTCGTAAACTACAGTACCAGTAAGAACTTTGACAAGTTGCAAATAATTAACTTTTATTTATTGTAAGAAGTTTAAAGTTTTAAACGGTACATAAGGAATTACCGAAAGTTGCCGAAATGTGGAAGTACTTTTAATTTACTTTGGAACTTTCTGTCCAGTATTTTTGCAATATATTTGCTTCTTTGATTGATACCTACGATGCAAATATGGATTATAAATTGTTTCGAATGATATATTTGACTACTGTGGTATTTAAATCGTTTCGTACCAGGTTATTAATAAGCACGTGTGTTTCTGTACATGAATCAGGTAAATTGAGGTTGGAGAGTTTATTCCAAGAAATTTTAAGTTCTTAAATCCAAATAGTTATCCTAGACAATTCAAAGAATCCAGGATAATTAAAATTTAACAAAAATTACATAGATAACAAATTCATATACAAAACTTCCACATACAAATAGCGGCCATGAAATTCAGCATATTTTAACAAGTCTTTTTCGTTGAACTTTCAAGGGTCAAATGGTAACAACAACATAGCGCAAGAGCACAATTTACATATATATATAATAAACGTATTACATTGTGATCATATATATATATATATATATATATATATATATTATATATATATATATATATATATATATATACATATATATATATATATATATATATATTATATATATATATGTATATATATATATATATATATATATATATATATATATATATTATATATATTTATATATATATATATACATGTGTGTGTATGTGCATACACATATATATATATTATATATTATATAAACATATTATATATATATATATATATATATGCATATATATATATATATATATATATATATATATATATATATATATATATATATATGTATATATATATATATATATATATATATATATATATTGTGTGTATGTGTAATTAATTTTCACTATCTGAATAGTCTATACGTTAACCTATACCATGATTAAAATTATATATGCGAAAATTCCTAGTGCAAAAATAATCCTCAGAAATGTTGGATCTGCTAAACAATAGGATAATTAAAAAAATTATTATTTTTGACAATTTTAGCAAATGTTATCAATGTTATCGCAAAGTGAAAGCAAATACAGTACATTTTCTTTTAAAATCCAACAAATATCTCTTAAGTTGTTTTGGTATGTGGAATTCATCTGTCTGTCACTGAAAGAATGATAAAACACATACATACTCTGACATCTGAGTAGATGCAGATAAGGAAAGTGAAGGTAAATAACCATCTGGCAGAAAGGTGGGAAATGTCACTACTGACGAAGATTAAATGCTCGGTAATTTATAATCTGAAGACAGAAGGATTCTGTCAGTTCATCGGGGATTTACTGCACTTTACTCACAAATTACTTTCTGATGAAATGAGAGAAAATTACAATCCAGAATCCTTAACACAGAAAGTTTTTGAAGTACTCAATCTTCTGAAAGACTGTAATTTAACGGAACATGCTACTATGGTAATGCTTTCAAGTTCTCAAATTGTATATTAAGTTGTTTTTATTTACAGGAAAGATAATATTTTAAATAGGAAGAAACGATGGATAAAACTGCTTTAATCACTACGTATTAAATTTATTTTATTTTAAAAGTCAATAACACACGTAAGAAAAAAATTGTAAATTTTTAATTCAAACGCAATAGTTCAAAATATGATAACAGTTAAACTAAAATAGCTTTGGAATAAAAGTATAGCATAATCAATATTCTTATGTCAATCTTATGCTATGTAATAATTTGTAAGAGTCAATCTGAAGCATGAATAAAAGTTAAATTAGTTTAACTCAGAACGTGGGTTTAAAGACTTGAGGCATTCTTTCCCAGGTGTTACAATAAGCATTTCCTACAATAGTTAAATTTGTATTGAATCCTTTTAATTTCATTGAAAGATACCAACTAATTTAATGTCGGAAAATAAATTTTTCCTTATCTTGTCCAAAACTAAAGAGTATTGTATAACCAAAAATTTCAGTGTTACGATCTCAAAGGAAATATTAAATTTGACCATGACTTGATTATTTTTTTACATGTCCTAGTGTATAATCTATATGCATCTAAAAAAATTTAGTTTTGAAACTTTAAGTATCTATTCCACACATTAGATTTAACTAGTTTCATATTGACAGCTCTTTGCGCATGAGTACATACGTAAGTATATTGCATAACTCAAAAACTATTGGACATTAAAAATCAGTACTTTTTATTATGAATTATTATAACCTCCAGTTGTGCACCACCTATTTTAATTGCAATATTCACTCTAAATATCCACAAATTTTAATATAACCTATTTCAACTCCAATGTACTCAACTGAAAATTAATTACCACAAGATATTTAAATTTTATATTTATAACTAAAAACCAATGGTTATAAACCGCAAAAGCCAAGGAGGGAGACGACAATACCAACGACCGTAATGGTAATATACCAACGACTATAATGGTAATAATACCCACATCCAGAACAACCAGTTCATCAATAAACAACGCATTTTAAAGGTCACAGAAAATCATTACACAATATTGCATTTTAAATTAGGAGAATTATGGAATGACAAGGCAGATAAATTCTATTATAGAATCAAAACGTCAATTTAATTTTAAAGAATTTCGTTAAGGGAAATAATCGTAAAACAATATATCAAATTAACAATTTAAACACTAATTTTAAAAAACGGAAGTAAAGATATTTATATAATACTTTCAGGAAAAACACCAACTAATCCTCTTTTTAAGATAATCACAAATTACCAATTCAGAACAAATTACAAAAGAACATATTCATTTATTTAAACAAAGTCAAGCATCGTAAATACAATCTCTAACTAAACAAGTTAAAATTTGGAGGCAAACAGAGGCAACAAAATGCAAATTAAAATTTTGAGTAAATAAATGAAAAGTAACTATTTAAAACACTTTCTGTTGTTTTTAATAAAGGGATAAAATATTTTAAATTGTGTATTCGATCTTAGTTGCTGAAGGACATTTTCTAATGGAATCTTTTTTTATATATAAGCTTTAGAGAAGAGGCAACTAATTTGAGAAAAATGACTTGAGCTACCTAACTTACCTCAAGGGCAATTAACTGTGTTTAATTTACTTTTTTTTTACTTACTACTATTACACACACCCTATCCCCCCCCCCCCCCCCCCCCCCCCCCCCCCCAAAAAAAAACCTAAAAATAATACTATACCCCCCCCAAATCCTTTTTAATACATATAACCCATAAATATATATATATATTTACCCACCCCCCCACCACCCCCCACCTCCCCCCCCCCTTTTCCATTTTTTTTTTCTTCCTTTTTTTTTTCTCGCAAAAAAAAGCTATTAAATTACAACGGTATTAAATTGTAATTCAAAATTAATTTTTGGCGAATTATATCTGCCCTTTTCAGAATTATATCATCTACTTCGTAGGATTAATTTATATTATAAAATTTTAATGTATTTATTAATGATACAGGAAAATTTATTGTTAGATTTCCATATTTAACTGATGATTTCGCTATATGTTGCTGGGTGATAAACTTACCAAGCATTACAGAGTTACCCGTAACTCACTGGAAAAGAAATAATTTGCTAGATAAACTTAAATTATGTTGTGAAGCGATTTTATTATTTTTATTTTGATGTTATATTTTGAGGATTAGCTGTTGCTGACTAACTGTCCGAATAAGCAAAAACATAACTTATACTTTCATCTCTTGATGTCCACTTCATGCCCAATCTAATAGAAATGATCGCTGTCTGGAAAACTGTATTGCCTAAGTTATAAACTCTTCTCGAAAATTCCATCGGTCTTTTTTTTATTACAACACAATCACATTTTACGTATGGAAATAAGAATTTAACTCGCATCCGTAAAACTATTCAGGCTATTTTCTAAAGCTGTAGTACCAACCCACTTGTTAACTCCAGAAATAATGTTATTTGAAAAATCGAAGGATTTACACTTTTTTTAAGAGCTTAGTTTCGAATTACTTAAAATGTAAGACCTTATCATTACCAACACAGTCGGAAGTATCTGATTTAAAAAAACAATTAAAGCATTAATAACAAAGAACGAAATTCCTATTAAACTTATAAATTAGTTTTTATAAAGTGCCTTAATAAACTTAATATCAGTGCCTTAATATTGAGTTTCATATAGGAACTGATTTATAACTATAGATAATTTTCAGCATAAATCTTCTATGATTTGGGATCAATATTCTTCTTTCATGTATATTTAGAAAGAAGATTCAAATATCAATAATACTCTTAATTTGTTATTATATAACTAAAAAAAAACGAAATCTCGTGTTAGGAAAGTATTTCTAACACGAGAACGAGATATCTTTATTTAATTTTTCAAGTTGAGGTATAAAAGTCAACATATTATGTATAGTCACACCCAAATAACAAATAGACCGCACTATTTTTACTGTGTTATCATTTATTCTGAGAATCTAATTTCTCTATACAAATCCATTCTTGTTTAAATCTTCAAAGTATTTTCCAGATATTTTATTTAAAATTTATTGCAAAGATTACAAATATCTTTAAAATATTATTTGTTTCATTTTAGAGTAAACTTCTGGTGTCAGCAGGTGTTATTATAGCAAACTCATCCACAAATGAAACTATAAGTATTACCTTACTAGTACCATTAAATTCTTATAAATATTTGATTAGGTATCAATAGCCAAAAAAGGATTCGAAGGTATGAGACATAGATACACCTTCCTTTGATATAGAGCTCATCATCAGCTAATTTACAATTGGTGCTAACATATTAAGGAACTCTGTACAATTTTAGTTAAATATTCATAAATTCCTGGCATTTCAATTGTATCCATTATTAGGCTTCAATCTATATTATCGAACGGTCCGGTTATATCTAGTGAGAACATTATAGAATACTTGTAATTCGCTGTTCTATTATTCAGTTCAGTTATAATATTACCTATGGATTTTCTTGTGTCAATTTCCTCAAGAAAACCAAGTTACCGGCTGTCTAAAAAATTCTTTGTATTCAGCTTAAATCGTTTTCTATTATTCAATATTCAAATAATTTTTTGAGGGTCTCAAGTAAACTAATCGGTCCATAAGAGCTATGGATTTTTTTCAATTTTTTTCGTGTTTTGATAATCACTAAAATTTCCTCTACCCCTCAATGGGAAAGTAACCAAAA
>CM063504.1:128140976-128143476 GCA_032207245.1 Pardosa pseudoannulata
ATATATATATATATATATGTATATATATATGTGTATATATATATATGTATATATATGTATATATATATGTGGTACCTCCGTGTACGTCCAAACGGGATACCGGCTGAACGTCAGTCAGTGCACTCAGAATGAAACTCTGACTCAGAATCAATTTAAACGTAAACAACATTTAATAATGGACATAATAGAACATTAGTAGAAGTTGCACATTTCAGTTAATTTATAATAGCCGGGAGAGCTGCCGTCTGCACGCTCTGTTCCTCGTTAGGGCCGTCGTCCGCCCTCTCCAAAAACACACGAGCGTCTCTCCGTCAAAGGTACGTCTGTCCTCTCTCGCGTCTACTGCAAGACTCCCCTCGTTGCCAGATGCGCGCAGCCGAACCTGGTGTTGCGTGTCACTCAGGCCACCACATATATGTATTATATATATATATAATATAGATATAAAGTATATATATATATATATAGTATATATAAATACTATATATATATATATATATATGAATATATATATATAAATAGTATATATTTATATATAATATATCATATAAATATTTATATATAGTATATATATATATAAGTATATATTTATATATATATATATATATATATATATATATATATATATATATATATGTATATATAAATATATACAACACACACACACATATATATATATATATATAATATATATATATATATATATAATATAATATATAAATATACATATATATCATATTATTTTCCCAAAGATAAATAAAATGTTGATTTTAAATCTAAATTGATTTTTTTTAAAATCAACTTTCCCGTTCTGTGGTTCCCCATCGACTGATGTAAAAACTAGATTAACTAACCCGTACCAGTACGTGACCCACGCTCAAGTATCAATCGTCAGAAAACGTACTAGTACGCATTCCGCATACAATGTGTTAAAAATATTTTTATGCAATAATTTTATGTAACTTACTTTGTATTTACGATATAATAAATTGCCATTTTATTTTATATATTACCCGCATTATATCTTTAATTAAACGTAGAACAGTTAAATACATTTTACCGTTTTTATTTCTTTTCAGAAAGATTTTTCAATGTATTTATATTATGTCTTGAAACATAAACCTATTTTTCATAATTAAATGTAAAATAAATTTAGGGTATGATGGGTTATTTCTTTTTTCCAATTTTAGAGGAGTTAAAAACAGACAGTTATGTGTACATAAAAAATAATTCTTGAAAGAAAAATATTTTTCATAGTTGTTGTCAAAATCCTTTTATAAACAAAAAGGAGTTTTAGCATTATGTTTTAGCATTAGTATTTTGTTAAACTTATTAGGTTATCACATATGCTGTTTAAAACATATTTTATATTTACTCTAAATAAAACTACCTTTTTAGCAGCGTCTACCAAAACTCACGAAATACTAAAAAGGAAAACTCGCAAAATTACAAAAATAATAATTTAATAGTATTACCTCGTAACATATCAAATGTCAAATTACATGCATATTATTATCATTTCTCCGTAATTAAAAAGTTCCATGTCACCTTTAAAACTGGTGAAAAGTAACTTTATAAGAAATTTATATTAATTTTGTTTTGAAATATTTCTAAAAGTATCATGTTTGTGATACTTTTAAATAGCCAAATATTTACTCATGTTAAAAGCATAAAATGCTAGTAAAAACGTTTAGTTTTTAGGTACATTATTCTACTAAAACAATGTACAATAAGCTATGAATATAAAATTTATTTTCTAAATCGCTTTTATTTATTAAGAGAAATGATAGAAAAATGTACTAAAATTAAAACATTTGATAGAGTTTTAGTTATGCCACTCACAAATAGATAAATACTAGCCAATAGTAGTTTAAATCTCTGAAATTCTAGGATTCCAAATGTGCTGAACAGCCTTTTTATTTACCAAACTAATTTTTAATTTTATTCCTCCAAGCCAATTTTTTAAAATTGAATTTTTTATGTTTTGTCATCGAAATTGAACCTGTGTACAAAATTTCAGATCTCTAGATATTTCCTTAACACCCATCGAATACTTGTGAAGCCGTTTTCATAAATACGATGGTACGACATTCTGGACTTTATCAAACTAAACATATTCTCCAATTTCCCCATATTTGCATCTTTTGAATGTTTGCGGTTTGTCCACTTAATCTGTACAAGTTTTCCGTCTTTCTAAACAAACCCTAAAGAATTTTCTGTAGAGTCTCAAAATGGATTTACAAGTGGAAATAATAAATTTCTGTGGTAAAAATAAATAGTTTCGGATGACTGCAGTAGTGAAGAAATCATTACACTTTAAAAAGAGTTATGCATAATATTTCCTGGTTTTTTCTCCGTGTCTTTAAGTTAAATCTAGATGGTAGATATTTGATATAAAATCTGTTAACACGTGCTATAACCTAGACCTCGTTTGATTGAGTTAACATTTCATTTGCACTGATTGTAAGTGGAATATGCAATATCCTTGGAAAATTTGGTA
>CM063504.1:128148476-128170976 GCA_032207245.1 Pardosa pseudoannulata
AAACTTCAGTTCTATGAGGCTTTCATAGAAAGAAAAAAAGTTGTAATAAATGCTTAAAAATTATAGAATGTTAATTCTAATAACATATCTTTACTTAAAAATGTAAAATGAACAAAAAGATGCAATAAAAAAAATGTGACATTTTTTTGACCGAATTCTGGAAAAAAATGAAACTGTCAAATGGTTAATAAATACGCTCATATTGTTTGCCGTATTACAATCCACGGCTCTACTGCATTACTACTTACCATTGCATTTTATTTTAATTCTTATATTATTAAAAATCACAATTTAGTAAAATGATTACAAACTGTGATTGATATGAATTCAGCTGCTCTCAATAGATGCGAAAATTATACAGCAGCGTCTCCCAATTTTCGGTATACAAGAGAAGAGCTATCGCGCTTCTCCGCACTCAAACGGTTAATATATAAAAAGTTATGGAACTTTCAAATATACATATATTATAGTTTTTAAAGTATGTAGTTTTTATAATAAGTGAGTAGTTGACATAAATTTTGCAGTAGTTAAAGTCTTTTAGTAGTAGCCTTTTAAAATTTAAAAAAGTTTTTAGCCCGTATAAATGCATATTAAAACACATTTTTAATATCCTGGCGTATTATAGTTTTACATTTTTCTCCTTTTCAGAGTATAAAGTTCAAGCACAAACAAAGCTATATAATATTTTCTCCGTAAAAGTACAGAAAACAGTACAGTAAAATAAAAGTACTGTAACTCTATAAAAACTTTCTTTTTAAAAAAAATTTTGAATCAAACAGTAAGGATTGTAACCAATGAAAATGGGGATAAGGTACGGAAACGATAATGCAGAAGATGTATTTTTAATAAGTAGAGACTATAGAATTTTGAAATTTAATATTAGTTATTTATAAATACTATAAAAGTAAAAAAAAAAAACCGAACGAATAGGTGATGTTTGGATTTTGTTCGTTTACTAGAACACCTAACGTTTTTTCTAAGGCATGGAAACTACTTGACGTGATATTTGAAATGATTTATCAGAATTTAAACACGA
Organism: Pardosa pseudoannulata; assembly: GCA_032207245.1. Taxonomy (NCBI): domain Eukaryota; kingdom Metazoa; phylum Arthropoda; class Arachnida; order Araneae; family Lycosidae; genus Pardosa; species Pardosa pseudoannulata. Next base: position 128,149,513 of record CM063504.1, read on the forward strand.
TTGAATTGAAGAAAAATATATTACTAAATATCAATTAAAATTTAAATATGATTTAAAAAATAATTATAATTTAAAAAAGGATTACTAATTTAAATTTTATAAAAACTAGTAAAAAACTAAACTCCTCAACGCAACAGCTCTCAGGGAGCCAGGGCATACCGTGACAATTTCCGTTTACGTGACCAAGGGCCCTGGGGTGAAGCATATGTTCTGGTCATGTGGTCAATCTTACACTTAAATATATATATATATATATATATATATATATATATATATATATATATATTATATATATATATATATGTATATATATATATATATGTATATATAAATATGTATATATATATATATATATATATGTATATATATAAACATATATACATATATATATATATATGTGTGTGTGTATATGTATCAATCTATCTATCTATCTATCTATCTATCTATCTATCTATCTATATCTATCTATATATATATATATATATATATATATATATATATATATATATATATTATATATATATATATATATATATATATATATATATATATATATATATATATATATATATATATATATATATATATATATATATATATATATATATATATATATATATATATATATATATATATTAAACTTACATATAAATTTCAAATAGTTTCATCTGTCAAAATATTTCACATTATGTCGCTTTTAACTATATAGTGTAATATCAGGTTGCATTTTTGTTTTTTATGTTGAGTTTTTCAAAATAAAAAAGACTCCATTTTAATATTTAAATAACTGTTAAGCTTTTCATAGTTAACTTAATAATTTAAATTTATTTTGCTATGTTGACAGTGTACTTCTGTTATACTCAAGAGAAAATTGCTTTTGGAAAATAATTTGATAAGTCAAAATGCATTTTGAATTCCCTTGCTTTATCGCTTCTGAAGCAAATTCATATTCCTCATACGTGTCATAATAATTAAATTGGATGCATGCGTATTTGAAATATTACGTTAAATGATACACGACAGATGCCCGTTCATGCTAAATTGGGTTTTAAAAATAATCACTTCCTATTCTTTAATATTTTCTCTATATCGTCAGTTCTAAATCATGTTGAGGGCATTTACGTTTATATTAACAAAACATACTAGAAACATTTAAACAATTTTTGGTATTTCCCTTAAGGTATCCGTCTACATTCGGAGAACTTTTTTCTTTAAACGTAGAATCTAGTTCATGTTTTTGCATTTTTAGATTTCTTTTTTATATTATCATAGAGAATTGCACTTAAAAAATTTATTCCTAGAGAAATTTTTATAAAATTTCTAATAAATGAAGAAAAGTTAATAAAAAAATAAGGTTTTTTAAAAGTTCTAATGTTTTAATAAATTAAGTTATTTCAATATTTTTTGATGTAACACATTTCTTATATACTGGATTAGTGAATCACATAAAATCTTTGCTTAATTTACATTTGGTAAAAATTATTGGTCCTTCAAAATCATACACATTGAGTTTTTAAAAAATTTTCATTACCTTTATATCTAACTGTGAGTATAACATCATTAAAAATTATCCAAATTTAAAGCTTTTAGGTTATTCACTAGTAAATACTATCAAAAACATTCATAATAGTTTTCAACAAAATATTTTAAGAACTTTTTGAGAAATCACATTTCAAGTTTCAACATTTTATTAAAAATACCGCTCTGAGAGAAACGCATTTGAAGTTTATGAATGCAACTTTGATTATTAAAAAATTAAATATGTTTAAAATTCCACACAAATTCTTGCTTCAAAACTTTCTAATTGCCAAATTGCTAATTATTAAAAGTAATAGAAAAAAGTTAACAAAAACTACATGATAATTAAAAAATTTTCGGTTCCGAAATCGCTACTTCCGTTTTGTTTCGACAGTTGTCACTGATGTTTAAACAGCTGTAACTTTTCTTTAAAATGCCGTAGAGACAAAACAAAAACAGGTTTAGAAGCCTAAAAGGTAAAATTTTAAAATAGAGAAATAAAAAAAATTATGATTTTTGGCCAAAAATGACGTTTTTAACGTTGACATACCTTAAATAAAAGAAATTTCTTTGAAAGAAGAATATTGTTCTATATTTACAAAGAGAAATGACATTTACTCAATGAAATGGAAAATGATTACTAACTATTCAGTGAACAATATTATGTTTAACAAAGGAAAAAATATCTTGGAGCAATTTACTACTCTAGAAAAGATACAACTTTGCAAAAGAACTAAAATTTCTACCGTTTACTGTTTATGAATGCCACATTCATTATTTGAACAAACAAATATATAGATTTACAGTTTCTTCTCTCCGTTACGGAAAAAAGTTGTTTGCTGAAGGGATCCGTCATATTATTTTGTTTATTTAGGCATTTTATACGGAATAATAAAGCGGTAAAGTGGAAGGTAAAATTGCATTGAAAACAATTTCAGTTGAGTTCTAGAATTTGTTAAATTTGCAGAAATATTTTCAATTATTATTATTAAGAAAACATACTGTTAGTACAAGTTAAGTTATGATCATTTAAGTAGGAAAGGTAAAATCATAACTTTAGTAAACTATTCACGACAGTCAGCAAATTCTTTTACTAAGTAAATCATTCACATAAGTTGAAATATGCTTAAATATTTTCTACTAAGAGCATTTAAAATTTGTTAGGTTAATGATTGATGAAAGATGAGAAATATTAATTATTAAACTTTAATACTAAATATTTAATACTAAAATTTAAAAAAATAAAATACTAAATCTAAAAAAATAATAAAATAAATAAATACTAAAATTTAAATTAAAATATTTATTACTAAATATTTCAGGGTGTTATTTCTTGTAGGAATATTTTCCCTGATCAAATTTCGTTATTAGTTTCGATTGTTATGTACATTTTCTTATATATTAAAATAAAATTTAACTTCCCAAAAAGTTTTTCCACCTTTGGTATTTAGAGGTGTTAAAACATTCTAATAAATATCCAAATTTGTTTATTTTTTAAAGCTATATTTATGTTTAATGCATAATAGAATTTATATATCACCATTATTGAAGTTATCAAATTTTGTAAAACCGTTTTCCTGTGTATTTGTTTGACTGCCTTTTTTTTAAATCTAAATAAAGGGAGTGAAATTGTTTTTCTCGATTCCTGAATAATATTCTACGGCAATAACCTCTTACAAATTGATTTTAAAATATTATGGAATATTCAGAAAATTTCTTTTTGAATTGTTCACAAAATTAAAAAATTATAACTGCTATTATATACTTGATAACTTAGTATAAATATTATTATATTTCTCTCTATATATATATATGTGTGTCTATGTTAAAATCGTGCATAAAAACTATATGTGTGTGTGTATTCCCCCTTTGTACACTTTGCACTCCGTATCAAAAGTTTATTTTATTACAACATTTTCATGTAGCTTACCAGAGCGTTAACTTTCATTTCCCAATAGACGCAGAAAGATTCAGCAATGATTTAAGACGGTAATTCTGGTCCAAAGAGTCTTTAATGCTTTGAAAGATTAGTTTCCGAAATCGATCTGATATCGAAGTATCAATCTTTAACACAATATCGATTGTTTGCATGATAGTGCACTGATTCTTAGGTTATTCCTATTCACTATTGTAGTCACTATTTGTTGGCAATGCAATCGTCATTTTATGAATAATAGAACAATTCTTCTTTATAATTTTAAGGTCTTACCAATTAGTATATTAGACTATAACTTGCTGTCAGTTATTTAACATATGATTACCGCTAAATTATGTGTGGTAATTTTTACATTATGCACAATTTTCATTGCAATGTGGTGTGTAGTAATTCAGTAAAATAAGTTCTCTTTCTATAAATGTTTCAGATATTAATAATTAATATTAATTAAAATATTCGCTAGATATACGGGTTTGCGATTTGTATTTTTTTCTATGTAATATTCTACGGCAAGAACCTCTTACAAATTGATTTTAAAATATTATGAAAGATTCAGAAAATTTTTTCCCGGAAGGAGAGGGGGGTTTCTGAAAGAAACCCTCCCTCTCCTTCTTAACACTACCCTACTGCTTAGAATATTAGTAGGAAACATAAAAACATAGTTTTAGTATAATGTACACAACAATCAGTAAATTCTTTTAATAACTAAATAATACGTATAATTTTAAATATGTTTAAATATTTTCACCTAAGAGCGTTTAAAATTTGTTAGGTAAATGGTTGGTGAAAGAGCAGAAGTATTAATTATTAAATTTTTAATACTAAATAATTAATGCTAAAATAAAATAATATAAAATACTAAATCTAAAAGAATAATAAAATAATAAATACTGAAATTTTAATTAAAATATTTAATACTAAATAATTAATGCTAAAATAAAATAATATAAAATACTAAATCTAAAAGAATAATAAAATAATAAATACTGAAATTTTAATTAAAATATTTAATACTAAATATTTCACGGTTTTATTTCTTGTAGGAATATATTTCCGAAACATATTTCGTTATTAGTTTCAATTATTATATACATTTTCTTATATATTAAAATAAACTTCCCCAAAAGACTTCCCACAAACTTCTGGTATTTAGCGGTTTTAAAACATCCTAATAACTAAGTCAATAAATGTACCAATTGTTGTTTACTTTCAATGCTATATTTCTGTTTAATGCATTAATAGAATTTATAAATTACCATTATTGATGTTATCAAATTTTGTAAAACCATTTTCCTGTGTATTGGTTTGACTGCCTTTTTTTTAAAAATTTAAATAAAGGGAGTGAAATGTTTTTTCTCGATTCCTGAATAATATTCTACGGCAAGAACCTCTTACAAATTGATATTAAAATATTATGGAAGATTCAGAAAATTTCTTCACAAATTTAAAATATTATAACTGCTATTACATACTTGATAACTTAGTATAAATATTATTATATTTCTACATATATATGTGTCTATGTTAAAATCGTGCATAAAAACTATATGTGTGTGTGTATTCCGCCTTGCACACTTTGCACTCCTTATCAAAAGTTTATTTTATTACAATATTTTCATGTCGCTTACCAGCGGCGTTAGCTTTCATTTCCCAATAGACGCAGAAAGATTCAGCAATAATTTAAGACGGTGATTCTGGTTCAAAGAGACTTTAATGCTTTGAAAGATTAGTTTCCGAAATCGATCTGATATCGAAGTATCAATCTTTAACACAATATCGATTGTTTGCATGATAGTGCACTGATTCTTAGGTTATTCCTATTCACTATTGTAGTCACTATTTGTTGGCAATGCAATCGTCATTTTATAAATTATAAAACAATTCTTCTTTATAATTTTAAGGTCTTACCGATTAGTATATTAGATCATAACTTGCTGTCAGTTATTTAACATAAGACTACCGATAAATTATGTGTGGTAATTCTTACATTATGCACAATTTTCATTGCAATGTGGTGTGTAGTAATTCAGAAAAATAAGTTTTCTTTCTAAAAATGTTTCCGAAATTAATAATTTAATATTAGTTACAATATTAGCTAGATATACGGGTTTACCATTTGTATTAAATTTTCTATGTAAGAATCTCCCCCCTCCTTCTTAACACTCTCCTCCTACTTAGAATATTAGTAGGAAACATAAAAACATAGTTTTAGTATAATGTACACGACAATCAGTAAATTCTTTTAATAACTAAATAATACATATAATTTTAAATATGTTTAAATATTTTCACCTAAGAGCGTTTAAAATTTGTTAGGTAAATGGTTGGTGAAAGAGCAGAAATATTAATTATTAAATTTTTATACTAAATATTTAATGCTAAAATAAGATAAAATAAAATACTATATCTAAGAAAAATAAAATAATAAATACTAAAATTCTAATTAAAATATTAGATACTAAATATTTCAGAGTATTATTTCTTTTAGGAATATTTTCCCTAATCAAATTTCGTTATTAGTTTCAATTATTATATGCATTTTCTTATATATTAAAATAAACTTCCCCAAAAGTCTTTCCACAAACCTTTGGTATTTAGCGGTGTTAAAACATTGTAATAACTACGTCAATACGAATACCAATTTGGTTACTTTCACTGCTATATTTCTGTTAAATGCATTAATAGAATTTATAAAGCACCATTATCGAAATTATAAAATTTTGTATAACAGTTTTCCTGTGTATTGGTTTGACTGTTTGTGGTACAATTTATGGTATTTTCTTTAAATAAAAGAAATTTCTTTGAAATAAGAATATTGTTCTCTATTTACAAAGCGAAATGACATTTAGGCAATGAAATGTAAAATTATTACTAACTATTCAGTGAACAATATTATGTTTTACAAAGGAAAAAATATCTTGGAGCAATTTACTTCTCTAGAAAAGATACAACTTTGCAAAAGAATTAAAATTTCTACCGTTTACTCTTTATGAATGCAGCATTCATTATTTGAACAAACAAATATATGAATTTACAGTCTCTTCTCTCCGTTACAGAAAAAAAGGTTGTTTGCTGAAGGAATACGTCATATTATTTTGTTTATTTAGGCATTTTAGAAGGAATAACAAAGCGGTAAAATGGAAGATAAAATTGTATTGAAAACAATTTCAGCTAAGTTATTGAATTTGTCAATTTTGCAGAAATATTTTAAACTATTATTATTAACAAAACATACTGTTATGATAAGTTAAATTATGATAATTTAAGTAAGAAATGCAAAAACATAGTTTTAGTGAACTGTACACGACAGTCAGCAAATTCTTTTACTAACTAAATTAAACATATAATTTAAAAATGCTTGAATATTTTCTACGAAAAGCGTTTAATATTTGTTAGGTAAATGATTGATGAAAAAGAAACAATATTAATTATTAAATTATTAAAACTAAATAATTAATTTTAAAATAAAAAATAATAAAATGCTAAATCTAAAATAATAATAATAAAGTTTTAAATACTAAATATAAAATAATAATAAAAATAATAAATACTAAATAAAAAAAATAATAAAAAAATAAATACTAAAATTTTAATTAAATCTTTAATATTAAATACTTCAGAGTAGTAATTTTGTAGGAATATGTTCCCTAATAAAATGTCGTTATTAATTTCAAATATTATATACATTATCTTATATATTAAAGTAAAAACTAATTTCCCAAGAAGTCTTTTCATAAACATTTGGTATTTAGCGGTGTTAAAACTTTCTAATATCTTCGTCAATAAATATACCAGTTTGTTTATTTTCAATGCTATATTTCTATTTAATACATTGATAGAATTTATAAATCACCATTTTCGAAGAAATCAAATTTTTATAACAGTTTTGCTGTGTATTGGTTTGGCTGTCTTTGATACAATTTTTGGTACTTTCCTTAAATAAAAGAAGTTTCTTTGAAAGAAGAATATTATTTTCTATTTACAAAGAGAAATGACAGATATGCAATGAAATGGAAAATGATTACTAACTATTCAGTGAACAATATTATGTTTAACAAAGAAAAAAAATCTCGGAGCAATTTACTTCTCTAGAAAAGATACAACTTGTAAAAGAACTAAAATTTCTACAGTTTACTCTTTATGAATGCCGCATTCATTATTTGAGCAAAGAAATGTATGGATTTACAGTTTATTCTCTCCGTTACAGAAAAAAAAAGTTATTTGCTGTAGGGATCCGTCATATTGTTTTGTTTATTTATGCATTTTAGACGGAATAACAAAGCGGTAAATTGGAAGATAAAATGGTATTGAGAAAAAATTCAGTTGAGTTATTGAATTTGTGAAATTTGCTCAAATATTTTAAATTATGAGCACTAAAGTAGGAAATGTAAAAATATAATTTTACACTACATTCAGTAAATTTTTTCACTAACTAAATCATACACATAATTTAAAATATGCTTAAATATTTCTACTAAGAGCCGTTAAAAGTTATTAGGTAAATGATTGGTGAAAGAGCAGAAATATTAATTTTTAGGTTTTCTAAATATTTAATGCGAAAAATACAAAATATAAGATAAAATTGTATTGAAAACAATTTCAGCTGAGTTTTTGAATTTGTCAAATTTGCAGAAATATTTTAAATTATGAGCATTTAAGTAGGAAACGTAAAAACATAGCTTTAGTAAATTGTACACGACAGTCAGTAACTTCTGTTACTAACTAAATAATACATTTAATTTAAAATATGTTTAAATATTTTCGACTAAGAATTTTTTTTTGTTAAAAATTTTTTAAGAAAATGATTTGTGAAAGAGCAGAAATATTAATTATTAGACTTTCAATACTAAAAATTTAATGCTAAAATAAAAAAAATATATAATAGTAAACCTAAAAAATAATAAAATAATAAATACTAAAATTTTAATTAAAATATTTAATACTAAATATTTTAGGGTAGTATTTCTTGTAGGAATATTTTCTTATATTTTGTTATTAGTTTAGATTTTCATATACATTTTCTTATATATTAAAATAAACTTCCCAAAAAGTCTTTCCACGAACCTTTGGTATTTAGCGGTATTAAAACATTCTGATAACTACATCAATAAATATACCAGCTTGTTTATTTTCAATGCCATATTTTTGTTTAATGTATTATTAGAATTTATAGAGCACCATTATCGAAGTTATCAAATTTTGTATAACAGTTTTCCTGTGTATTAGTTTGACTCTTTTTCCATCTAACTCAAAAGAATGAAATGTTTTCTCTCGATTTCTGAATAATATTCTACGGCAAGAACTTCTTACGAAAAAATTTTAAAATATTATGGAAGATTCTGAAAAATTTCTTCACAAAATGAAAAAAGTATAACTGCTATTACATACTTGATAAATTGATACAAATATTGGTATATTTCTGCATATATCTATGTCTGTGTTAAAAATATTGCCTAAAAAACTGTGTATGCGTGTGTATTTCCCCTTGCACACTTTGTATTCCTTATCAAAAGTTTATTTTATTACATTTTCATGCCTCTTACAAGCGGCGTTTGCTTTCATTTCCCAATTGACGCAGAAAGATTCAGCAATGATTTAAGACAGTGATTCTGGTTCAAAGTGACTTTAATGCTTTGAAAGATTAGTCTCCAAAATCGATCTGATATCGAAGTATCAATCTTTTACACAATATCGATTGTTTGCATGATAGTGCGCTGATTCTTAAGCTATTTCTATTCCTTATTATAGTAATCGAATCATTATTTTATAGATTATAAAAGAATTCTTCTGTATTATTTTAAGTTCTTACACGGCTGACATTTTAAGTTCTAACTGACAGCAAGTTATTGGGCTATAACTTGCTGTCAGTTATTTAACATATGATTACCGCTAAATTATGTGTGGTAATTTTTACATTATACACAATTTTCATTACAATGTGGTGTGTAGTAGATCAGTAAAATAAGTTCCCTTTCTAAAAATGTTTTAGTTATTATTAATTTAATATTCATAAAAATATTCGCGAGATATACGGGTTTACCATTTGTATTAATTTTTCTATGTAAGAACCCCCCCCTCCTTCTTAACTTTCCAATCCTACTTAGAATATTAGAAAGAAACATAAAAACATAGTTTTAGTATAATAGTGATTCTAAAGCAGAGTCACTATTTGTAAGCAATCCAATGATTCTTTTACAGATTATAAAACATTTTCTTTTTCATTCTTTTAAAGATTTATCGATTAGTCTATAAGAGTATAACTGGATGTAAGTTATTAGTTAGTTAGTAAGTTATGCTCTTAGTTAATGAATGATTAAAGTTAATTTATGTTTTATATTTTTTACACTATGCACAATTTTCATTGCAATGTGGTATGTATTAATTCAGCAAAATAAATTCCCTTTTTGAAAATGTTTCCAATATTAATAATTTAATATTTATTTATTATAATATTCACTAGATATAGGGAGTTCGATTTGTAATATTTTTCTATGTATGACCCACACACACACTTCTTGTCATCTGTTGTTGTCAAAAGTGATTCTTATAAAAGTCAAAAGTATTCTTATAAAAGTGTTCCATTTATAAGAATTTTTATAAATGGAAGTTCAGCTCTTTTGACAACGAGCTGAACTTCCATTTATAAAAATTCTTCAAAAGCCTGATTACTTTTCAAAGTGTTTATTGAGTTAAATCTGTAAGATTGGTTATTAATTTGTAGTTTTACACTTATTTATGTGCTTCATTTTGAGTGAAAATGTAGACTTAAACTTACCCATTCACTCGAATAAAAGAAAAAAGAAGGTGGATAAATTAATAGATAAATACATCATGGAAATAGTTTCATAAATACTCAGCATTTTACTTTAATTTATTTAATAACCCCTTAGTAAAAATTCTCTAAAATGGTTAGAGTAAAATGTTTTGTTAAATATACATATATACATATATATATATTATATGTGTGCGTGTTTGTGTGTATATATGTATATATATATGTATATATATGTATATATATATATATGTATATATATATAAATATATAGATATATGTATATAGATATATATATATATATATATATATATATATATATATATATATATATATATTTATATATATATATATATATATATATATAGATATATATATATATATATATATATATATATATATATATATATATATATATATATATATATATATATATATATATATATATATATATATATATATATATATAATAAAATGAGGTGAAAATTATATAACTTCTTATGTGCTTTTTATAAATAAATATCTTGTTATGAAATGCTTCTTGAATAATTCATACATATTAGCAAGTATTACTGAATTATATGTTTTATATATTGCAATAGATAATTGGAAAAGTTGTATATATGCTGTCAATTAAGTGGCAATAAATACAGTGATTAATAAAAATTTATATACATGTATTAACAAATGCAAACATATGTTTGTGCATTTATCTGTTAATCAATCTATCAATGTCGCATGCTGAGATCCAAAATTGGGATATCTCACTTAAGTGTATACTTAACTTTGACGTCAGAAAAGTGGATTAAGGGGGATGGGTCACCGGTAATTACCCTTAATCTTAATTTCATTGTAACGTAACAGAGCTAATTTTATTAAATATTAAATATATATGAAATTGTATAATTAGAACAGTTTTTATGTATATCTATCTATCTATCTATATATATATATATATGTATATGTATATGTATATGTATATATGTATATATATATTATATATATATATATATATATATATATATATATATTATATATATATATATATATATATATATATGTATATTATATGTATATGTATATGTATATATGTATATATATATATATATATATATATAATATATATATATATATATATATATATATATATATATATATTTATATATATATATATACATATACTAAGATTGTAAAATTCGCGTTTATCTGTTCGTGCGTTCAAGTATCATTCTCGAACTACTGAATAAGTTTTCTTTCATTAACGTAATATGGTTATATAAGGTCTAGGATAACATATACGCTTTAGTCTCATTAGTAAAGATATCCTAGTTTGAAAATGAAATTTTAATATAAAGAGATTTTTCTTATTTGTTTCAGAAATGTTTGTGGTATATCTCTACCCCTTCCAGTGGATGGTGCTGTTTTGAAAGCAATAAACTTTAACGGTTGCATTAAGCTTTGAATAGCGCAGAAATGCAGGAACCTATCTCAGTTTTTGATTGCAATATGCTCTTTGCATATCCAAAACATCCAATTTAACGGTTATCAATGCTGTAAAGTTTAAATAATGGAGACTTTCGATGTTGTCTATTGCTTACATTCTTTTGTTGGTTTAAAGTTTTATTAAACTAAATCTCTCTGGTATAATCTGCTTTTGAATGTCCGTACTGTACTTTGTCGTACGTATCTAGAAAATTTTACTAACAATGTTTATAAACAGGAGTATTATATTTAAGGTAACAAAGAACCTTCAAAGTGAAAGATTTTGTCCAAAAATATGAAATGACATTTTTTCTGAACAAAAAAAGGTTAATTACAGGATATACTATCTAAAATATTTTCCAAACAACATGACTTATTTAATGCACTAAAAACTTTTTTTTTTTGTCATACACCCTTATTTTTTTTTCTTTTTGACTATTTTTGTATTGAATTAATTCACATCTTTCAAGTACATTCGTTAACTTATTTTGTATCCAAAAGTTTGGAGATTTTGCATTAATTTGTTTACCATTAAGCAGGAAATGGTTTTGAAAATATCACAGTATTTTCTTGAATTACAGAGGGTTTGATAATTTAAAATGACAAAAACAGTTGCTACGACTTTCTGTATTTTAACTAGTTTTATATATATAGTATTTAAAGTAAGTGAAAACAGTCGTTTTTTATGTAAATCTTACAAATAAAATGAGAACTACTGTTCTACCAGTTTTTTGTGGCTTATATGTTTCATGTAACAAAACGTAGCTATTTTTTATAATTGTCATTATAAAAGATAGCTAAAAAATTAAATGAAGTATCCTTTTTTATCTTCAAATAGTATTCTATCACATTTAAATATTTCTATTTCAAAAATTGTTATTAATAACAATTCTTTAAAATGTCCTCAATTTTTTTTGCAGTGATATTATTCATAAAGTTTGGAAAGCTAAGGTATTTCTTTTTGCAACACAAGGACTAACGAGACCGGTACCTACTGCTTAAAGGCGATTATGAATGGCTGAGAACATAAATAATTCAGTTGGATTCTAACCCACTAACTCCGGTAAGTAAGATCATTGCCCTAACCATTCGGACATCGCTCGGCGACACAATCATTGTGAACAAATAACTGTTGTCTTATATGCAGAATGGCGCCAACATCTATAATTGGTTTTTTTAATACACTGGAAATGATTTACGAAAGCCTATGAATATTGAGTATAGTAATAACATATCAAAACTAAATGCATTTTGATTTCAACATTTATATTGGAATACAACTAATTCACATAATTGAATAGAGATTTTCCCAGTGCTACTAACTTCAATATCACATAACTTAAAATACAATTTTTTTTAGTCACTTCACTGTGCTATTTTTCTAATTAATAAGATAACCTACAAACTACAATATTGCTCTATTATTTCAAGAGATAACAAGGTACATATATGAAGTTTTAAGAAAAAATTAAGATTGCTTTTTTTTCAGACATAGAAAATCGTTAAATTTCAATTCTAATAATAGACTGTGTTACAATTAAATTTAATGTTGTTTTTAAAGCTAAAAAATATTATTGAAATAATTATAATTTTCAAGAAAACAATTTTTAAAGCAGCATTACTATTAAAAGTTAAAAATACGAAAAAAAAAAAAAAGATTGCGAAGGTGATCATCCTCTTTAAATTTATTACTTGTACCATTACTATGAGTTATTTTTTTAACATTTATGATAAATATAATCGTAACCAATTTTGAGAAATAAAATAATAATAAAAACAATCGTTTTAGGGTCGTTTTCAAATTAGGATATCTTTAAAATGTAGGACTATCTATTTGAATCTTATCTAAAACAAAATCAAATTTAAACTGAACTTAAAAATCGTTAATATAATTGTATATATTAAATGATCATTATATTTTATATGCAAGTTCGTCCATCAATTTTCATTGCTGTCCTATTCATTTTAGTATGATTCTAAACCTTTCAAATACCGGGAATTTTATTTTTGTCCTTGAATTTTTCCCTTTCATAATTACTATTACTTACCTTTACTCTATTAAGTTAGTGTTACTACAATAAAATTTGACAACAGATAATTTGGAAAATGTGGAGATTATTCTAGAAGTCCTTAATAAAATTTCGCAAACTTATTTTTGGGAGAACGTTTGCTAAACAGAAATTAAATTTATAAAAGGATGTTTCATTTCCCGTGCACCCCTCCCTCCCCTATATGGTCAAGGTTCGGAAAGAGGCTTTCATTATATAGAAAATGTAACTAAATGAACTCTCTGTAAGTAGAAGGTCAACTTTATGCCGATGATCTAAAGTAGCGGTCGCAAACTTTAAAACTGAAGGACCACTACATATTTAACTGTTATATTTAACAGACCACCAACTGTATAAATTTAAAATTAAAAAGACAGTAAATATATTTATAGAACAATAATCAGAAACTTGTTTTTTATTAATACAAAATGCACATACTAGAATTAAAACAGTTAAACCATTAATTAGCTCACCATGTAAAGTATCACTACTTTCATTAGTTACTTTATCATTATTTTTACTAAAAAAATACATAATAACTACTATTTTTTCTCACATTTTTTATTTATTTTATTTGAATCTGGAAAAGAAGAAAAATAATTAGTAGTTTGAAATACAATCTTAGGTACTATTTATTTCGCTAATAAATGGTATTCAAGAGTATAAAAAATAATAAAGTAAAACATAACTCATGATAAGTTTTGTTACTTTTCCTTTTTTGAATCTAATTGTTGATAAAAATTTTTGCTAGTTGTGTTGCAGCTTACAATAATGTAACAATAAGTTACATTCAGTTCAGCTCTTTTTTACCTCTTCCCGTGAGACATCGTCAAAGACATACCAGAACAGGACCGGATTGAACTAGAAAGAAACTTCGGACTTCTCCCAACCAATAGAAGGGTCCTTTAATTTGGGGGATTCTGACCCCCCCGCCGTTCTGGAATGGACCCCTGTTTTTTTTTCTCCGTGAGGCAGTCTGTTATTTTAAGGTTGTTACCAGGAGAGACAAGAAGGGAAAGCTGTTGCCATCCGTGGCTTGCGGAATAGACATTTTTTTCAGCGGCACGAGAAAGAATAAAATCACCGCCATATTGTTTTTTAGAGCCGACACCGACTCGAGAGCAGTCTTCAATATCTAGAAATAAGTCGAGTCCAGATGTATTCCTTAGGCATTTATTTAATTGTATAAAAACATTTAATCAAGATATATTTGTCCATGAGTTTTTTAGTGAGTTTAGAATTCTTCTTTCTCAAACACTAGGTCAAAGTAACATTTTTTACAAATAAGTATTCCGTTTTTTTAGGGCCGTCCATAATTTTTCACTGACCATTGGTGGTCTATGGAACACCATTTGACGACTGCCGATCTAAAACACGTGACGTCCAATAGAATAAATCTTGAGACTTAAGTATTTTCTTAAGTATTATCCATTCGAAATCTATATATTGTATAAACTACTCATTAACGAAACGGATGATTCGAAAATGATATCAGGTTTCTACCTTTCCTTTCATCATTAATTATGCAGTCGGAGTTTCATTCTAGTGTACTAACTGAGATAGAGATTTTAATAATAATGTATTATGTATTTGCTTATTTAGATGTAAAATGAAATGTATCCGTTAAATTCATTTTGAAAGCTTATTAGCATTTTCAGCAGTGTAAGGACTTTTAGAGATTTTATAAGATGTATGGGTTTAAGAGTAAAGAAACACTTTAAGGATGCTTTTAATGCAAGATATTTTCGTGTTTTTTTTAATATTTTTCTTAGTTTTATTGTCAGACTCCTTTTGAAAAGCTAAGTTAATCGTTTTTCTAAATTACTTTTATGTTTAGAATCCCCTGTCCACGATATACTGCTTAAAATTAATTTTAAATATCCACATTTTCCTATTTTTTTAGTGACTACTATCTCACAGACCCTTGCACTTCAGAGTTCCTGTAACTTACAGGTAATAATTTGGTTAACGTTTCAGTATGTGCATTCTAAATGTATGTGATTTATTAAGACTTATTATCTTTTCGAGAAGTTGGTAGATTATATACTTTTTTTTTGTTGTTTGGTTAAACTTATACTTGATATAACATTAAACTCACTTTTAAACTACAGCTTCAGTATCTGTATAATATTCTATAATCTGTAAGGTAATATACGTGAATACATTTAGATATTGACAGTAAAACTCCCTCTTCGTTTATTTTAGTTTACACCATCTAAGATTTAGTGTTTTGTGTTTTAGATAATTCGAATGCTTGTTAAAAATTCCATTCTAAAACAATCTCTTGCTTCAGCGAGAGAAAAATGATCCCGTTAGACTCTAAATACTATAACAGTGGCCTGTGTCACTACCATCTATCACTTATATCTTATGAGGACGCAAATGTTTCAAGAAAGTTACTCCGTCATTTTCGGTGCTACACACTTAAATTATGAGTTGACTCTCTTTTGTTTACTGTGAAATGGAAACAAAATTGATGGATGTGCGGAAAAATTGGTAATTATTTCTGAATAACAAAAGGTGACATGAACATACTCATAATGTATGTAATAATGTTTCTTTCAGGATTATGAAACAAACAACTAGTAAGTTGAAAGAATACCATCCTAATTGCATCACTGTAGATGAATGTTAACCCATATTGTACCACACCAACTAAATATTTCTGCAAGTTATTAAAACTTAATACATATCATTAATATGGTGTAACTAAGTATATAAAACCAAAATTTTGAAAAAATTATTTTTAATTTTTTATGTAATTGTCTGTTTTATAAATAGGACAACGGTCCAATACACTAATAAAATTTAACAAATATCCCTTACATTGCATTAGGCTGATTCATAGATAAAATTTGAGTAAACATTCAAAACAAAGTCCAACATTACATTTTAAGCATACTGTTGTAGGTTTCTCTTGCAGTTATTGAACTGGTAGTAAGAGAGTAACTTTATCTTGCAAAAAAGCTCCAGTTTTCTGAATAGAATATACATCTATTTACCCCTTGTTGTGTCCATGTGTGTGAACAGGTTTTGAACTGGTTTTCA
Organism: Pardosa pseudoannulata; assembly: GCA_032207245.1. Classification (NCBI taxonomy): domain Eukaryota; kingdom Metazoa; phylum Arthropoda; class Arachnida; order Araneae; family Lycosidae; genus Pardosa; species Pardosa pseudoannulata. The sequence continues at coordinate 128,166,317 of CM063504.1, forward strand.
TTGAAAGATAAGAAAATCATGTGCTCTCTCAATGCAATATCGCATTCATAGCAAAATAATCAGGCATGGACCGTCGTCTTAATTTTAGGGCACCTTTTTCATACTTACAAAATACACATGTAAAATATATTTTTCAACAAAAACTTTCAGCTACATTATTAGCTCTGTTTTTAAGCTAAAAGTAGCCTCAACAATGTTTGAAAAAATTATTAATAAATATAAAATTAAAGATTAAAAAATGACAATTTTTAAGGGGTTGCAGAAAATAAATTTTACATTACAATATAATTTAATTTCTCAATTTTTTTGTTACTCTGCTAAATTGTGCCTGTTTTAAAGTTGTAAAAATAAAATCCACTCAGTAAATATTTAAAAATTTTTTATTCAATGGAATTCTATTTGCTGTCCTGTTTATAGGACAGCGGTCCAATATGGGTTAACCCATGAAATTATTTATAGCGAGAGACTGCTCGAATTCCTAGAATTTTCTGATGAAACATGATCAGTGGACAAAATGAAAAATTATCCAATGTTGTCTGAATTAATTTTGGCAAGATTGGATAATTTTGGCAACATTGGATTAATTACTAATGTGTTGTTATACAGATGATATAAGCTTATTTCTTCCACTTCAATTTTACATAAAATATAAAGTTCCCTTGTTTTTATTCATGTCTTTCCTCGTAATCTCCCATGGTTCGAGACACCACTCATAAACATCTTTTAAATGTACAATTTAAAAAAAAAAATTCAAAAAAGTGTCGTGTACCTCTTATTAAGTTTAGGTATTTACCTATGATCAAATTTATAGTGGTTATTATTTTGTTAGTCAAAGACTAAAATTTATTTATTTTTCGTTGCTTAGATTATTTAAGTTTTAAATTTAACCACAGGTTCTGAGAGACTACAGACTTATTTAAAAAAACTAATAAGATTAAATCAAGAGTTACTAAAATCAAATATTACACACTTAAAAATAATTCCATACAAGGTTTCTTTATGTGAGATGTTAAGACTTAGTGGAATGTATAATAAATAAGAATAATGTGCATGAGGGGGATACCAAAATACTTAAACAGAATGAAATAGAATTGAATGAATATGGGTTGGATCAGCGTTGGGAAAATGACAATTCAATAAGATTTATGATTAATAGGAATAAAGCATTTACTTACAATGGCTTTGACTATTCTCACTCTCAAAGTCTTCCAAACCATCCACTTTAAAGAAAACCAAGAAAAAACAGAATATATGACCAATTTAATCCCCTCGCTGTCAGCGAACACTATTGTATTCCATATATTTACAGATGGCTCTACGCTTCACGGTTACAAAATAAACACATTTTACAAAAACTATCAAGCAATTGCTGACGCATCATGGCTGTTGGACGGAACAAGGTTGATAGCTTAAAATAAAAAATAAGCAAATGTATTATTATGCTATTTACGTGTCTATGTACAAACATTTCATTCCAGCTTTATAAAATTTGCTTTTTTAAACTTTCTACTAGGTGCCACAATATTCAAGATTTAACATTAATAATATCCTATCATTTAGATTAAAAAATGATGAGAGAGGCCCTAATTCCAAATTCAAAGATTTATAATAAGCACCTTTGTGAATCTGCAGGTATGTACCAGGGCGGTTCTCAGGTTGGGAGCTCTTGGTGAAAGGATGTAGACCCTGCTGACTTCAGTCTCCCCAATGGTCTGGGGCCTTCTAAATAATTGGGGTGATTATGAAAGGCGGATGCACTGGAACACTTCTGGTCATTGCAAGATGTCGTCCTCGTTAGTTTTTCGGAGTCTCTTTTGGAAACAATGCTTCCCTTGGCAACCGAACTCTGCTCTCAGACTCCCGAACTCTAACTGAATATTTTTCCGGATTCTCTCTCGGAGCCAACTCGTCCTTTGTCCCCGAACTCTATCTCTCTTCTTTTCTATTCTTTTTTATATTATTTTCGTCTCTGTCCTTTCTTACTTCTCTTCGTCAAATCAGCAAAGGTGTATATCGCTATTGGTCTAACTTTCTTAAACTTTTTCAAACCGTAAACATGGGGAAAAACTCACCCCTTCAAATTGGGCACTGTCTCTTAGGGACTCATAAATAACTCCAAAAAGGTACATTCATATTTAGTGTCATGAACGGAGACATGATTCTAATTTTAAAAAAGATTTTAAAAAAGAGCTGAACGATGGCCGATTGCTTAGGGTGCTGGCCTTCGGTACCGGAGTTCGTGGGTTCGAATCCCACAGTGGCATGGATGTTCGTAGCCGTTCGGAGTCGGCTTTAAGCTGTAGGTCCCGGTCTCATTAGTCCTCGTGTTGCAAAAAGTAGACCGTAGCACTCCAAACTAAACCAAACCTTTACAAAAGATGTGATGAGGTCAGATTCAGATCCCAATCATTTCACTTCTCGTTTTTATTTATATCAATTATATTAATTAATCAATTATATTAATTATATCAATTATATTAATTAATCAATTATATTAATTAATCAATTATATTAATTATATCAATTATATTAATTAATCAATTATATTAATTATATCAATTATATTAATTATCAATTATATTAATAATCTCAATCGCCTGACAACAAAGAGGAGGCTATAAGAATTGTGAATATATTAATCGTTAAATGAAATTGTCAAATATAAAATAAGAATAAATAAATGTAACAATTTAGAGATATAGACGTACTTGTTTAAAATTAGTGTAAAAATTGTACAGCCATATTAATTTTTTAGTATATCTTAAAATATAAAACTGCGTGTACTAAGACAATGTGTGTAAAAATACCTGCAGTGAAGCAGAAGTAAATAGATTTCAATAAATAAGGGGTCTTATCGTTTTCTCGAGGTTATTCCCCGGGCTGGGTTATGCCAGTTAGTGGATGCGGATTTTCTATCCCGCCTAGGAATTTTTATCCATAAACTCGTTTATAAGGGCTGAATGTGAGATGGGAGTAAGTAATTTCTATTAGGATAAGGTTTAATAAAATTTTCCTATGTAAAAGAGAAAATCTGAATATTTCAATAGAAAATTAATACACAAGAAACTAATTTGTATAAAAGCTAATTTATATCACTGAAGCTGTGGAATCATAACATAGGATAACATGTTAATATCAATTTGAGAGAAGATTATTAACAAAGATACAGTAGGTTTGATTTGGTTTGGAGAGCTACGATCTATTGTTTTGCACACGAGGGCTAATGATACCGGGACCTACTGCTTAAAGCTGATTCCGAACGGGTACGAACATCCATGCCATCAGCGGGATTCGAACCCGCGAACTCTGGTTCCGAAGAGCAGCGCTCTACCATTCGGCCATTATTCGTCCAACAAAGATACAGTAGAGAACGCAATTTTTAATTTAAAAAATATATACTTCACAATGACGTGTTGCAAATGCATAAATATTACTTACTATGATATATTACAACGAGAGTCAAAAAAGTATACTTAGAAGATGTAGTTTGCTTATGCATAGGTTAATAAAAAATTAATATACTGTTTAGAAATTATAAAATTCTAGATTTCTATAAACATGTTCCGTATTTATAATATAATAGTATATGTGTCTACATCGGAAGCATAGGGAAGCGTTGAGATTTTTGGATATTCGTGCTTCACAGTTCAAATACCTTGGTACCGTTTTCTCTGATAACAACAATTTGACAGTTAAACAGTACAATGGTATGTGGCAAATAGATGTTATCATGGTCTTAAAAATTAGTTTAAATATGAATACATTAGCTGTACATCCAAATTAATATATGCATAAATTGATTGCGACCTATGATACTTTACTGTGAATGCTGGGCAATGGTTAAATTGTTGATAAATAAACTATTGACCTTTAAGTGTAAGATACTAAGGAAAAATATTTGGCACATTTTGTGTAAACACGATTGTAGATTAATTTTTAATCTGGAAATATGCTATAAATATAGACAACACTAAATTGCTAAAATTATAAAAATTCCTCCATTAGGTCGCTAGCTTAATATTTAGAGCTGAGTTGACTTACTCAGTGAAGGCTTACATTAATTAAACCAATGAGAAGTTGAAATCGATGAAAGCTAACAATTAGATGACTTGACTCTGTTGAAAGCGTCTTACTAATCTCCCTTACATAAAAGGGAGATTGGTAAGTGTTGCTTCGGATACTCTCCAGATCTTGCAGGTTAATTAGAACGGCCTTGGTTTGTAATGGGCTGTAGTGACTTAGAGTAGGAAAGAAAAACCTTCTTATCTCCGTTACGCTGTTATGGATATTTGAGAAATATATGCCACAAAATTCGGTAAATATGTATTTTTTACAATGATGCATATTTCAGTAATTACTTCGTATTTCCTGGAATGACTACGGATAATAAATAGTAGTTGGAGACTATGAATATGTATTAATCTTGAAAGACTTGTAAGAAAATTTTATTCTTAGTATAAGCTACTAATTTTCAGTTTATAAAAGATTGTTATGAAATTGAATGAATAATAATTAGTGTAAATACAACGAAACGTGAAAATCAAACATAAGTCATTTTGAATTTTAAAATTTAGAAGATTTGTCAAGGAACTTTTAAATATTGCAGTCACTTTGATGAAAGCTGTAAATTTCGTAATATATTTTAGGAAAACCACAATAA
>CM063504.1:128175976-128193476 GCA_032207245.1 Pardosa pseudoannulata
TTTAGCAAATTTAATTATTTTATTTAGTTATTGAAATTTGTAAATAGAGTCTAATAGCTCTTTGTAACATTAGTGAAGATTTAAACCAGTAAGATGCCAACAAATCGATACTGAAATTGTCCTTTCATGAATTATTAGAAAACTAGTATATAGCCCGTCCTAAGATGCCATTAGTAAAAATTTTAATTTTCCAGAGTTGTAAAGTACCTTAAAACGCAGGTAAAAATGGTTTGTGTTTTGGCTGAGAATTATCTGATACACGCTGAATAACTTATTTATCTTTACTTAAAGAATGTTTGTTGACAACTTCAATTTATCTTGTCATATAACGTGATATGATGGACAGAAAGGATTTTAAAATTGACAAGGATTATTTGGCTGTGTATATATATATGAACGATGTTCAAAATTTAGCGAATCGATTACAAACCGTGTTGGTTATGTATAAAAAACAAGCACACAAACGAACAAACGTCTTAAATTTCAAAGATATATAACTTAAAACTCTAGATATTTATTAGCCCGTGAAACGGGCTATTACACTTTTATGAAAAGAATTTGTTGTTAATACCGGTGATAAAATTTTCACTACAACAAAAAATAATCGATGATTAAATTTAAAATTATTGCGTATCTACCTAATCTATTATTTAAGCCAAATATAAAACAAAATTATTTGCGGAATATGTAAGTTCAGTGATAAAATATATGAAAATAATGAAGGCGATATTTAAGTAATTTTAAATAAGAAATGATTAAATGAAAGGGATGAGATCATAATGCTGAAAAAATGTTATTGTCATCTACGTATAATTTAATAAATTTATAATTTAATCGCCTGCTCTTAACCGGGGAAAATAGGGTTTGGAATAATGGCATTAAATTATCAATATGAGGGAAGGAGGGGATTTCGGACGTTTTCGAACTCGCTTTGAATTTTGCTAACCCCAATTCATCAAGAATCCAATATGGATGCCTTTATCCATTCCAGGTCCAACCGCTTCATAAAGTCGAGGACAGACAGACCGATAACTTAGGTTATTATTATATAGGGAAGGAAATTTCGGAAAATGTATTCGGAATGTTGTTCGGAAAAAGTCCTATTTTCTAATACATAACTGTGGTAGTGAAGTATAGATTAGATTGTATAACAGGTAAATATGGTTTGCAAGTAAGGATTTACTGATTTTATTTACTTCAGAAAAGTAGCGTGACTGTTTCTTGCTACCTTTAATACTATGTATTGTAACACCTTAGACGAATGTCACATAAAAAATATAGTAGCTAAAATAACAAACATTTAATGGACATTGCATAATTGATCAAGACAAGAATATAAAATTCATTTTTTTAATAGAAGAAGGATGTATACGGGCACACGGATGTTTTAAATATGTAAGCAGTATTTACACGTCACCCATTTAAAACGAAAATTATAACAGTATATGTATTTACTTAAACGTGTCAGTACTAATTAATAAGGTTAATGACAAAACTTTAAAACAGTAATAAGCATTAATCAACATTGCTTTCTGAGAGAGGCAAAAAGTCTTGTGTAGATGGAGGAGGAGAGGCTCTTACTTGACTCGCTGAAACTTTAGACTCACTCGGAGACTCTTCTGTGGAGGTGATGACGGTAAAGCCGGGGGCTTTACCTTGGAGAGAAACATGTTGATGGGTAGTTATTGTCTTTGTTTTTTCTCTAATTGATCGATGTCACGCCGGAAACCAATCATGCGCTTTTATGAGTGCCCGTGGTATGTATTCTGAGACAAATCACCTTTGTTGGACATGCAGGGATCCCTCTCTCTAGTGCAGGGGTAGGCAACGAGCGCGCCCGCGGGCGCCATGGCGCCCCCGATCGATTTTTAATGCGCCCTCGCTGGACTAATGTAAATGTATGATAGCCAGAGCGAATTACTTACTCTTGTCAAACGGCGATATATAGCAAGTAGTCAGTTGACTTTAGGACATTCAAATGCAAGTTAGTGTTGTTGAAATCCCATCTATTGAAAAAATCATTATCGTATATCCCAAATATAAAATACACTGTTGAGAGTTTAAATTTGAATAATGAAAATTTTACTGCTACATCATATTTAGAAATTATAGATAAGCTAATAGAAGAGTTTTCTTCTTGATTTGACGATTTTGCAGCATTAGAACCCGTTCTAAGATTTTTCATAAATCCATTCCTTGAATTAGTTTCAGTGTATTTCGAGCTTCATAATATCGAAGACCTAGAATTAGAAATAATAAACTTGCAAAGTGATATTATTTTAAAAGCGCATAGTAATGATAAAATGTTTTGGAATTTAATCGATGAAAATAAGTATCCTGTTTTAAGGAAATGTGATCTAAAAATTTATTCATATTGTGCAACATACAATTGCGAGTCTTTGTTCTCAAATATGAGAAATTTGAAATCAAAATACCGAACAAAGCTTAATGACTCACATTTAGATAATTGTTTAAGGACCGGGAACTCTAAATATATCCCCAATTATAAGAAATGAGCTGAAAATATGGACACCCAAGTTTCACACTGAACTATATGTATCATTATATATGACGCCAACAAAATAAAGTTATAAAAAATCTGTTTTTTTTAATGCCTATTTATACCTGTTGATTATCTGTAAAATATGCGCCCTCGGTGATTTTCAAATTTAGTATTGCGCTCTTAAGAACAAACAGGTTGCCGACCCCTGCTCTAGTGCATCAACATGAAACAAAGCCCTATACCGCAATGAAGCTGCCGACATAATTGTATTTGTTCATTTTTATTTTTCGATCATTATTTTGGAAAAACCGCGAAGCACTGAAAATGCAAAACATGAATCGCGAAGTGGTGAGGGAACACTGTATCTGTATAAGCTTCCTCGGCACAGGATCTCGAGTGATTCGTGCACCTATGCTTCTTTCAAGGCTTCCTCTCATATGCTTTGATATAGACGTTTTGCGATGTTAGCAAAACGGTATAGCCACATTCTATGTGATATAGCCACATTCTATGTAAAAGGGAATGCCAGGAATTGCCGGCTTCCTGACCCCTTATTTTATGGAATGGGGCTTGTCCATGTCCGAGTCACCTTGAATCTTCCCGCGCTGACCATCCGTGGGTTGCCGTTTTGCTCTCCCCATCTTTCACCTTTTGTCCAGCTTGAGCGCTGCTTGGCGCCCTAAGTTTCCTAGGCTGTTTGTTCTTCCTATTCACGCTACGTTTGGCGATCGTCTTAGGTTCCCGCTGGCGGGAGTTTTCCTCTGACCTCGCCATTCGCGGTGTTGAATGGACATCATTCTGGCCGAAATTGGGGGAGAGATCACCCGCATCATTTTAAGAAGAAAAAATATTTCTTTTGAGCCATTTTGCTCCTTTTTTTGTGTCATGTCGAGGGACGTGTATTTTTCTGACAAAGTCAGCAAGGAATAGTCATAAATAAAAACTCCTTACAGCTATTCTGTAATTGGACTATTTTTGTTTTCGTCAATTTGCATTTTCCTTTGTCATAAAGTTTTGGAGCATTCAATATGAAGATAGTGAGTTGTGTCTGCCGCCATTTTGTTCCACCAAAGAACCGGTGAAAGGTTATTGCGGCTAAGGGAAAATATGGAATATTCAACTACCACAATAATCATACATCGATAAATCTACAATAATTAGTCTACTATACATATATTCTACAATTTTTATTCAACAGCAACTATTTCTGTAACGTCAAAACCGATGACTTATGTATATCTACCTCCATCTCTTACCATGACTTATGTATGTTTACTGTTCCTTTGTCCACATCTGGTGAAAATAATGACGGTCTGCATCTATAGGTACCTGACAGGCCTTTCTAAACGTTCTGAACTTTATAATCTTTTCAAGTTATTAAAGTATTCTGGGATTCAGTTTATATGACCAAACACTTAGAAGTTTAAACCCGACCATGAGGGAATAGCCTCTTCTATAGTTTGTGAAAAACTTTAAAAAAAGAACAACTTTTTTCTGGTGCTTATTTTTTAAGGTGTAATTTATAATCCAGTTAGTTTTCGAAAAAGGGAAACTTAAAATAAAAATGTCATATTTTTACTCTGTAAATAAAACAAAATATTAATCAGCTCAATACTTTTAACAATTTTGACTGCTCATGAATGTATTTAAGGAATTTTAACAAAACAGTGTTATTAAAATGTATCTTAACTTTTGGTCACAACAAAGCGGATAAAAGAGATTAACATAAAGCACAAAGTCCAGAGAAGTAAAACACAATTCTCTTGGTATTTGTGCCTTACATAAGTTAAATTTGCATTTAACTTTATATTACGGCGCAAAGGCTAAGTCCTCTGGTATTAAAAGATATGTGTTTAACTTCTTCTTTTAAGCCTTTAATATTTTCTCATAGCACAGAAAAAATATATGAAAATTTTAGGGTAAAATATTTTGCTGGTTTCCACATTAATATAACTAAATTACTGGTTAAATTTATATTTCAAATATTTTATCCTAAGAATAGTTGCAATGTTTACCAAAGAAAATTCCATAAAGTTATCTCGACTTTATATTACTGTTTCTTGGATGGCAGCCAAGTTGCTTCAGGTTATGTTTACAATTAATCAAAATAAAAAAAAGTATATTTCTAACTTTTTTCCGACATTTTATAAATTTTTAATCCCTTAAGAAATTTACCTTTACCTTTTAATCACGAAAGAGTCTTTTAGTATTATTGGTTTAATCTTATTATTTTATGATTAAAATTTGAAACATCGATCTCCCCACTTGTATTTATAGTCCAAAATATTTTGCAGAAACAGTGGGATTTATAACATGCCGTTTGATTCACAGAAAATTTTTGGGAGAAATATATATAAGTAAGTAGTTGTGGAAAATTCAGTAGTAAATTATAACTTTTGATGAGCATACATTTTTATAGCGATAAGATAAGATATAAATTTTGCATTATTCTTGTTACTTAAGTTTTATAAGCATATAATGTTGAAAAGTATAAGTGTATATCTAAAATGTTTAATATCTAAGAATAAACGGCAAAATTATGCTTGACTTTATCTTTTATAGTTTTACTGTAGTTAATATATTGTTATGGTGAATGGCCAAATGCAATAAATAATAATTAGTCTGTAAAATTAAATGTAATAAAAACTATGTTAATTTTATCATTTGTACACTGAAAAATAATAATAATTAGTCTGTAAAATTAAATGTAATAAAAACTATGTTAATTTTATCATTTGTACACTGAAAAATAATAATAATTAGTCTGTAAAATTAAATGTAATAAAAACTATGTTAATTTTATCATTTGTACACTGAAAAATAATAATAATTAGTCTGTAAAATTAAATGTAATAAAAACTATGTTAATTTTATCATTTGTACACTGAAAAATAATAATAATTAGTCTGTAACCCTAAGAAAATTTAAATTTTCTAAAAGAAATTATACACGCATAAGTGATCATAAAGAAGCATAAAAAGTGAGAACAATGAAGTGAGAAACATTAAAAGTAGGAAAATAGTAGAGAGGAATTGAATACAAATTGCTGAAAAATATTGCATGAGTATTTTTAATTTATAGAGAGGATTATTTAAAAATATAATTAAAAATAGAAAAATAGTAGACAGGAATTGAATACAAATTGCTGAAAAATATTGCAGGAGTATTTTTAATTTATAGAGAGGATTATTTAAAAATATAGTTAAAAATAGAAAAATAGTAGACAGGAATTGAATACAAATTGCTGAAAAAATATTGCAGGAGTATTTTTAATTTATAGAGAGGATTATTTAAAAATATAGTTAAAAATAGAAAAATAGTAGACAGGAATTGATTAAAAATTGCTGAAAAAATATTGCAGGAGTATTTTTAATTTATAGAGAAGATTATTTAAACATATAATTAAAAATAGAAAAATAGTAGACAGAGAATTGTAATTGAAAAAATTGTTGAAGATAAATATTATGGTTGCTTATTTAAATATAGAACTAAATGTTAAATTAAATATATATTAATAATAATAATAATAATAATAATTAATTTTAAGAATTTTGTCTTGATTTAAATGTTATAAATATTTACTTTATATTAGTTAAAAGAAAATGTATAAAAATGAGTTAGAATAAATGTTTTTCCTAAATCAATAATTGCATAAGTTTTTAGTTTTTGCATTATAAATAGTTAAAATATTTTATAGAAATATTAATTTTATTATAAAAAGATATAAACTCATATAATAAAATCTTGATGATCCTAAAGAAATTTCAAAAGTATGATATTTATTCTAAATCTATAAATCAATAATTAAAATATTTATAACTATTAAAAGATGAATACTTGAATTACATAATATTCTGTTTTTTTGAGAGTTACTTGTTTACAGATGGATTTTTCTTTATGAATACTATAAATAAGCTAAAACTATAGAGCTATTGAATTAAAATTTTCAAAAAACTACTAGTAATTTGTAAACGCATTATCCTTCCGGTATGATTTAATAATAAAAACTGTGCATGAAATAATTATATTTTTATTTATTTAAAAAACTTGTTTCATTTTACAATTCTTACATATTCTTAATTAAAATCCACTACATAGTGTTAAATAATATCAGAAACAGTAAAATTAAGAAAATATCGAAGCAAAAATTAATAATTTTTACAGATAATAGTCTTCAAGCTAGTATACTTTAAAACAAAGTGCAAAGGAATTCTTAATTGTTTACACGAAGTATTAATTTTAATTTGATTTTGTAAAAACGGCATTTCTTTAAGTTTTCTTTTATTCTGACTATTATTTACAATGACTTGTACCAAGAAATTCTAAGTAAATATGCAATAGTGTTTGTGATAAAGTGATATTAATAATTACATAGAAATTTAATATTGTATCTTGAAAAATGTTTCTAAAGCAATTATAGCTTTATATTTAAGTTGTTGAGGATGGTTAATTTAGTGTTATTTCAAAGTAGGTATAATCTATTACCTTAACCAAAGGATTTCACAAGCATTATGGCCCAATTATAATAATATAATTTAAATCGATGTATGAATATTGACAAACACGACAATACCGTCAGACAAATATTCAGGTATAGAAGTTAGAAGCTAGCTATAGAATTATAGAAGCAAAAATTGTGCATTTAGATACATTTAAAGATAACAATATTTATTTTACAGAAAATAGTATTTTTGAGAATGGATTTGGCAGATTCAATACATTAGTGTGGTTATTGAATAGTATTTCAAAAAATATCGAGCAGTAAACAAATGAGCTCCAAGAAAAAGCATTATCCTTTTATCAAGCTGTACTGATATCTTATGGAACAGATTACATAGAATTTATAGAAGCTAAATTGAGCATTTAGAAACATGTTTTGAAAGATAACAATATTAATTTAAAAGATCCCAATATAATTTTTGAGAATGGATTCCTGGCAGATTCATAACACTCGTTTGTTTGTGGTAACATATTGAATAGTATTTAATGTAGGAAAATATCGAGCAGTAACCACTCACCAAGTAGCTCCAAGAAAAAACAGCTCCTATCCTTTTATCAAGCTGTTATAATTTTATGGAACAAGTAGGTTACATAGAAGTTATAGAAGCTAGAATTGTGCATTTAGATACATTTTTCGAAAGATAACAATATTTATGCGTTTACAGATCGAAATAGTAATTTTTGAGAATGGATTCCGGTGGAAGATTCAATAACTCTCGTTTAGTTTGTGGTAACTTATTGAATAGTATTTCATGTAGGAAAATATCGAGCAGTAACCACCCACCAAGTAGCTCCAAGAAAAAGCAGCTCCTATCCTTTTATCAAGCTGTACTGATAATTTTATGGAACAAGTAGGTTACATAGAAGTTATAGAAGCTAGAATTGTGCATTTAGAAACATGTTTTGAAAGATAACAATATTAATGCGTTTACAGATCCCAATATTAATTTTTGAGAATGGATTCCGGTGGCAGATTCAATAACACTCGTTTAGTTTGTGGTAACTTATTGAATAGTATTTCATGTAGGAAAATATCGAGCAGTAACCACCCACCAAGTAGCTCCAAGAAAAAAGCAGCTCCTATCCTTTTATCAAGCTGTACTGATAATTTTATGGAACAAGTAGGTTACATAGAAGTTATAGAAGCTAGAATTGTGCATTTAGAAACATGTTTTGAAAGATAACAATATTAATGCGTTTACAGATCCCAATAGTAATTTTTGAGAATGGATTCCGGTGGCAGATTCAATAACACTCGTTTAGTTTGTGGTAACTTATTGAATAGTATTTCATGTAGGAAAATATCGAGCAGTAACCACCCACCAAGTAGCTCCAAGAAAAAGCAGCTCCTATCCTTTTATCAAGCTGTACTGATAATTTTATGGAACAAGTAGGTTACATAGAAGTTATAGAAGCTAGAATTGTGCATTTAGAAACATGTTTTGAAAGATAACAATATTAATGCGTTTACTGATCTCAATATTAATTTTTGAGAATGGATTCTGGTGGCAGATTCAAAAGCTCTCGTTTAGTTTGTGGTAACTTATTGCATAGTATTTCATGTAGGAAAATATCGAGCAGTAACCACTCACCAAGTAGCTCCAAGAAAAAGCAGCTCCTATCCTTTTATCAAGCTGTACTGATAATTTTATGGAACAAGTAGATTACATAGAAGTTATAGAAGCTAGAATTATGCATTTAGAAACATGTTTTGAAAGATAACAATATTAATGCGTTTACAGATCCCAATAGTAATTTTTGAGAATGGATTCTGGGGGCAGATTCAATAGCTCTCGTTTAGTTTGTGGTAACTTATTGAATAGTATTTCACGTAGGAAAATATCGAGCAGTAACCACCCAAGTAGCTCCAAGAATAAGCAGCTCCTATCCTTTTATCAAGCTGTACTGATAATTTTATGGAACAAGTTATTTCTCAGTGCTAAAAATATTATCTACACTAATTCCTTGAACTAAAAAGAACTGAAAACATGTGTAAATATAGTATCATACTTACTGATCTGTTCAGGTAGACGAAACGTCTGACATCTGATTACAGTTAAGAAACAGACGATATATCTAGTAGGACCAGTGAAAAGAAAAGCTTATTATTATCTAACAAAGCCCCAGATAAAATATTTTCCTTCCACACAGAATATCATATCATTGCTTATAAAAATAATTGCATATGGAGCTAGTTTCGCGTATTAAAATGAATATAACAAAACGAAATATTTCATTTTTATGAGTAAACTAAAGAAATCAATGATTTAAATTTAAATCGAGCAAAGTATAGTCGATTTTTTACAAAATAAAGTTTATTTTTACCAAAACCACTACTTATATTTGCACGTATTATGAAATTTCAGAGGTAGTTTAATGTTGTTCTTTTCATTAATAATAACTTAACCTCATGTATACGTGCATGGGATTATTAATGTATATCTTAAATTCTTAACTAATCTTAGTCAGATTATTTTTTAAACTAAGGCATAAAACTTTCATATTCATATAAATATAATGCTTAAAAATTTTTATGCTTATACTATATCTTTACTTTATATACTTTAATAGCTATACAAGAACGTCACGCTGCCTTTAATGTTGTGTGGGGATACAAAATGTAAGCAGGTGAATTGCAAGCAAAAAATTAATAAATAAATGAAAACCCTCTTTACAGTTTAATTAGTATATTACACAATGGATTTTGAGCTTTATCTAAATAAATGGCGTTACGCATAATTATTTTAAAATCCTCTATCTAAATATTTTAAACTGTTGAGTTTTTACTAAGCAAAAATTGTTAATTTAAAATTTCAAAGACGGGAAATGTTTTCCTGAATAATTATAATCTATTTACCCAATAATTGTAAACATACGTTAAGCGTGTAATTTTTTTTTATCCTCATGGGAAATTTATTTCGGTAATTAGTTTGTTAAAGCAAACTGTAGTTCGAATTCCCTCACTTTATCACTACTGACGTAGATTCATATTTCTGATTAGAGTTATAATAATTGAATTTGATGTTTGTTTTTAAGTATTTTTTGAAACGATACAAAGTTATTTTCAATGCTGAATTGGGTTTTCACAATAATCACTTATCATTAAATAATTACTTAATGGCAATAGTAAATTTTTCAAGAATTAATAAACACGTTGAGAATATAAACATTTTTTAAACAAAACAACCTAAACATGTTTTAATTAAAGAAGTTTTAATTTATAGGTGAAATAATAGAATTTTTTAAGGAAGTGTATCGTTCTTGTGTTTACAAATAGAAATGATATTGGTGCAATGAATTGAGAATTCATTAATAACATCTGACTGAATAATATGAATATTTACAAAGAATAAAGAAAAATATCTTGTTAGAGGAATTTACTTATTCAAATATATGAAAAGTTACTGTTTAGAAAAAGGACTATATATTCTACTGTAACATGCATGAAAGCAGCTTTACTTACGTTAGTTTAAACAAATATGAGCATTTTTAATTTTCAACCATCAGTTGAAAAAAAAACTTTGTTGAATTTATGTCTGGTTATATGAAAGAGCTACTCTATTTTGTTTATTTTGACGTTTTAGACAGAGTAACAAAGCTGTTTAACTGGAAGATAAAATTCAGTTAGGTATAGATTTTGGCATAGTTTAAATTTCTCATTTATGCAAATGTTTTAAATATAAGCGCTAAAATAAAAATAAAATACAGCGTTTTGGTAAACAATTCTCAGAACAGTCAGTAATTTAATTTACTAACTAAACCATAAACATCGTTAAAAACATATAGTAAAGCATTATTTTCTATTTAGTAAGTGTTTTAAATAATATATACCAAACAGTAGGAAAATATCAAAAACAATTGAGTAATTATTTTACTATTTTATTGAATAATAGATATTTATTTCAGAACTAAAAGAATGTAATCGACCGTTATTTGAGACTATTATTTTCAGGTCTTATTAATATAATCTAATATATTAAAATTAAATTTCCTTTTATTATAAAATTTCCTCATTGATGTAGTATTCAACAATGCTAAGCCAATTCACAACAATTACATTAATACTACCAATTTATCACCAGGAATGCCTCTCTATATGACTGTTTAACGTATCAGTAACTAAATTCGGGATATAGGTTTTGTGAAAGATGGTTTTGATAGATTTAAATGTAAATACCATCAGTAAATCCCTGATTAATTTTCGTTTTTTCCTAAAATTTTATAAGTATTCAACCAGTAATTATATAGTGGGTACTAGAGAAAAACAATTTAATATTTAGTCATAAAAAAGGTATTTAACCACTTTATTTCTATTGTGTACAATTTGATCAGGAAAATAAAGAAATAGTCTTTAATATGTACAATATAATAATTTATTTACTTTTATTATAAAGTTTCTTCATTGCTGTAGTATTCAACAATGTGAAAAAAATTCACACCAATATTAATACTACGATACTACGAATTTATCATCATGAATGTTTGTCTATATGTCTGTTTAACGCATCAGTAACTAAATTCGGGATATAGGTTTTGTGCAAGATGGTTTGATAGATGTAAATGTAAATATCATCAATAAATCCCTGATTAATTTTCGTTTTTTCCTAAAATTTTATAAGTATTCAACGAGTAATTACATAGTTGGTACTATAGTAAAACAACTTAATAGTTAGTCACAAAAAAGGTGTTTAACCACTTTATTTTTATTGTGTAAAATTTGCTCTGCAAAATAAAGAATAGGCTTTATTATGTACAATATAATATTTTATCTACTTTTATTATAAAATTTATTCATTGCTGCAGTATTCAACAATGCTAAAAAGATTCACAACAATTATATTAAAACTACCAATTTATCACCATGAATATCTGTCTATATGTATGTTTAGCGTATCAGTAACTAATTTCGGAATATAGGTGCAAGATGGTTTTGATAGATTTAGATGTAAATATCATTAATAAAAACCTGATTCATTTTCGTTTTTTCCTAAAATTTTATGAGTATTTAACCCATATTGGACCGTTTTCCAATAAACAGGACAGTAAGTAGAATTCCATTTAATAATAAAGTTATAAATATTTTCTGAGTGGAATTATTTTAAGTCTTTTAAAATAGACACACTTTATCATAATAGAAAAAAAAACTGAGAAATCAAAATATATTGTATTGTAACATTTATTTTTAGCAACCCCTTAAAAATTGTCATTTTTTAATCTTTAATTTTATATTTATTATTATTTTTTTCAAACATAGTGGAGGTTACTTGTAGTACTCCAGACATTGGCACCACATTCGTGAGTAAAGCTAGGTCCAGAAAACGGTATTATGGCACCAAACACTTTATCCAGTTTAACGATGATTCTTCAATTGATCCACAAGATCGTTATTATAAAATTTGACCTTTTTATGACAAAATCAGCATAACCTTGAAGCAGTTTGGTATATTTTCTGAAAATCTCACCATCGATGAAAGAGTGGTGAAATATTTTGGAAGGCACAGTTGCACGATGTTCATGAAAAATAAACCTGTAAAATTTGTATATAAATTTTGGGTATTAGCATCCTACTATGGATATCCTTTTTCTGTTACCCCTTACTAAACATGCCAGTTCAAGAACTGCAAAAGAAAAGCAACAACAGTGTGCTTAAAATGAAACGTTGAACTTTGCTGTGATTGTTTTCCCAAATTTCACCTATGAATTAACCTAATGCAATATACGTGATATTTGTTAAATTGCATTGAACCGTTGGCTTAATTATAGGACAGCTAATTATTTAATTAAAATTTATTTTTAAAATTTTGGTTTTATATGCTTAGTTACACCATATTAATGTTATAAATAAAGTTTTAAAAAGTTTCAGAAATATTTAGTTGGTGTGGTACAATATAGGTTAACCCGTAATTACATAATAAGTACTATAGTAAAACAACTTAATAGTTATAAAAAAGAATTTAACCACTTAATTTTTATTGTGTAAAATTTGATCTCCAAATAAAGAATAGTCTTTAGTATGTACAATATAATAATTCATTATAAGGTACATTAAATATATTCATTTTTGTAAACAATTACGGTTAAAAATTGAAATTACAACAAATTTGTCTAAACAACTTAAGAAATTTGAATTAAAAACTGTATTAGAAGTAAAAATCTTATTAAAATCCGTCCTATATTTTAGAAAACTTTGTCTAATTTTTATTAAAATATTTAAGGGGATTTTTGCAATAAAATCATATATATAACGGTCGTTGAATATATGTATTTGTTCTTGGTAAGAAAGAAATAGAGATTTTGAAATAATGTAAGGAATTTTATTTGAAGTTTCAGGTCCATTTGCAATTCAAATATTTTGCACCAGAAAATCTATGGCATTTCTTTTTGAAATGCAATAGCTTATATCCACAAAGTATATTTCGCTACTAAAAATATAGGAATATATATATAAGCAAACTAGAGCTGAGAGAAATTTTGTTGAACTTCGAAAATTAGATCTGAAGCTGAATCTTACACACCGATTTCCACACGATAGATGTTTATATTTTCATACTGTATCGAAAACGTTTCTTGAAAAAATATATAGAAGTATTGAAATCGGATATGCTGCAGATTTAGACACAGTAAACTCAGTTCATACTTTGACATAATGTATTGTATCAATACGTCTAGCTTCAAAGACAATGCTAGAAATTTTACTCGGCTCTATAACTTAGGGCATTAGTGACATCTAGCAGATCTCTTACGATATTTCATTGTATATGATAATTCAGGACATATATGGAGTGTTGTTTCTTATAAAAGTAGTGAAAAATAGGATATCACAAAACACTTATGCATAAGGAATTGAAAGACTCGGGTTGGTATATAAGGATATATAATTTACTTTATGTATGAAAAAGGCATTAAGAAACAATGAAATTCATCATTATATTTTGAAAATATTTTACGCAGTAATAGTTTTTTATGTTGAGCTGTTTGATTCCTAAGTAGTATAGAAATTTACATTTTAGTCTTATTTTCATACAAAATACAAATAAGTTACTATGAAGAAATGATTTAAAAAAAACCATAGTAAGTTGTGACTTGTAATAATTTATACAGATTTATTAATTACTGTTTAGCCCTTGCTTTGTATTAATGCTATCACATTTGTATGTAAAACTATTTAACAGTAATATTAGTATTGTCATACTTCAAAATATCTTAATTCCGGTGACTAATTGCACTGTTTTATGATACTTCATGGTATATATAAAGTATTGTCTCTTATCAAAAAGCAGTGGAAAATAGGAAAACTCAAAAGATTTATGCATAAGGAATTGAAAGACTCTGGTAGGTATATAAACATTTATAATTTATTTTATGCATGAAAAAAGACTTAAAAAATGAAATTTCTCATTAAATTTTGAAAATATTTTAGGCCATAATCATGTTTTAAGTTGATCTGTTTGGTTTCTAAGTACTATAGTAATTTACATATTATAGTCTTATTTTCGTACAAAATACAAATAAGTCACTATGAAGAAATGATCTAAAAAGAATCATAGTGAATTGTGACTTGTACTAATTCATAGAGATTTATTAATTGCTCTTTAGCTCACGCTTTGTATTAATGCTATCACATTTGAATGTAAAACTATTTATCAATACTATTAGTATTGTCGTGTTTCAAAATATCTTTATTCTGATAAATAGTTGCACTGTTTTATGATATATGAAGTGTTGTCTCTTATCAAAAAGCAGTGGAAAATAGGAAATCCCAAATAAAGTCCTAGAAAAACACTTATGCATAAGGAGTTGAAAGACTCTGGTTGGTATATAAAGGTTTATAATTTACTTTATGCGTGAAAAAGGCATTAAGAAACAATGAACGTTCTTATTATATTCTGAAAATATTTTGCGCCGTAATCATTTTTTAAGTTGATCTCTTTCATTTCTAGGTAGTATAGTAATTTACATTTTACAGACTTATTTTCGTACAAAATACAAATAAGTCACTTTGAAGAAATGATTTTCAAAAAACCATAGTGAATTGTGACTTGTAATAATTCATACAGATTTATTAATTACAGTTTAGCTCACGCTTTGTATTAATGCTGTCACATTTCAATGTAAAACTATTTAAGAGTATTATTAGTATTGTCGTGTTTCACAATATCTTAATTACGGTGACTAATTGCACTGTTTTATTATAATTCATGGCATATATAAAGTACTGTTTGTTATCAAAAAGCAGTAGTAAATAGGAAATCCCAAAACACTTATGCTTAAGGAATTGAAAGACTCGGGTTGGTGTATAAAGATTTATAATTTACTTTATGTATGAAAAAGACATTAAGAAACAATAAAATTTATCATTATATTTTGAAAAGTTTTACGCCTTAATCATTTTTTAAGTTGATCTGTTTGGTTTCTAAGTAGTATAGTAATTTACATTTTACAGTCTTATTTTCGTACAAAATACAAATAAGTCACTATAAAGAAATGATTTAAAAATATCATAGTGAGTTGTGACTTGTAATAATTCCTACAGATTTATTAATTACTGTTTAGCTCACGCTTTGTATTAATGCTGTCACATTTGAATGTAAAACTATTTAAGAGTACTATTAGTATTGTCGTGTTTCAAAATATCTTTATTTCGGAGAGTAGTTGCAATGTTTTATGATAATTCATGCCATATATGAAGAGTTATCTCTTATCAAAAAGCAGTGGAAAATAGGAAATTTCAAATAAAGTTTTGGAAAAACACTTATGCATAAGGAATTGAAAGACTCTGGTTGGTATGTAAAGATTTAATATTTACTTTATGCATGAAAGAAGCATTAAAAAATGAAATTTCTTGTTATATTTTGAAAAAATTTTAAGCCGTAATGATTTTTTAGATTGATATGTTTGGTTTCTAAGTAGTATAGTAACTTACATTGTACAGTCTTATTTTCGTACAAAATTCAAATAAGTCATTCAGAAGAAAGGATTTTAAAAAACCATAGTGAGTTGTGACTGGTAATAATTCATACAGATTTATTAATTACATTTTAACTCACTTTTTGTATTGATGCTATCAGATTTGAATGTGAAACTATTTCACAGTACTATTGGTATTATCATGTTTCAAAATATCTTAATTCCGGTGACTAATTGCAGAGTTTTATGATAATTTATGGAATATATAAAGTGTTGTCTCTTATCAAAAAGCAGTGCAAAATAGGGAATTCCAAATAAAGTCCCAGGAAAATACTTATGCATAAAGAATTGAAAGACTCGGGTTGGTAAATAAAGTTTTATAAATTACTTTATGCATGAAAAAGACATTAAGAAACAATGCAATTTATCATTATATTTTGAAAATATTTTACAGCGCAAACATTTTTTAAGTTGATCTGTTTAGTTTCTAAGTAGTATAGTAATTTACATTTTACAGTTTTATTTTCCTACAAATTACAAATAAGTCACAATGATCAAATAATTTAAAAATATCATAGTGAGATGTGACTTGTAATAATTCATACAGATTTATTAATCACTGTTTAGCTCATGCTTTGTATTAATGCTCTCACATTTGTATGTAAAACTATTTAACAATACTATTAGTATTGTCGTGTTTAAAAATATATTTATTCCGGTGACTAATTGTACTGTTTTAAAACAGTCTTATACAGGATGATATACGAGATGTTGACGCAATGATAAAAATTGTTTTTACACAGTTGTTAAATAATGCTTAATCTATCCAAGCTGACCTTTAAATGTAATAAATAAATTATTGGTATTCTTGTTATTGGAAAAAATTACAGAAATCTTGGCGATTTAAATTAAAATTTTTTTAGAATTAAAAATTAAAGTAAAAGTTATTTTTTTAAATTAAAATTAAATGTAATTAAAAAAGTTTTTAATTAGAATTACAAGAAGTATTTCTTAACATGGACTAAACTCAAGATTTTAAATAATTAGTTAGAAAATTTTTGAAGTTCCAAGTGTTTGTGTTTCTTATTCTTCTATTAACTTTTAATTTCAATTCAAATTATAAATCTTTAAATTAAACGTGCCTGCTCGATCTAAAATTAACTTTATTATTTATTGTTTTACTTCTATTCTTAATTTTTCATACTCTTTTTCAAAAGTTAACTTTTATTGATGTTTTCATTACTATTACAATCGGAGTTTGATTTCCTTTCCCAATAAGCATCCGAAGATACAACAATGATTTAACACGGTAATTTCGGTTTAAAGAGACTTGAATGCTTCGAAAGATTCGTTTGTTATATCGATCTGATTTCGATTTATCAATATTTTACTTGAGATCGATTGATTGTATAGTAGTTTTGTTGATGATACAGCAGAGTCATTATTTGTGAGATAACCAACTCTTCAAAAGCTTTAGAGATTGTTAAAAATTCCAATTATACAATTTAATGCATTTGCAGATTGGAGCATTCAAGTATGTCATTTGTGGAGCCGAGGTAGCTACGCCGAAGATGTCATAATTGGAGGAGT
>CM063504.1:128195976-128213476 GCA_032207245.1 Pardosa pseudoannulata
AAAATGAATGATATAAAAAACTCATTTTTTTAAATTTGTGGGTGTTATTGAGCATTTCTAATCTTTTATTAGTTTTTATATTTTCTTAGTTTTCAACATAATTGTTATATTTTCTCCATAAATCATTTCTATGATTTTCCATCATTTCATTTTGTCAGCCTCATTAGTCCTCGTTATAACAAAACGTTGTCTGTAGCTTTCCAAATTAAAACCAAACCACTTTTTTGTAATCACTATAGAAAATCACTTTTATTATAAAAAATTGTCCGCATGTCGGAGGTTCAATCCCTGAGTCTGTACAAGTATGATTCAGCCTTTAATATCCCTTAAGTGGGTAGATAAACTGAGGACCAAACATGTTTGGGGACTAAAAACACTGGGGGTTCCACGCAAGGGTTGAAAGCTTAACCGGAACATATAAGCTTCACACCCTCAGGCTCCTTGGTCTCTGAAACAGGGATTGGCACTAGACCCCCTAGGGGCTGTTGCCGAGAAGAATTTAGTTTTTTATATCAAATTGATTCTCAAACTATAGCATAAATTTTCATATATCCTGTGTTATTTTAGGTATACCGTGGAGTGTGAAGAAATTTTAGCTGGTTTAACATTGATTTCTTCTACAGCACTAAAATTTAACATTTAAGTTCTGCTTTGCAAAATTGTCTTCTTTGTATTTGCAGCTACCAAATTTTCTATATTTCCACAATGCAAAACTAGAGATTAATAAATTTTTACTAGTCTTTTTATTTTAACTGTATTTTTTTAAATCAGCTTCTAGTAGTCTAAGTTTTTATAAAACTTCAGTCAGCTGTACATTGAAGGCGATGTACTTAAAAACATATGCGTTTACTTATTCTCGGCTTTGGCTGCAATGATTATTCTGTCAGGCAATGTAGGAGAATGCCCCTAAAAATCAAGGTGCAGTGAGATAAGTCTAGCAAATGTCTTTTATCATTGATATTTTTTCCTTTCCAAATCATCATTCTTTTGTCTAATTAAGATTTCTGTTCACTTCTTACTAACATTTATTACTCATGAATTTTTTCTTGCTATCACTCAGTTTTAAATGACTTTTATCTTATCAAAATCCGGATTTTTTCTTCTGCACAAAAAAAGCAATTCAAGGGCTTAAATTCTTGTTATATTTACTGTTCCTAGAACTGTAATACTTTACTATAGCGTTTCTAAAACATTAGAAAAATTAATTGAAAACTTATCCAAATAGAAAATTTTATGATGAAAATTGTATGGAAGTTTCCTGAACAAAGATTTTCTGATAGTGGCTTTTAGTAGAGAACATTTACTAAATAGTAACTAACACTTAAATGGGAATTTTATTTTATGCAAGGAACATGTGTTGAAGGTTCCCCAAGAATATGCATTATTTATAGTATATTGCTAAATTAAACGGCATCGTACAGAGTTTAAACTACCTCTATCTTCTAAGAAGGATAATTCAATATTATGTATGTTGCGATAAAGTTTCACATACTTGTTTAGATAA
Source organism: Pardosa pseudoannulata (assembly GCA_032207245.1). Taxonomy (NCBI): domain Eukaryota; kingdom Metazoa; phylum Arthropoda; class Arachnida; order Araneae; family Lycosidae; genus Pardosa; species Pardosa pseudoannulata. Next base: position 128,197,481 of record CM063504.1, read on the forward strand.
AATTTGTTATTCAATTTGACTGATAACAGAAACTCCATTAGAATACTGAATTTTGTAAATTATTCATTGATAAAGCGAAGATTTTGAAAAGAATATTAGGTTTCAACTGCGTCATCATTAATTAAGCACAGCAGTTTTATGTTACATTTAAATGAACGTGTTCCTAATACACTCAATTAAAATCACCATATCAGTTACTAACTTAGAACTAATTCTAAGTTAATAACTCATATGACGATTTTAATTGAATGTGTTAGGAATACGGTTATTTAGATGTAATATAAATTGAAGCCATTAAATTTCCATCATTTGCTTATTACCACTTATAAATTTAAACGCAATCTAACAACTCTTAGAAGTTATATTTCATGGATAAATACATAATGATTAATACCATTCATGCAAAATAATGCCATTTCTCTATTTTATTAAGATATTTAACACGCTGCTTCTTGTTTGTTCCTTTTTGGAGCGCTAAGTTCCAAAGTATTCTATTTGAGAACTCATTATACCGAAATATACAGTTTACAGTTAATTTTAACTGATCACATACTCATATTTTGTTGAATTCTAATGCACAAATTCCTGTATAGATAAGTAACTCTACTTTTTAAGCTGTCAGGCAGTGTTGTTATCTTCAAGTTTATGATATCTGTGATTTGCAAACAATAATTCGCTTAGTACATACAAAAAAGTAAAAATCAGTAATACTAAATAGTGTTTGTTAAGGCTTACTCATTTTCCGATGAGTGGGAAGATGATGAACATATTCGTTCCACGGTTTGACATACCTGTCTTTCATATAAGATCAAACTTAGTTTTAAAATCAAGTTTCAATACACGTACAGTATTCTTAAAATTGACAGGACTCGAAATATCTACAGTAAGTTATTGCATTTATGAATAAAAAATAAATCTCATCTATTTAGTTTTACTTTACAATAAAGAATATTTATTATTTTTTTTTGTTGGATAAGTGGAATGTTTGTTGAAAATTTTGTTACTGATAAAACTTGAAAAAATATTTCTTTTCAGCGAGTGAAAATGTATACCAATTGTCTATAAAGTCACCCTTCTCATTATTTTTTCTTATTAAGACACAAATGCTTTAGATAAAGTAAATTCTCGGTGGTAACTAGATTAAGAAATTACGATATTGAGTTTATTGTAATTTGGACCGTTAAAATTTGGTGGAAAGATCTGCATATTATAACAAGACATAAACTAAATTCTACTAGGATAATTTGTAAAAAATGATTAAATTGATTCATTTGAAATATTTTATTATCTCTATTTTGTCCTAGTTTAGATAATCACATATTACATAATGAGGAAAATATTATGAGTCTTAAAATGTGTCTAAAAATACTAAAAATACTCGTATATGAGTTTAAGGCAAAATAAAAGTTTTTTTTAAAGTGAACCAAAATCGATTAAAACTGATTAATCCATCACACCTGAGTGACGTGTGGAAATGACAATTCATATTTTTGAGCCGAGAATACTGGGGCCGAAACCGTAATGTATTTATTTAATAATAAAAACTACTATGTAAGGGGTTCTCTGAATTTATCTGAAGTGGCATGCAAGTTGCAAGAAATTTTACTAGTTGTGATGATTTGTAATACAAATATGTTACCGATAATCTTTTCTTTAGAAATAATGGTAACTTTTGGCATAAATACAGTGAACTCTGGTTCCGTGTACTACATTGGAGGCAGTTAACAGTTAACAAAGATATCCATAATGATCCAGTTTAGTTGGTTATGTATGAAAATTGCAGTCATTTAGGAGAGTCGAAAGGACTATTTTAAATCGAAAGGACTATTTTAAATAAATTACTTGTGGTACATACATACACATACTACCATGTAGCTCTCCACCGAGAACTTAATATTTAGGTAGAGATCTATAGTCTTATTAAATTCATTTCATTGCGTTGTGTTATTATTTGTTGACCTCTAACCCAAGCTCTGATAGAATATATACTAAATTGAAGCTATTAAAGATAAGTAATTTGCCTAATAAATAAAGATATACTCAATAAAATAAGGAAACAAAATTAACTGGATTTAAATAAGAAATAAAACATTTATTGTTACACTATATAAATGTATTTACAAAAAATATTAAGTTTAGAAATTTTTTATAAAATTATCTTATATATGTAATGACACACTATAATCAGCTATCATTTAATATTTATACCTATATTTATATGAAAGAAAGGACCTAATTCTGAATTCAAATTATAATACAAGTACCTTTGGGGATTTGAAAGGGGTATGCATCAGTAACACTACTGGTTGGAGGCTGTCATGGACTTGGTACTGTCGTAATATGGAGACACAGAATCAATGTTGCCGACCGTAGACACTGGTGGTATGGCAATGCAGAACTCGAATGACCTCTGATTTGGGACTAAAAATTTGGGGTGTGGCCGTAATGCTGCGACACGTTAACATTCTTGTTGTGGGATGTCCCAAAAGGTATTTTTACGGTGTCCTTGTCAGACAGAAGAATCTCCCTCAGAACTCTATTGCCGTCTCTTCTTTTTTTTTCATTTTTATCTTCATCTCTTTTTTATAAGCTTCATCTCTGATCATCCTCTTCTCCCATCACATCAATCAGCAGAACTGTACTATTTAATTGGCTGTGTCTTCCTGCCTTTAAACCACAAACATAATGTTTAACGTTCCAAATTGGGCACTCTCGACCAATCAGAATCTCTAAAATCGGTCCTTTAAAGACTCATAAAAAATTCCGCATAGGTACATTTTTACTGTCATGAACTGAGACACGATTCCAATCTAGGCCTGAAATAAGGAGACGACGAAGAATTTTGTAAAGAAAAGAAGACCTGTAAAAATTGTTAAATTTTTACAGGGCCTCTTTTCTTTACAAAATTATGTGATGGGATTAGATTTAGATCCGAAACATTTCAGCTTCCTGTCCTATTTATATTAATTCCATTAATTAAAAGATCTAAATCGCCACACCACACATACTTAACACTATGTAACAACTGGATTTGTATTGCTATTTCCGATTGTATTCAGCATAATATTATGCTACTTATTATATCACTGTTACAATATGTAGAGAGTGTTGTTGGTGCTCAAGGAAAAATTATAAAATAAATTGAATTTGTTATATCTTTATTATAAACCCTGTAATGACATCCAGAACCTCTCGAATGAGAACACCACTTGGTTAACTGAAAACAAAATCATTGCCAAGTTTCATCCGTAGTCTATATTTTCACTATCTATTGTCGGAGAGCAGAGATTTCCTGACAATTATTTTTAGAATTAAAAGTCCGCCAAGTTGATCACCACAAATCAGTTTACAAGTTAACTGTTCCTGGTGATGGAACATTAAGCCACTACAAAAAAGGAATTCACTCCCTAAAAAGCAACTAAATGTCGAAATCAGGAATGCTAGTCTTATTACATCCTTCGGAAACTGAATTACATTTTTCGGTTAAACGACTTTAATTAGATTTAAAAATAACGCTCACAATGGAATTAGATAATACTTATAGTCCATTGAAAAGGAAATTCTTTTCTCAAACTCTAAATACATAAAGATTAGTTTAATGAAAATATTAGAATATTTTACTTGAAATATACTAACGATGCAAAAATAAAAATTCATAAAATAATATCTTAGTCTCAAATCAACTGTAAATATTATGACTTTCTATGAAAGATATTAAAATCTTTAACCATATTAATTTGGATTTTACTACAAAACTTTTCAGGAACATCTTTCAAAGTTTTTTTAAAGTGCGCAATATATTTTATTAGATAAGCCAATTTGTTGGATTTAATATATGGGTTAAAAGTACAAGGTGAGTTCATTTTCAAGTTTAATAAAATACTCGCAACCCATCAAAAACTATCATTTATACAGTTGGGTTAGTAAATATGCACTTTATGTAATTAACAAAAGTATTTTTGGTAATATATTGATGGGAAAAAAATTAATAAACTTACTTAATTTATAATCTATAGTATAGAAAATTAATATAATTTACAAACAGTTCCTTTCAAAAAATATTAAAAACTATTTGTAAATCAAATTATTTTTAATTAGAAAGGAAGTCCACAATTTATCTTTAATTGAAAGTTATTCAAACTTCTTCATTTGTTAATAATCTTTCTCAGTTTTTACTACCGCTTTAAACAGAATTATTTAGCCTTCTTCCTGTAAATCGCTTATGAATTACGGTCATATTTGGGTATTATCAAAAATTTTAAAATGAATTTAAAGAAAATTAATCACAAATAATACTCATGTTAATGGAGTTTTAAGCTTTTATTAAGGTATTCGGTTAGAAAGCTATCCTGTTCTTAATTTTCCATTAGCGGGGTAATCAGTGTAATACATTATTCATTAGGCAGTCTTATCTCGAATGAATATTCGAGAAAATGATAAAAAAAAATGTTGAAATTCAGAAAAATTGAATATAACTCAATATACATATATTTAAAACATTTTGCATAATGGATACTGACAGTCAGTTTGTTTCTTTTTTTATAATATTTATTGTAAGTTGCATTATATGTCACTTGATTTGAATTTTAAATTATCCATTTGTCTTTAATGTATGAATATGAATATTCCATGCAAAACCAGGTACAGATGCGATATTTACACTCCGGCTTTTGCCGCTAAATTTGGCAGTCTTTCGACCGTTTTGTCGGGCGATGACTGGTAAACTTTTTCTACCCTGATATTGGAGTTTTGTAGTGGTAACCCTGTTTCTTTCTTTCAACCCTTATTGGTGCACGTGGTTTCTGACGTCACCACCCGTCTCTTTTGAATAAATTCTTTCTAGTTATTTCCATAGTCTTTTACCTTACGGGATTCCTGGATTTAGGACCGCGTGGTCAGGTTGTAGAATTTTATATTTTTTCTTTTTAGCTTGTTACTTTCTAGTTGTGAATTATGGATGTTGTTTTGAACGTATTGGGTATAATTAACGTGGTTAAGAAGTATCAGAAGATTTTGAGGGGATTATGCAATTCGTGGGGAGGGCAACGGGTATGTAGGGAGCTCTTATAGTTTTTAAATTTTGATCATATAGTTCTTAAAAAGTAAAAATTGTAAAATATATGCTGTGTCACTTTCTGTAGAATTTTGTAATAGCTTTAGTGTCTTAAAAGCCATGTGGTGCCATCCATGTTTTTTTTTTGTTTTTTTTTTTTGTGTGTGTGTGTGTGATCTTTTAAAAAACACTATTTTTCTGCCGACATTTAATTTGGCGACTTTTAGAAAATGTTTTTGCCAAAATCGCCAAGAAAAAATCATGGCAGTCGGAAGAGGTGTAGATATCGCACCTGAATTTTAAAATTAATCATTTGTCTTTAATGTATGAATATGAATATTTCTTGCAAAACCATAGCCTACTCTGAATAATTTTTGCCTTAAAAATTATTACATAAGATATTTTAAATTCTCTCCGTCCATGTTTTTTTTTGTGATCTTTCAGAAAGCACCATTTTCTGCCGCCATTTTAGTTTGGCGATTCTCAGAAAATGGGGTTTTTGCCAAGATCGCCAATAAAAAATCATGGCCACCAGAAGAGGTGTAGATATCTCATCTGAATTTTAAATTATCCATTTGTCTTTAATGTATGAATATGAATATTCCATGCAAAACCATAGCCTACTCTGAATAATTTTACCCTAAAATTATTGTGTAAGATATTTTAAATTCTCTCTAATAATTACAATTAGATATTTTTACTTCCTTGTACAAAGTAGAAGGAAGTATTGTAATGGAGGAAAATAGTGCTATCATATTGCGAACGAGATAAGTCGCACGTGACTTCCGCGTTATAATGACATCAGAAGCCGCTAGAGATTAAAATTTGGTACTTTAAATTTTCCTTTCGGAATCATCATTATGATGAGGCCTACGAGCGAATTACAAAGAAATCAAAATTGTATCTGAAATTATCTTCATCACCAAAAAATTTTTAGTGTAATAGAGAAACGCGGTTTTTTTTAAATAAATAATATCCTCAAAACAATACTCAGCACTACTTAAAAATTGAGTTCCCCTTGCCAAATTTGGCGAAAATATTGGCGTTATTTACTAAAACACAAAGGTCATCCATCCAAACATTGTGTTTCTTGCTTTTTATGGCTACTTTAATTAATGAATAGTGCGCCATCGTAATAGAATTATATACTCTTCCCTAATTAAAGAAAACGACTTGAAACCCAGAAATTTATATCTATGAGCAATTAATTCCTTAACAGTTTACAAACTCAACAGCTCCAAATTATTAAAAATACACCATAGTAAACCATTAATGGTTTCTTATATCTAATTTTTTTAAGCATTGCGCACTTTTAATATATAAGAAAAGAGTTACACAAGGGGAGTTGGATGCAAATATCATATAAATTATAGTATAGATACAGATTGTTTGGACCCGGTGAGATCAAGAGAAAATGTTAGGTAACCATACTTAAACCGTTATCTCCAAGTTGGCGATAAAAGGGTACCCAGTTCTTTAGTCAACCCAAATACTCTTACTCACTTAACATATATAAACTGACTTAAGCATATTTTTAAATGACAATTATATAGCCTTCACTAAATATTGAAGAAGTAAGGTACAACGAATACTGCACTGGAGATAAAAACACCAGCTATTACTTTTTTATACATTTTTGTTTAACAACCTAGGGGAAATGGTTAGCCTATATTTGAGGGTGCCCCTTGATTCTCGCCAAGTTGAGATCGCGGTTGATCGCCGAGCGCCAATGTTGTTTTATTTATGGAAACGTCTGCAGTTTTTTTTAAAACCCAATCTTGATTTTGATTGATTTAGATTTTAGATCTATTTTTGAATGTATAATAGTATATGTAATTTCAGAGGTCAGTTAGTTCTGCGTCGGATGTCGGCTGGTAAGGTTAATAAGGCAATTTTACGCAGTAGGGCAAATTCTCAAATTATGACAATTCTGGCTTTAGTTTCAAACGGAAGAGCAGTTTATTGTTTTTCTATTGGCTGTTGTAAATATGAAAATGTATGGGAAAGGCATTAAAGTAGTTCGTGACATTGCGACAAATTGCTTTATTTTGGATTGGCGTCAAACAAAAATTGCCAATTTCGCCAAGGGGCACCCTCAAATATATTTTTACCGGAGAAATATTTAATCATACATAAAAACAGAACATCGACTTCAGCTCGGTCCACTAGAGCTTTCACGGCTTTTTCTAGTTTACCCTTAAAAGTTACAGCTCATATTTGGAATGCTGCGTAGTCATCTAAAAAGTAATTCGTGTAAGAATTTCTGGATATCATAACTATAAACAGGGATAATATCCTTGTTGTTCTTTGACCACTCGCTAGTACATATGGATAAATGGATTATCTGAAGTTTCAGACGCAGTTCTGTTTAAAAAATTACTATCAGACTCCTTTATGGACAGGATATTTAGTTTCTTCAGCAGTTATCAATATTTTAAAAATTCTTTGAAGATTGTTTATATAAGATCAATTAATTTTGATAAATGTTGGGAGATAGGAATTGTTGATATTATTCAAATTTATTATCTTTATACAAAAATAAAAATATAAAAACAAGTGTTACTTCGTATTCTTTTAAATAAATAACAAATTCAATAGGAGCTTAATCTGTCAAAATCTGATTTAATATAACTACATAGATTTATTGTTGTAGTAACCTTTGTAGAAAAAATTTTCTTTTGCAACAATGAACAAAGTGATATATAATAATAGCTATGAAAATGATCTGTTACCACAATGTAGTCTTAACAATGCTTGATAAATATCCTATTTTACTGACCACGCGTTTCTGTAAAACAGTTGTTTTCGAGTAGTACATTTAATTTCCTGCTATACAATGGCTATTATGATCAGTACTGATTCTGAGTACAGATGCACCTAGTACGCTATATTTATTCTTGCCAAATGTGGCAATAATTTTGGACTCGCTAACTACCGTTAGTTGGGACATAATAGTTTGTCCTGTAACTTTTTATGTTAACTGTAATATTTATGTAACTGTTTGGAACGAGATTTTTCAGTGTCTGAATGTTCTATGAATAAAAGTTGGTTTTAATACGAAAGTGGCTTGTGGTTTTTCGTGTTTAAGAAACAGAATTGTTTTAAAGATAGGGTTTATTTCTGAGAGCCATTTTCCTAAAACCATTAGAGTTTTGATAAGCTGCTAGCATAAATGCGTTAGTTTTCGTTTAAAGGATAACGTATTAGTCTTACCTCTAGAATTTATGATTATTTAACCTTCATATATTGCTAAAAAGAGTATTGCTTTGCAATTCAAATTTTCATATTTTTATTTTTTCATCTGTAAATTTTTTACTAAAAATGTTTCGTTATGTTTTAAATAGTATAAAACATAATATATCTTTCCATATTCATTTGCAGAAAAGTGTATAAAAAGTTAGATTTCTTTATATAGTTTATGAGAGACGAGTTATTTTTTGTCCTTTTTGACCAGATTGAGATGAACAGCGTAGTTTCTGTCATTCAATTATATGGTGATTAACAAACATCACTAATTTATGTTGTTATAAAACAATACGTGGTGGGGATTAGTTTAATAGGTGCAGCTGCTCCAAAATTAAACTGTACTAGATGTGGAAAGTAATTTTCATTTTTATTGTTTATTACTATATGTAATAAAAGAAGTAATGCAATCATGAATTCTTTTGATTTAGAACAAAGCATTTATGTAACGAAATTTTTTATTATAGTGAATATTGATTCCCCGATCCTGCTCCAGAGAGAAGTTCCTCAACTTTACTCAGAAAACTTGGAAAACGATTACTGATTTTAATGTTGAAGATAATGTATGAATAGTAATTCTAAAGTCACATTATAGAAAATAGAAAAATATGTATAAGAGTAGAAGGTAGCCATGTGGTGTACACATCAAATATTTTTTACAGAATTGTAAGGCAATAATTAACGTAGGAGCTACAGAAGTGTTTAAAATTACTAAAATTTCATACATAAATAACATAAGAGATTAATTAAATTCAACGGTCACACCATACAAAGTATAAATGTCAATATTCGAGTTTTCTAGCGTTTGCTGTTTTCTAAATACAAAAGTTTTTCTATTGAAACATAAAAATGTAATTAAACTTCTATTAAAATCTGGGAAAAATAATTCATTTTATATAAGAAAATATAACTAAAAATGTTTAATAAAAATTCTAAACTATTATAACGTTAGCTCTGAAAAATTTTAAAGAAAAGGGTTAAGATCTATAAGTTCTCAAGCAGAATGAATATTGTCTCGTTTTTCGGAGAGAGTACTCAGTCACGGACATCAATCATCTTTCATCCGATAAAAGTAAAAAAAATCTTCTTGTTTATTAAATTGAATTTTCTCAGAGCTATAAGTAATGTAATCACGAATTCTTTTCGTTTAGAACGAAATATTTATGTAACGAAATATTTGATTATAGTGAATATTAATGATCCGATACTGCGACAGACAGTATGAGTAAAGTTCCTCAACTTTACTCAGAAAACTTGGAAAACGATTACTGCTTTTAATGTTGAAGACAATGTATGAGTATTAATTCTAATGTCGCATGTTACGAAATAAAAAAATATGTATGATAAGTATAGAAGGTAGCCATGAGGTGTACACATAAAATTTTTTTGTACAGAAATGTAAGGCAATAATTAACATAATAGATACAGAAGTGCTTAAAATTACTAAATTTTCTTACATACATTAATAAAATAAGAGATTAATTAAATTCAACGGTCACATCACACAAAGTATTAAGTGTCAGTACTCGAGTTCTCTAGAATTTGCTGTTTTCTAAATACAAAAGTTTTCTATTGAAACATAAGAATGTAATTAAACTTCTATTAAAACATGGGAAAAATAGTTAATTTTATATAGAAAACAACTAAAAACCTTTAATATAAATTCGAAATTATTATAACTTTAGCTCTCAAAAATGTTAGAGAAAAGGGTTAAGATCTATAAGTTCTCAAGCAGAACGAATATTGTCTAGTTTTACGGAGACAGAGTACTCAGTTACGGACATCAATCATCTCTCTTCCAATAAAAGTAGAAAAAAATATACTTGTTTATTAAATTGAATTTCCTCAGAGCTACAAAATGATCATGTATATATAAAAGTGATCTTTACATCTAGAATCACATCTATGTCTAGAATTCAATCTTTAGTTATCTAGAATTTTTTTTTATCTTTGATTTTCTATTAATCATAGTACTCTATTTATAGAAATATACAATTTTTTCTATAAATATAAATATCATTTATATTCGAAGTTTTAAGGAAATTTGGAATCGATAGATATTTTTCTTCCGTAGATTAAGCTAATATTTCATTCTCTAGCCAAAGCTGTTTTCTACATGATGCATATCATTTCATGTTATTGGAGTCTTCAGTTTACAAGTAGAGATGATACTGAAAAATTGAAAGCAGGATATATATATATATATATATATATATATATATATATATATATATATATATAATATATATATATATATATATATATATATATATATATATATATATATATAATATATATATATATATAAATATATATATATATATATATATATATATATATATTGTTTCGTTAGTTTCAATTATAAAAAAAAAATTCAGAAATAAAATCTTAGAATATGAACATTTTTTATCAAGTTAATAGTAAGAAAGCTTACCTAAATAACACTAAACTATAACCCTTTACACTTTAAGGAATAATAACACTTTACACACTGCTATTATTTTTAGGAACTAACAACAATATAATACCTCATTGTGACTAATGTTTCGAATATGGAACATCATATGCTTCAGAAAAATTTTCTTCTGTTACGATGTATCCTTTCTTATGTCATATCCATTTTGGGTATTTAGTTTAATCACATTTAGTACAGTTTCCATGGTTTTATTATAAAAGATGGTTGCCTCGATTAACTGATGATAAAGTGCCAAGGAAAATATTCAAGACAAGTTTACGTTGTTAAGATTGTTTTTCTTTATATGCAATAAGAGTTTGTTTTTTGACAATTGATAACTAACTATCATTATACAGTGAGATATAAAGATTAATTTACTGCTATCTTTTTACTTTTTTTTTCAGCGAATGCATATCCCTGAAATGTTTTTCTATTTTAATCTCCTAGAAATGGGAGATGTTCGTATGTTTTTATTTTCTAGAAGCTCAGGCAAATATGAGCTTCGGATTAAACTGGAAAGAAGTTTACTGACGTATTATAAGCTGGTAATGAAAGTTTCACTGATCTTACATGATCATACATAAGGATTGGACTTCTTGTAACATTATATTTTTCCAAAAGTTTCCTTTTATTATAAAAGATAGCTCCCTTGATTAATTGATGATAAAGTGCCAAGTAAAATATTCAAGCCAAGTTTATGTAATTAACATTGTTTTTCTTATATATGTAATTAAGATCGTTTTTCTTTGTATGCAATAAAAGTGTGTTTTCTGACAATTGATAACTATCTATCATTATACAGTGAGATATAAAGATTTATTTACTGCTATCTGCTTACTTTCTTTTTAGTGAATGCATCTCCCTGAAATGTTTTTTTATTTTAATCTCATAGAAATGGCAGATGTTCGTATGTTTTTATTTTCTTAAAGCTCAGGCAAATATGAGCTTCGGATCAAACTGGAAAGAAGTTTACTAAAGTATTATAAGCTGGCAATGGAAGTTTCACTGATCTTACATGATCATACATAAGGATTGGTATTCTTGTAACATTATATTTTTCCAAAAGTTTCTTTGTATTATAAAAGATGTCTCCCTCGATTAATTGATTATAAAGTGCCAAGGAAAATATTCAAGCCAAGTTATGTAATTAACATTGTTTTTCTTTATATGCAATAAGAGTTTGTGTTTTTTGACAATTGATAACTGTCTATCATTATACAGTGAGATATAAAGATTTATTTATTGCTATCTTTTTACTTTTTTTTTCAGTGAATGCATTTCCCTGAAATGTTTTTCTATTTTAATCTCCTAGAAATGGGAGATGTTCGTATGTTTTTATTTTCTAGAAGCTCAGGCAAATATGAGCTTCGGATTAAACTGGAAAGAAGTTTACTGACGTATTATAAGCTGGTAATGAAAGTTTCACTGATCTTACATGATCATACATAAGGATTGGACTTCTTGTAACATTATATTTTTCCAAAAGTTTCCTTTTATTATAAAAGATAGCTCCCTTGATTAATTGATGATAAAGTGCCAAGTAAAATATTCAAGCCAAGTTTATGTTGTTAAGATCGTTTTTCTTTATATGCAATAACAGTGTGTGTTTTATGACAATTGATAACTATCTATAACTATGAGATATAATGATTTATTTACTGCTATGTTTTTACTTTTTTTCAGTAAATGCTTCTCCCTGAAACGTTTTTCTATTTTAATCTCCTAGAAATGGGAGATGTTCGTATGTTTTTATTTTCTAAAAGCTCACCAAATATGCGCTTCAGATCAAAATAAAAAGAAGTTTACTCAAGTATTTTAAGCTGGTAATGGAAGTTTCACTGATCTGACATGATCAAACATAAGGATTGGAATTATTTTAACATAATAGTTTTCCAAAATATTCCTTTTATTATAAAAGATGGCTCCCTCGATTAATTGATTATAAAGTGCCAAGGAAAATATTCAAGCCAAGTTTACGTTGTTAAGATCGTTTTTCTTTATATGCAATAACAGTTTGTGTGTTTTCTGACAATTGATAACTATTTATCATTTTACAGTGAGATATAAAGATTTATTTACTGCTATCTTTTTACTTTTTTTTTCAACGAACGCATTTCTCTGAAATGTTTTTCTATTTTAATCTCATAGAAATGGGAGATGTTCGTATGTTTTTATTTTCTAGATGCTCAGACAAATATGCACTTCGGATCAAACTGGAAAGAAGTTTACAGAAGTATTATAAGCTGGTAATATAGAGTTTCACTCATATGACAGGATCAAACATAAGGATTGGAATTCTTATAATATTTTTCCAAAATATTCCTTTTTTATAAAAGATGGCTCTCTCTATTAATTGATGATAAAGTGCCAAGGAAAATATTCAAGCCAAGTTTACCTTGTTAAGATCGTATTTCTTTATATTCAATAGCAGTTTGAGTGTTTTATGACAATTAATAACTGTCTATCACTATGTTTTGAGATATAAAGATTCATTTACTGTTAATTTTTATTTTATCAATGAACACATCTCCATGAAATGCTTTTCTATTTTAATCTGCTAGTAAAGGAAGATATTTGTATGTTTTTATTTTCTAAAAGCTCAGGCAAATATGCGCTTCGGATCAAACTAGAAAGAAGTTTACTCAAGTATTTTATGCTGGTAATGGAAGATTCACTGATCTGACATGATCAGACATAAGGATTGGAATTCTTATAACATAATATTTTTCCAAAATATTCCTTTTATTATAAAATATAGCTCCCTCGATTAATTGATGATAAAGTGCCAAGGAAAATATTCAAGCCAGGTTTATGTTGTTAAGATCGTTTTTCTTTATATGCAATAACAGTGTGTGTTTTATGACAATGAATAACTATCTATCACTATGCAGTGAGATATAAAGATACATTTACTGTTATTTTATCAGTGAATACATCTCCCTGAAATGTTTTTCTACTTTAATCTGCTAGAAATCGGAGATATTCGTAAGTTTTTATATTCTAGAAGCTCAGGCAAATATGTACTTCGGAACAAACTGGAAAGAAGTATTCTAAGCTGGTAATGGAAGTTTCACTAATCTGACAAGATGAAACATAAAGATTAAAATTCTCACAACATAATATTTTTTCAAAAGATTATTTGTACAGACATACAGAAGTAAACACAAAACTAGTAGATTCCACCATTTTTTAATGGGCAATTTTTATTGAAGTATGAACAACAAAATTCTGTGCGATTTCAATTCTTTCTTTTTTTGTACATTAGAGTAAAAACTTTGATATAAAATTGAGAGAAAGAGATAAAATATAAAATTTTGATATTCCTCTATATATTTCGAATATCTTTCTATACATGCACTAAAAATTGTAAAGTTATATACTAAAGTAGTTTGGTTTCAAGCGCTACAGTCTACTGCTTTGCACACGAGGGCTAGTGAGACCAGGACCTACAGTTTAAAGCCAATACCGAATGGCTACAAACATCCATGCCAGCAGCGGGACTCGAACCCGCGAACTTCGGTTCCGAAGAGCAGCACTCTACCATTCGGAAATCGTTCGGCTATACTAAAGTGCAAATTTCTTTCTTAATAAAGTATCAGATAGAGGAATTAACTAGTTTATATAATGTAACTAAATTTTCCAACATTATTCAGTCTTCGGAAAATTTCTTAGACTTATTCAGTAATTTGTGATACTTCCAGTTTAGAGTCAAATTGCTTCTTCATAAAGGTTTATGAAATTTATTTAAAACTATAAACACTTACCGTAATTTAATTTTAATGACCGATTTATTATTCAACTATTTTAAGAAGCATTAAGAATAAATTATTCTTAATCAAAAGTTACTAGGAGAAAGTTTTAATTTTTTTATGAACTTTATTTTTCACACCTATTTTAATTTTAATGGTATTTGTTTAATTTCTTAATTATAAATATACAATTACGAGATAAACTATGTTTTGACTGCTTTATAAAATATGTTTCAAACTTTTAGGGGAATCTTAATTAAATTTTTTTCATTCGGTGATATTTAAAGTATCGTAAAAAGTCAAATAATATATCTTTCAAAATTTTAACCCGTCCATATTAAATGCTAAATTTATTGAGTTAATGAGACTCATTGCAATTTATTTTTAAAACATACATTAATAGCTGACTTTTCCATTTATTCTTTTAAACTGAATATTTAAATGTATTTCTCTGTCATTATCTTAACACTTTTAAGGACTTTTTCTTTTAAAGCGAGACAAATTTACAAAAAATCTAGACTTTACTTCCAATTAAAGTGAGCTAGGAAATAGCGAGGTCTTAAGGTAAATTATTCATTTCTGACTTAGACTGCAAGTAATTAATTTTAAATCAAGAAAAAATATGAATAAATGAATTTCAAATATAAAGCTTTCGTTTTAAATCAGAAAGGGAATGTAGATGATAATACATTAGCATTTCTCAGAGTCTCGTGGAAAGGTTATGATTCTGGAAGAAATAAATCATGTAAAAATACATTAATTATATACAATTTTTTAAAAATTGTTATAGAGTATAAGACTTAATTAGAAATAATGCGACTGTTTCTTTTAATTTATACTTTTAGAGTAAATTATGTGTTATTAATCAATATGGGAATTTTATTTCGGTATTTATAATCTTTTAACATCTTTCACAGACGTTAATGAGGTAAATTTGAAAATATATCTTTTGTTATAAAAGACTATAAATTATGATCTACAAAATTTTTGTTAGATTATATATCGTCTAAGATATCTCCTTATATGTCGTAGCCTAATAGTCAAATGTATTCAAAGTTTACTTTCTTGGTAAATTTTATATGATTCGAGTATTAAAAATGAGGCAAAATATGATACTAATAAATCTGCCAATCAAAATCATCTCATGTAGTTTTGAAATTATTATGTGCTCTTAACAAAGATAACGTATTACAAGGACCTTATAAAATGTTTGGGTACTAGAAATGTTTGATATCTCAAGTCTTAATTTAGAAGCCTTGAGATATTTGAAGCCTTGAGAGACTTAAACTATTTTAACAATTGTCGGCTTCAGTTTCAAAATATCTTTTAAATAATTTTTAACACAAAATTGAATAACAGAACATAATAAATTACTTTAATTATGTTTTATTATAATTATGTCTAATAAATTATTTATGTGTATAACAAATATTTCACAAATAATTTAAACATATTTTTGTCTTTCTCTTTCTAAGATTTAAGTATAACCTTTAAAA
>CM063504.1:128218476-128225976 GCA_032207245.1 Pardosa pseudoannulata
TATATATATATATATATATATATATATATATATATAATTATTTATTTATATTTATATATAAATATAAATATGTATATATATATATATATATATATATATATATATATATATATATTTATATATATATATATATATATATATATATATATATATATATATATATATATAATTATTTATTTATATTTATATATAAATATAAATATGTATATATATATATATATATATATATATAAAATATATATATATATATATATATATAATATATATATATATATATATATATATATATATATATATATATATATATAAATATATATATATAAATATATATATATATATATATATATATATATATATATATATATATATATATATATATATATATATTTATATATATATATATACTTATATATATGTATATATATATATATATATCTACATATATATTTATATATATATTTATATATATATATATATATATATATATATATTTATATATATATATATATATATATATATATATATATATTTATTTATTTATATATATATATATATATAATATTTATTTATATATATATATATATATATATATATATATATATTTATATATATATATATATATATATATTTATTTATATATATATATATATATATTTATATATATATATATATATATATATATATATATATATATATATATGTATGTATGTATGTGTGTGTGTGTGCAATTTCTTTTGTAAACAGAATAAGAGAGAACATTGGCCCTTTTTTATCTTTCCAAGTACATTAAATTGTCTTTAGTTGTCTTCAAATAATTTTTATACTAAAAAAAATGAAACCGAAATACAAAATTGATACTGATTGCCAAAAAGTAAATGTATTCATCTATAATTAGAATCATTCATCTATAATCTGATCTGTTGCCTATCTCGAACAGACACCTTAAAAGTCAATCATTTTTTTCATTATTCAGCTATCATTGCATATTCACTGTGATAAATAAAGCAATGGACAACGTCATATAATCGATATCTACTAAATTCACTTATTTTTTATATAATGATTCATGTATTTGAATGTTTTTTGCAAATGTCAACAATACATATGTATGCATAAGTATGCATGGATATGTAAAATTAAATCCGAAACATCCACAATTTATTGATTTCAAGATTTCAACCTAAATCGATACTTACCCTGAGAAAAAGATATATCTATTTTCATTTATTTGCATATAACATTACGAAGGTACGAAATCACACAATTCTCAGGAATCGAAAGAACTTTGATGTTAACTGCCTGTTAAAAACTATTCAGTTATTTCCATTTCTGAAAGAATATATCCCGAAACCTATACGAAGAATAAAAACACACGGATGACTTCCACACGATGTACCTTCTCCGTTTCTGCCCGCGTTAGCAATTTTTTGTCGATTCGGAAGTGATTTAAACTTGTTGCAGAGAGTTTCTTCTTCGAAAGTGATCGTTAGGAACCAAACAGTTCCTCTAATGTGTAAGTACTTAACCAAATGACTCACAATGCTGCTAACCGTGCAATATGGGAGCGGTACACTTTCTTTTCTCAATCTTTCTTTTTTATATATAAATATGCTTCCCCGATCGATAGAAGATTTCTTGCGGGGTATTTTCTTCCTTTTATTGCTTTCGAAGCGGGAGTAATATTTCCCGTAAGATAACCGAAAAATCTGAAGGAAAAAGAGAAGCGCATTTATGTCGGATGAGTGATAGCGAGGATAGAGAGCACAGATGGTGCTAGTATTAAACGGGGAGAGTTTTAAATAGGATCCACCTGCATAAATCAAGTGAAAAAGAAAAATATTTACAAGTACACTTTTTTAGCTTTAAGTAAACTAGCCTATAGCCCGTCATATGACGGGATAAGTAAAAGTTTTAATCTTCCAGAATTGTAAAGTGTCCTATGAGGCAGGTAAAAAATGCTTTGTTTTTTGGCTGAGAATTATAGGGTACACGCTCAATAATTTATTTCTTTTCATACTCATCTAAATTCTCCCGATTCTGTGAATGTAGTTTAGGGCCCTCACGCTGGACGTTGGGGCTCGTTTCGAAAACTTCACTGAGACATCATTTTAACGTCAGCTTGAGGACATTATGAGAGCAAATGATCAAGCTGACGTCACAACTAACGTCCGATCCGACTAGCAACGTCCAGAGTAAGTCCCTACAATCACGTTGAATTCATGTAGTCAAACTGAGTGGTTATGCATAAAAAACAAGCACACAACCGAACAAACTTCTAATTTAACAAATATATATATAACCTAAACGATAGATATTTATTAGTCTGTGATGTTTACTAAATCAATTATTTTTTACGTAAGGATGCACTATTTGAATAATGTTTACAAGTGTCATCAATAATAATTATGCATAAGTATGCATGAATATGTAAAATTACAGCTCAAACATCCAGAATTTATTGATTTCAAGATTTCAATCTGAATCGATATCTACCCTGAGAAAAAGAAATTTCTGTTTTCATTTATTTGGACATAACATTACGAAAGTACAAAAACACACAATTCTCCGGAATAGAAACAATGTTGATGTTAACTGCCTGTTAAAAACTATTCAGTTATTTCCATTTCTGAAAGAATATATCCCGAAACCTATACAAAGAATAAAAACACACTGATGACTTCCACACGATGTACCTTCTCCGTTTCTGCACACGTTAGCAATTTTTTGTCGATTCGGAAGTGATTTAAACTTGTTGCAGAGAGTTTCTTCTTCGAAAGTGATCGTTAGGAACCAAACAGTTCCTCTAATGTGTAAGTACTTACCCAAATGACTCACAATGCTGCTAACCGTGCAATATGGGAGCGGTACACTTTCTTTTCTCAATCTTTCTTGTTATATATATATAAATATGCTTCCCCGATCGATAGAAGATTTCTTACGGGGCATTTTCTTCCTTTTATTGCTTTCGAAGCGGAAGTAATATTTCCCGTAAGATAACCGAAAAATCTGGAGGAAAAAGAGAAGCGCATTTATGTCGGTTGAGTGATAGCGGGAATAGGGAGGACAGATGGTGCTAGTATTAAACGGGGAAAGTTTTAAATAGGATCCACCTGCATAAATCAAGTGAAAAAGAAAGATATTTACAAGTACACTTTTTTAGCATTAAATAAACTAGCATATAGCCCGTCATATGACGGGATAAGTAAAATTTTTAATCTTCCAGAATTGTAAAGTGTCCTATGAGGCAGGTAAAAAATGGTTTGCTTTTTGGCTGAGAATTATGTGGTACAAGCTCAATAATTTGTTTATATTCCTACTCCTCTTATATCCTTTTATATATATAAATATATTTGCCCGATCGATAGAAGATTTCTTAAGGGGCATTTTCTTAATTTTATTGCTTTCGAACCGGAAGTAATATTTCCCGTAAGATAACCGAAAATTCTGAAGGAAAAAGAAAATCGCATTTATGTCGGTTGAGTGATAGCGAGGATAGAGAGCCCAGATGGTGCTATTATTAAACAAGTTTTAAATATTAATCACCTGCATAAATCAAGTGAAAAAGAAAGATATTTACAAGTGCACTTTTTAGCATTATAAAAAATAAGTATATACCCCGTCATATGACGGGATAAGTAAAATTTTAAAATTCAGAATCTTAAAGCACCCTATGAGGCAGGTAAAAATGGCTTCTTTTTGGCTGAGAATTATCTGGTACACTCTCAATAATTTGTTTATCTTCATACTTCTCTAAAATTCTCCCGATTCTGTGAATACAGTTTAGTGCCCTCACCCGGACGTTGCTGTTCGTTTAAAACCTTCTTTGGGACATCATTTTGACGTCAGCTTGCGGACATTATGAGAGCAAATGTTCAAGCTGACCTCACAACTAACGTCCGATCCGACTAGCAACGTCCAGAGTAAGTCCCTACAATCACGTTGAATTCATGTAGTCAAACTGAGTGGTTATGCATAAAAAAACAAGCACACAACCGAACAAACTTCTAATTTAACAAATATATATATAACCTAAACGATAGATATTTATTAGTCTGTGATGTTTACTAAATCAATTATTTTTTACGTAAGGTTGCATTATTTGAATAATTTTTACAAGTGTGAACAATAATAAGTATGCATAAGTATGCATGAATATGTAAAATTAAAGCTCAAATATCCAGTATTTATTGATTTCAAGATTTCAATCTGAATCGATATCTACCCCGAGAAAAAGAAATTTCTGTTTTTATTTATTTGGACATAATATTACGAAAGTATAAAATCACACAATTCTCGGAATCGAATAATGTTGATGTAACTCCCTGTTAAAAAAGATGTTCAGTATAACCATTTTGAAAGAATTATCCCGAAACCTATTACGAAGAATAAAAACACACGGATGATTACACGATGTACTTCTCCGTTTTAACACGTTAGCAATTTTTTGTCGATTCGGAAGTAATAATTAAACTTGTTGCAGAGAGTTTCTTTCGAAAGTGATCTAGGAACCAACAGGTTCCTCTAATGTGTAAGTACTTAGCCAAATAACTCACAATGCTGCTAACCGTGCAATATGGGAGCGGTAAACTTCCTTTTCTCAATCTTTCTTTTTTTATATATAAATATGCTTCCCCGATCGATAGAAGATTTCTTACGAGGCATTTTCTTCCTTTTATTGCTTTCGAAGCGGAAGTAATATTTCCCGTAAGATAACCGAAAAATCTGAAGGAAAAAGAGAAGCGCATTTATGTCGGTTGAGTGATAGCGAGGATAAGGAGCACAAATGGTGCTAGTATTTAACGGGAAAAGTTTTAAGTACGATCCACCTGCATAAATCAAGTGAAAAAGAAAGATATTTACAAGTACACTTTTTTAGCTTTAAATAAACTAGCAAATAGCCCATCATATGACGGGATTAGTAAAATTTTTAATCTTCCAGAATTGTAAAGTGTCCTATGAGGCAGGTAAAAAAATGGTTTATTTTTTGGCTGAGAATTATCGGGTACACGCTCAATAATTTATTTATCTTCAAACTCCTCTAAAATCTCCCGATTCTGTGAATGCAGTTTAGAGCCCTCACGCTGGACGTTGCTGTTCGTTTCGAACCTTCAGTGGGACATCACTTTGACGTCAGCTTGCGGACATTATGAGAACAAATTATCAAGCTAACGTCACAATTAACGTTCGATCCGACTAGCAACGTCCAGAGTAAGCCCCTAGAATCACGTTCAATTCCTTTAGTCAAACCGAGTAGTTATGCATAAAAAGCAACCACACAACCGAACAAACTTCTAATTTAACAAATATATATATCTTAAACGATAGATATTTGTTATTCTGTGATGTTTACTAAATCAATTATTTTTTACATAATGATACATTATTTGAATAACTTGTACAAGTGTCAACAATAATAAGTATGCATAAGTATGCATGTATATGTAAAAGTAAAGCACAAACATCCAGAATTTATTGATTTCAAGATTTCAATCTGAATCGATATCTACCCTGAGAAAAAGAAATTTCTGTTTTTATTTATTTGGACATAATATTACGAAAGTATAAAATCACACAATTCTCAGGAATCGGAACAATGTTGATGTTAACAGCCTTTTAAAAACTATTCAGTTTTTTCCATTTCTGAAAGGATATATCTTAAAACCTGTACGAAGAATAAAAAACACGCGGATGACTTCCACACGATGTACCTTCTCCGTTTCTGCTCGCGTTAGCAATTTTTTGTCGATTCGAAAGTGATTTAAACTTGTTGCAGAGAGTTTCTTCTTCGAAAGTGATCGTTAGGAACCAAACAATTCCTCTAATGTGTAAGTACTTAACCAAATGACTCACAATGCTGCTAACCGTGCAATATGGGAGCGGTAAACTTCCTTTTCTCAATCTTTCTTTTTTTATATATAAATATATTTGCCCGATCGATAGAAGATTTCTTACGGGACATTTTCTTCCTTTTATTGCTTTCGAAGCGGAAGTAATATTTCCCGTAAGATAACCGAAAAATCTGGAAGAAAAAGAGAAGCGCATTTATATCGGTTGTGTGATAGCGAGGATAAGGAGCACAGATGGTGCTAGTATTAAACGAGGAAACTTTTAAATAGGATCCACCTGCATAAATCAAGTCAAAAAGAAAGATATTTACAAGTACACTTTTTTAGCATTAAATAAACTAGCATATAGTCCGTCATATGACACGATTAGTAAAATTTTTAATTTTCCAGAATTGTAATGCACCTTATGAGGCAGGTAAAAAAAATGTTTTGCTTTTTGGCTGAGAATTATCTGGTTTAAGCTCAATAATTTGTTTATCTTCCTACTCTTCTAAAGTCTCCCGATACCGTGAATGCAGTTTAGAATCACGTTAAATTCATTTAGAAAGATAATTCAAAGTTTTTTTTATCTACGTCGAATTATCGTTATAGGATGGACAGCAGAGGTTTTATTATTGAAAGTGATTATTTTTCGGTATATATGAATGAGGTCCAAAATTTAGCGAATAGATTGAAAACCGTATGGTTATGTATAAAACCCAAACAGACAAACGAACAAATTTCTTATTTTTCAAAGATATATAAACTTTAAAGATACATATTTATTAGTCAGGGAAATAGACTCCTAGACTTTTATAAAAATAATTTGTTGTTAATGCCGTGATAAAATTTTCATTGCAACAAAAAATAATCGATTATTAAATTTAAAATTATCGCTATGTCCCTAATTTATTATTTAAGACGAATGTAAAAGAAAATCATTTAGGTAATAAAAAAGTTCAGTGATAAAACATATCAAAATAATGCAGACGATATTAAAATAATTCAAAATAAGAAATTATTAAATATGCGATGGTTAAAGGAATGACGTCATAATGTTAGAAAAAAATGTTATTTTTACCTATTTATTATGTGATACACTAAATCACCGGCTCTTAACCGGGGAACATAAGACTTGATATAATGACATTAAACGTTCAAAAACGGGAAGAAGTTGAGGATTTCTAAAGTTTTCAAGACCTACTATGGATTTTAGCGAACCCTAACTAAGAATCCAATATGGTTGCCCCTATCCATTATAGGTCCAACCTATTCATAAATTCGAGGACAAACGAATAGATAACTTAGGTTGTTATTAAATAGAAGATGACTTCATATAACCCGTAATATAACGGGATCAGTAAAATTTTTAATTTTCCAGAATTGTAAAGTACTTACGAGGGAGGTAAAAAATGGTTTGTTTTTCTGCTGAAAATTATCTGGTACACGCTCAATAATTTGTTTATCTTCATACTCCTCTAAAGTTTCCCAATACTTTGAATGCAGTTCAGAACTCCGTATCAAGGAATACTCTCTAAATTTTTTTACACTATGACTGAACCTTTGAATTAAAATAAAATAAATTAAACAGATGCTCTCTGGATATACCTAAATAAGCAATAAAATACATGCTAATTTGTCCGTTTTTCTTCCTCGAATTTATCTTAAAAGTTTA
>CM063504.1:128230976-128235976 GCA_032207245.1 Pardosa pseudoannulata
TAGGGCAGTGCAGTATGAACAATACAATAGGCTAATCAATATCTGATTATAAAGTCAATTGTTTGGATAACCAGAGTTTCCGAAAAAAATATACTAAAGCTTACATCAGTTACTTGGAATTAATTGTTTAAAAATAGATTGAATTTTCGATTGAAATATCCATTAGAATTATGCAAAAATAAATCTTTTATTCTTAAAAATAATGGAAGTTAAAACATTTGTACAAGAATATAGCTTAAAATTCAAAGCTCAAAATTTAGGTAATGTATTTTCTCTCACTATTTTATGCCTTACTTATATTCGCTGTGTATTTTATGCTATATTTTATATTTAGTAATCATTAGTTCGCTCGTGTATATGTATACAAGGTTTTTCCTTAAAGAAATTGGTTTGATACTTTCAAAAAACGTTTATTGCAGATATCATCTATTGCGTTTTAGAATCTTTAAAAGGAGTCGTTCTTAAATGAAGCCCGAGATCAGTGATTCTGAACCACTGTGCCGCAGCACACTAAATTCTAAAAATTTATCTTTGTAACGCTAAATTTTGAAATCGTAAAATATGTGCTGTGACCAAGAAAACAAAAGTTGATAATCCCTGCCCTAAAGAGCACCCAAATTATTATTAGTTTTTCTTGTTCATCCTCCCAAATATACTTTTTCAGGGATACTTCGAAAATAATTCTTCTTGGAGTGTTGAATGGTTTGAATTATTTAAAAAAGGTTTTTGATTCATGATCTTCTTGATCAGGGGAAATTGAAAAAAAATGTCGCATGGATCCAGATGTGAATTTTACGACGCAGGCTAAGACAAATATTACCTTATTATGGTGGTGAATCCAACTTTTAAAATGCTTTCTTCGATATGTGAGTCACAACTTGAGTATGTTTAGTCCATACTTTATTAACAATACTCTCTTTCTATGATGAAAGAGGAAAAATTTATTCTCTCGGATGACACTCATATAAGTTGCTGATGGAAGGTCGACCCACCCCTCACTTATCAGCAACATCTTCTCTCCTTTTCATGAAGGTTTTTTAACGGTTACAAACTATTGATTGAACCATACACTCATTACAGAATACTATTTTTAACACTTCAAAGTTTCAATCCCTTATTTTCCAAGCTTGAAAACAAAATTTTCGTATCGCTGTTCGGAGAACTTTTTTTTCAACTCGTTACTAAGAGAGGTGTTTACTAATAACACGTTCCTCACGCTGTCTTCTTCTCAACAAAAAAGGACTGAATACAATAATTAGCTAACTTTCCAACCAATAAGGCGATTTCACACAGTAGGGCACATCTAAACTAATGCCAATTCTAGCTTTAGTTTCAAAGGGAAGGGCAGTTTGTTGTTTGTCTATTGGTTGTTGTAAACATGAAAATGAATGGGAAGGGCATTATAGTAGTCCTTGACGTTGCAGATTTTCCTACTCAAGATGCATGCGCAAAATCGCAAAGCCTGTACATTACTGTGAAGACAAATTCTATATATACATACACAGTCTATATCAGATATAACCAATCATTAACAATTTTAGACATTTTGTTAAATGTCTAATAAAATACATAAGCGATTAACCTGCAATCTAAGGAGAGTAAAGAACAGGATAGATGTCATAGGAATGCGTGTATATGTATGAATTTATGGATTTATACATGGATTTCTATAAATAATAAACTAAATCCCCCTAAAGTGTAAGAATATAGAAATAATAATCTTTAAGAATAAAAAAACGTAGACAGCTCAATTATTTATGAAATGGAAGAACAATCTGGCTTATGGGATTGATTTTCATTTAGAGAGAATTTGACCTCCACTGCGTCTGTTCGTGGACCCATGATTTCAAAAGAAACATATAATCGGAAGAATGTACAATGAGAAACAAAAAAATGCCTTCCAGCTGTCATCTAAAACTGCTTTTCTTCCATCCTAAAATGCCAGTTATTGGGAAAATATTTCAGTGGATACGTAATAAAATACTGGAGAAAATTTCATTTTGTGTGATGTCTATTTGAAATATGTCTTTTAACCCCGTTAAAGTAGTTATATATTTTTATTATATGATTTTATATATTTATGTTTAACGAATTATCTCAAATTGTTTCAAATTTTTATTATGTCATATGTATTTATTTCTCTTTGAATATTATAAGTTAGAGTATTCTCTGAACATAAATTTTATTCTTACTAAGCTTGATAAATTCGTAATATTTCTATATTTATTCCTATCCTTTGTCATTTCTTCAAAAAGATTTAGAATGCTAAAGAACATACGTTAGTTTAAATTATTTAGCAGAGTAAAATCTGTTAGTTTTATGATTTTATTAACTACTTTGACACATTATTCTTTGAAACACTTGTAATTTTTAGAAATATTCTGCATACTTTTAACACAAATTTAGGGTGTTTTCCTTTTGGTAATAATTTTGTTATATTTCCAAGTATGTTTCTATTACGTTAGTCAATGATAATAACTGCACTCCTGTGTTTTTTAAGATTTGGAAATCGTTTATATAAGGTTGTTCCGCGTAAGTAATAATAATAATTAATTAATTAACACGTTAACTACCATTGTGGATCCCGGTGACCGGCGACGTAGCAAATAATAAAAATACATAATTATAATAAATAGGGATACTGATAAATTTTTGAATAATACCGTTGTTGTTATAATGGTGTTTAAGAAATTAATGCAATATAGAGCATACAAAAATAGTTTTATTAGTCCATGAAAAATATAAAAATTTTTCAGAGCATATTGCGATGAGGCAAATTGAAATATTCAAGGGAAAGAAAATGTGAGTCAACACAATCGGAATAATATGTTACCACTTTTTTAGTCAAATTCTTTTCTCTAGTTCTTCCTAGCAGCTATGAATGCTAAAAATGAAAGTAATCACTCAGCAATCCAAGCACGATTGTTGGAAACACAGGACAATCGTAACAACTGCCTACCGCGCCATGAGAGTCTCCTGGGAACCCCCACCACGGACACTGTTTCAAGCATGATTTTATAACTCATTTTATCTTCTACAAATAATATTTCAGCATATGCATCACATAATGAAAAGTTCACTTTTGCGTCTTGGGCAAACCATTAAAAATGCGTCTAGCACTCAACGTGTTAATAATTTATATTTTTCTTCTCTTTCACTAAATTCGCGTTTCCTCTATTGGCTTCTGTGGGTTGCCACTCAAATTTTAAGTTCCCTCAGTGTATTTTACATTGGTTTCATGTAGCTTGGTTATGTAAACTGTCGGTTTCCCCTCTTTCCGCTTATCAACAAGCAGTTAAACATAATCTCATTCGGGCTGCTCATAAAAATATTGAACAAATTCCTTAGTTTTCTAACCCACTTAGAAAATTTTATTTGGAGGACTACTAAATAATTAAAAAATCAGTATAGAAATAATACCCTTTGAAAATTGATAACTAGTTTTCCTACTCCTCCACCTATTGCTTATTGCTAATACTTTTATCTTTTTATCAGCCAGCTTACCCTAATTATCCGAGCAATATTTTATTTGATACCTAAATTACTAATACTTACTATAACTTCCTAAATTCTCCTATGGCCGCTATAATCTTAAGAATCTTCTCTCCCATGTTTATAATTTAATACAGAATACCCATTTTCATACCTAACTGTAGTAAATACCTCGGCAAAGGTGGGATCCTTAACAATATGTTAAAAATCTTACCATTTAACTTCATCTTTTTAAATACACAAATAATTCACAAATAATCATTCTTAGTCGCTACCCCTACTGGTCTATAAGTCTCCTAAGCACCATTAGCAAACTCACTGAAAATTTCCTCTCCATTGAAATCAATAACAACCTAAACATTAACAACATCATAATCCCTTAGGAATTTGGCTTCTTATCGTAATTATCTACTTCTTACCAAATTTACACACTGAACTTTTTATACAAAACTTTTAAACTTTTTATACTGAACTTTTTATAAGATCAAAACTTACCTAAAAACGACGAATCTCCACCGCAGAATATTTCCTAGACATACAATAAGCGTTTGATTAAAAACTGTTTAAGAAGCGTAATACATAAAATTTTAATTATAACTTCCTCCATACACTTAATATATCTCCTAAACTTATACCTTAATAATAGAATTTATTAAGTTAACATTAATAATACACACTCTAACAAACCCAGCATGCTAATTAACGTTCCTCAAGGTGCAATTATCGAACCCACACTCTGTAACATATACATTAACGATATCCCACATTATCCACATTCACACATCTGCATCTTCGCCAACGATATTGCCATATATAGTTCTAATTGAAATACAAAATATGCTGTTCTCCAAACAGAGAATAGCATCGAATACTGGTAAGTATTAAAAGCTATTTTGAATTGATGTTATGTTCACAAACAAATGTTCCATGTCTTATACTAATAATAACACTAAAATTTAGAATACTAATTTCACCTGGCCAAATAATTTAATTACCTGGTTGTAACTCTCGATAAAACTGGATGAAGCAGCATATAAAAATATTCAGCATAACTTTTCGAAAGGTCAAAAGATAATTGTTGCCCTTAATTACTCAAAAGTGTAATTTTAGCTCGGAAAAATAAATTGCGCCAGTATAAATCCTTCCTTAAACCTCTCTTTATTTCCACAGGTATGTCCGAATTAACAACATAGAACTGAATATCTCCATTCTTCTAAATTTTTATATTAAAGTAGCAGAAAATTTTTATAACAGTATTTATAATGATTTATTTATGGAATTCTTCGACTATGACCCGGCAGAAGTTTTAAACCATAAACGTTATGAGGACTCTCTTTATCTACAATTCTTATCTATATATATATATATATATATATATATATATATTTATATATATATATATATATATATATATATATATATATATATATATATATATATATATATATATATATATATATATATATTATATATATATATATATATATTATATATATATATATTATATA
>CM063504.1:128253476-128265976 GCA_032207245.1 Pardosa pseudoannulata
TGTTTTTAGGGTTTCAGTCTTATAATTGTTTTGTTTTGGTTTTGTTTTTGTGTTATTATCATTATTCTTTAAAAATTGAAAATAAAATTTGAATGTGATAATGCTACAAAATATTGTTATAAAAATTTCCATAATGACTTTTATAAACATTTAGGCTGTATGTTAGGTTTTTGTTTTCGTAATAATTAGTCTATGTACAAAATGTTGGCTCAATACGTAATTCAGCGAGAGTTTACAAGGGGTTCTGAATAGCTGAAATCTAGATGTCGTCACCTTCTACGTTTATAAATACACACATTTTTCTATTCACACACTAGTAGGGCACATAAGCTAGGCAAATATACCACCTTGTATCATAAACTATTTTAGGTATGTTTCACAAACACGTTATACAATTACTCTGCAATTATTATACTTTAAACATGTTTTACAATAATTTACAAGTCTTCCTGTTGTTACAGAACAAAATAGAAGTGGACAACAACTAAATTCTTTAGCCAATGTTTTTTGGGGCTTCAGCTCAGGATATTCAATACAGGCGAGGTACGGAAAATCTTAAACGAATCGGCTTTAAACAGTAGGTTTTGGTCTAATTTGTCCTCGTGTATCATTGAAACAAACTTTGATATCCAAATCATATCAAACCACATCAGTTTAAAATTGTTTCCCTGTTATTATTATGAATCCTCTGTCATCAAGAACGAGGATCATGAAAGAAAAAATATACACAAGAGCCAAAACATTATGACCACTTGTCAATAATGAGTTGGCCCACCTTTGGCTCGCAATACAGCTTCAACTCGCTTTGGCATGGATACCACAAGTCCTTCGTAGATGGCCAGACGTCCATTGTACCAGATGTTTAAACAACGGTTACGCAAATCCGAGATATTGCGAATTGGTGGCTTTTGAACTCTGAGATGCCGTCCCATGACATCCCAAATGTGAACTATCGGATTGAGATCCGGTGAGTTAGGCAGGCTTATTAATATTAGCATCATGTTCCTGGAACCACTCCAACATAATTTTAGCCTTGTGACACGGGGCGTTGTCCTGCTGGAGCATTCCATTTCCATTTGGAAAAACAGAGGCCATGTAAGGGTGCAACTGGTCCTCAATGATGATCAGATACCCTGTAGCATTCATGGTCTTGTCTACCACAACCACGAGTACCAGAGACGCTCAAAAGAGAACGTCCCCCAAAGTATAATACCGCCACATTCGGCCTGTGTATGATCTACTGTACATTGAGAGAACAATTGTTTGCCAGGAAGACGGTGTATCCTGACACGGCCTTGGTGTGATGAATGACAAACCGTGATTCATCTGACCAGGCAACTCTCTCCCACTGATCCATGGACCAGTCGCGATGTTCCCGGGCCCAGCGTAGGCGCAGTTGGCGATGACGCTTGGTCAGCAAAGGCACACGAGTGGGACGTTTGCTGCGTAGCCCCATATCCAACAGTGTCCGCTGAACAGTGTGCTCCGATACTATTCTACTTGGCCCTGCATTGTATTGGGTTGTCAGCTGAGCCACTGTCTGGCTCCGGTTTTGCTTCACCATGCAAGACAGTCTCCGACGACCTTTTTCTTTGATAGCGTGTGGACGTCCAACACCATGTCGTCTACTGCTGGTTTCACCGTCATTCATCCACTTTGCATAAGTACTAACAACTGTAGATCGCGAACAACCCACGAGTCGTGTAGTTTCGGAAATACTTGTTCCGAGCCTTCGAGCCATTACAATCTGCCCTCTATCAAAACCACTTGGATCCGCAGCCTTTCCCCCCACACACAGTAGTAAGTGAAAGAATGATTCTTCAGACTCTGCAGCAGCAGTTAAATACCACTTCCATATGATCACGTGCCTTCCACGTCATCCAGACGAGTTCATTGAAAAATGTAGGGGTGGTCATAATGTTTTGGCTCTTGAGTTTATTTCTCTTGTGGGAAAGTATGGAATATAGAATAAAGTTCCAGAAATTGAATACTGCATGTAGCATATTGAATTGTTGGGAGTTTGAATTCAGGCGGCTTTAATCAGAAGTTTCTTTCATCTTTAGTCCCTCTGCGGTAAAATTTTGAACAAATCTCTCCTAAAACGCCTAAACTGGTTCCTCTATTATGAATGTACACATTTACCATGGGATAACATGTGCGCGTTATAATTTTTAGATGATTGTTTTATTAACTTATTTATTTACAACTCAGGTACATTCAAAGGTTGCTCCTTACAGTGGAATGTTATAGAATGTTAGAGAAGTTAGAAATGTTATATGAAGGGTAGATGTTATATGTATGTACCGCCCATTTCATCATAGTGGTTAGCTTAATCACCTGCCACGTTAGAGGCTGTGGTTCAAATCCAGAATAAGGTAGCATTGTCATTTGTGCTATCTCTTCACAAAGAACTGTGTTGATCGACAATGTGGGGATAAAAAATTGACATCAAATACAAAGAGCTATATATAGTATTGTTTAATGACGATGTAACCATGCATTGAGATAATTACATTAGTAGTATGTAAATGGTATGCCAAAGAAACAGAGATATTTCTGTTATATAAACATTCCATCACGAATTTATCGGGAATTAAATTTTATCGTTAAATCTGGGTTATTTGTATCATCCGGGCACAAAACCAAAAATAAAAAAAATCGGTACTTACCTTGTGGAAATGTCCTAAAAAGCAACTACACAAAAATAACCATAAAGAGAAACTATGCTTTTTATTCAGTAGCCAAAATATGTACTGCGAATAATTACACACACTAATTAATTCGAAATTTGAAAGTACTGGTGAAGAGATATTTGACTATTATATTGATTCTTAACTCGAAAATTTTCCTTTTCGACTTTATGAAGAGAAGAAAATATTGTGCAATTTACTTCATGCTGCATGAATGTTTTTTACAGTTTTCCAAATGCTTCAAAGCATTAGAAAAAGTAACAGGTTCACTAGGTGTTTTATTATAGATTTCTGTGTCAGAACCGTTATTCATTGATCCCGATAGCTCAACAATTACACTAACTTCAGTTGCATAGATAGACAGTCCGTCATCACATGTAACATAATTGTTAAAGTCTATCCCGAGAGCAATTTATAGAGAAAAAAACCATAAATATAACAAAAAAGAAAAAAGAAAGAAAACGAAAAAACATCGGCAATTTAAACAATTCATTAATTTGGGGTTTATTATTCGTTAAATAGGGGATTTTGCCTTTATTATTGTTAATTTTCATTAAAAATTTGTTGAATCGCGAAATGTATCAAATAAGGGTTCTTTAAATCGGGATACGACTGTAATAATAAATTGAGCCACTAAATATATTCGAAATTCTCCCAGTTTATATTTTATCTTGCTTTACCTCAATTTTCCCAGACATTAAATTTAAAACCAAAAATGTGCTGCATTTCTTCCACGCTTCTAAATTAAAGAATCTCTAGTTTTTGTATTTGTTATAAAGTATTTCTACTCGTAGCCTCCTTATTCTCTTTATAAACCACATGCCAACTCCCTCAGGGAAAAAATTAAACATCATTTCTATATTTATGCCATAGTATGCATTTATGTCGCCACAATTTTTTAACAAGCCACATAGAAACTCTGATTTCAAGCACTTTCTGTCGTGATTACCCTCTCATCAGGACGTCCTTTTGACAAATTAACAAATGCACATTTGTCTTTTGCCAGTGTAAGACGACTTTAAGATGAAAATAAACTATTTTTGATAAGTATCTAAGTGTTCTAGTAAACTGCCTTCCAGGACATGACTGCAATGAAGTTACGTTGCTACGTAAGGCTTGGAAAGTAAAAAAAAAAAGAATATTTCATATTTTGTGATGCATTTTGTCTCATATCCTTTGATTGATGAATAGTATTTTTTAATGGTTACATATTTAAATATGTATATACTTTATTATAAAATATAAAGATATATCACAGCTAACATTTAATACTCATCACCAGATGTTATCTAAAAAAATTGGAGAAAATGTTTCCCGCCTTATCCCTTTTACCGTAAAAATATTCGTGCTTATTGATCTGTCATGGGCAACATTAGACTATATCAATCACTTTAACTACTTTACGTATATCGTTAAGATTTTTCTCTTGCGAAATTTTCAGCCACAATGCTAATGGTGTTCTAGACTGTATTATTAAAGTCTTACCCTTAAGAATATAAGAGTCAGTTTTAATATACGTCTTCTAGCTCCGTAATTCCATAATCGCTAAGCGTATGTTTTGGAAATAAAATAAAACCCTTTAAAGTTTAGAATATTATATTGTTAGTGAAGGTAAGGAAATGATATTTCATTATATGCCCATCAATTATTCTTAAGTTTATGTACCTAAGCTATAACACGAAAATATCGATTACGAAGTGGAAATTTTCTATGATTCATACTTGTTTACCTAACTTTTATGGGTAATAAATAAAGCGTACCTAGTAAATACTGAAGGATTTAATGTACATTTTAAATGCTGTTTATAGATTAACGTTTATTAAGCATATTCACTGAATGTTGTCAAATATTCCTGCAGACATACATATTGCTTTAGAATCCAACAGACGACATTATGAAAAGAAAGTGTATGAGTAAATGCACATAATACAAATTTAATTTAGTGTTTTTGTGCATACTGGGTAATCTGGAACTTTGCATATGCTACATACTATTCATGATTTAAAGTGAATAGAAATTTTCTGATGCCAATTTTACCCAATGCATTGCAAATCGCCCAGTGGTATTTGTTACCCATTGGTGTTGGAATGTTCCTCACACAGATTTACAATTATGGAGTATGTTTTACAATTTTGAAAGAGGGATGTATCCTCAACTTAAATGAAATACCCTCTCAGATGTAAGGAGCAAAAATAATTTATCTGTTCTGTACCAATGCAGCATTCCATTACTATATAAGTGGAACGTGCAGCTGTACAGTCCCATAAACTGTTTCTCGAGTGATTTTGAGACTTTGATATATCGTAAAGTTCGGAACGTCCAGAGTGGTCTGTCACGTGTGTTTATACCTCTTGTGGCCAGGCCCTCATAAACTCAATCTCAAGGGGACTGTATGACGTTATAGAACCCATAAAGTTCGATCCAATAGCACTGCTCTTCAGATTTTGACATTACCCGAACAGTTATTGGATCATAAACTTTAAGTCATCTGGAAGCCCTTGAATTCCTTCTCTAAGTTATCCTTCAAACCACCTCAAGGGATAAGGTATATATTCAAGAACGGACAGATGAGAAGAGAGAGATGAGAGCTGAAACTTAACTGTTCATTTGTAGCTCCCGAGAGAGCTTAGGCCGAGGCCTGTTACTTACTTCTCTGTGTAAAAATTATGTTTAGTGTGTAGCTGTGTAGTGTGTGAGACGTCGAATAAATCTTAAATGTGTACGCTACCGACTCTTCATTTTCCATCTGACGTCTGTTTCATTCGACTACGTTACAGTTCTAAATAAAACTGACATCATTGTTCTCTAGTGGTTGCAGATTATATTTTCTTGAAAATTACAAAAACTTCGGTATAGCTAGTATTACATACCAATGACTTATACCAGGCTTGCTGAGATAACATAAGAAATAAGACACCCGATACAAATGAGCTAAGACTTATCCTTTTGCAGACTCTTTATTTTACAATTCTATTTTTGATGAAGAACACTCTGGTGAAACAAATAAAACAAATTAAGTATCAATATGGAGTCATCATATACTGCTGGAAATGTTGGAGCGACTCCCTCTGATGAAGTTATCCGTTCGCTCCGTCTTGGCCTGCTTTTTCTCTGATGGGTCCTTCAAATCTACCGAACAAATCCGATGACTACTGTTGCCAGAGCAAAAGACGACTGACCCATGTTACAAATTCCTTTTGTCCAATGGGATCGATGGGTCACTGACGTCGCTTTCGTCCTTCGGTCAGTCTTCCAAGCTGGAGTTGTCCAGTAGTATAATTCATTGTTACCTTGACAAATAAAACCTATAATTTTCTGTTCAGGTAAACAAAATGGTAGATCACTTCTTGCCTCTGATGAAGTTATCCGTTCGCTCCGTCTTGGCCTGCTTTTCTTCTAAAGGAGTATCATTATTACAGCTAGATATTATCAAACTATTACTAAAGACAAAAAAACATTTTTTAAACCAAATTTATAGTTTTCATTACGTAATTTCCATTTCCTACATTATACTTTCAAAATAAAAATTTAAAACCAACTTTAAATTATACTTTATTAAAATAAATTTTACTTGTAAAATAAAATACGTATATACTAGAAATACCAAAAAAAAATTCTCTTAGTTATCTTATAATTAAAATATGAACGAACAATCTTTTTTATGTTTAATAACAATTTACTGTTTTTTTTTCTGCCTGCACCAGTTCAAATAAATCATCATTTTTCCACCGAATTTCTTTTCAGGTACTGGAAAAATATTCATTTATTCTTTTATCCCTAATGGATGGATGAAAAAAAACCCTTATATTAATCATAAAGGAAGTAATGAAACATAAGCACTTCATTGCAACGGATAAAAATAATTAAACTCTTGCTTTTAGAAAACAATTTCGTAATCTGAGTTCATTTTTTTTTCTTTTGGCCTCAAATTTTTTTCTCCTCTTTACGATCCATTCAATTCATTTCATTTGTCTCATTTTTTGTTAGTGCAACATGTCATCCAGATGTGTGCTATAATGTATTGAGCATTGTAATTAGACTTTTATGCCAGCAAAATAAAAAATAAATAGATGGGAACTGCACAATGGACAGATAATATGTCAGATGTTTATAAAATGAAAAAAAAATTTTCGAATTTTTGCGATTCAGAGCTTTAAAAGAGATTGTTAAACTGGCTTTTATAGATTTATGGTACTTTTTATAAAGTAATGGTACTTTTATGGTACTTTTTGATAAAGTAAATATTTCTCCCTACAATGCAGTTTAAAAGTGAATTATACTACTGGAAATCTGGGTAGCACACATCAGAACAAGATCATCAATTTTAACTGTAGAAAGTATTCGAAATCCTCCTCTCTAATAGCAGTCTATTATACCAAATATTAAAATATTGTTGTAAATGAACTCTATCTATTTATTTGCCTATCTATCTTTTAATAATTATAGAGTAAAAATTAATTAAAACAGTCATCAAATGTAGTAAATATTTCTTCATTAAAAACTAAATATAAGTGTTAAGGTGAAGTCCGACTGAGCATTTAAGCCTATCGCACGTATGAGAGAGTACCTGTGAGAAAATAAAAAATTGAAAAAAACTTATTCCTACTGATTTTTTTTTATTTTGAATATATATAAAGGTGTAAATAGGAAATAAAAATGCTAATCAGGTCATAATGCCAAAGGGATCATATTCAATCGAAGATCTAGCCAACATGGTGTCTTGGTCTTAAAAAGAAAATGGTGTTAGAACAGAAGATTTTGAGCTGCACACTCCTTTTTTGCTCTTTCTCTGATGGGGCCTCTCTCGAAAAAGGATCTCTCGAAAAAGTTTGTTTGACAGCATTGCCTGGGCCGAAGATGGCTACTCCAAGGCTAGCGAACCCTCTTGACCAATGGAGTCGAAGCAGAGTCACTCACTTCACTTTTGCCTCTAGGTCAGTTTCGCTCTGGCGTTGTAGAAGTGTAACTCTTTTTTGCAATAAGCATAAAAGTAAAACTAATTAATGAGATAGTTGAAGGTATTGTAGTTTTAAAAATTTGTTACTCTTGGATTCTAATTTTGTTCACATTATTCGTAAATCTCTTCGTGCTAGTTATAAATTATGATAAAACTATATAAATACAATATTATTTAATTAATTTATTGATTATTTACGTATATATAATTATATTTTAGGTGTATATTTTACAGTACTCACCCCTTTAAGTCTTACTCCTCCCTTTTATCTCTGAAACCACCAACCCCATTTTGGAAGGGCTCAACATCTACTAAAAGTGTGGACACCCTTGTTGAAAACCCACGATTTACTTTTTCAGCGGGATTTTAAAACCACGGGAAAAAGATTGTAGTGTACAAAATTCTAAAACATACAATTTTTGTACATTTATGGATTGTAAGCAATAACGTATCTAGACACACACAAATAAGACATGAAAAGTGAAAGCTTGGTTAATTACCGCATTAGAAAAAAGTGCTTCTATCCAGGCAATGTTTAAAATACATACTCAAAGTGGTGACCAGATGCTTTAATATATTCCTGGTGGCATAAAGAATGTAATTGACAAACAGTTTGAAAAATGACAGGCATCTCGCACACGGTTGCAGTTTCAATGAATAAGTAATTAGAAAGTTCTCTAAGTGAGTGAACTGGAGTCTTGCAAAAGATGGCCATCATTTGCCCACAACACTTTTATTTTCATGTTTAAGTTTTTTAATGCTTATCCTCAAACGTGTCACTTTCTATACTCAATAAAAAGGCCAGAAACTTTAATAATGTTACGAATTTCGCAAGTTGGCATGTATTTTTGTAGTATACTGTGTATTATAATGGGTAAATCATGTATTTGGCGAGATATTGGCTCGGAGGTGATGTTTTTGGCGACTAATTTTTGGTGCCAAATTTGGCGATTTATCGCCAAACGATTTGGCAACTTTCTTGGCGACCGTTTGTACTAGTACTTTCTAGAATATTCCAGTTTCTCCCGAGGATATAAATAGCCGATCCTGATCGAGGTTCAGTTCGCTGAGAAATTCGTAGAGGTAAAGACCTACGTTGGCGCTAAGAGTTATCGCCTGTGCTATAGCCATTCTCGCGGTGTTGGCTGCTGTATTCGTGTTTTCCCTGCTTACGAATAAAGTGCTGTTATTGCTGTCTTAATTCAAAGTCTACTCAATCCACGAACGCTACGCTTCATTAACAATACATTCTTGATAGCACATATAAAGTGATTGACAAGCAGTTTAAAAAATGACAAGCATCTCGCACACTCTTGCAGTTTCAATGAACAGTCAATAAACAAGTTCTATAACTGAGTCAATTTGAGTCTTACAAAATATACCATCAGGTTACCACAACGCTTTTATTTTCATTTTTAATTTTTTTATTCATCTGTACAAACGTGTCACTTTCTATACAAAAATTTTAACTTTAATAAATATACTGTGCCACCTCTGAAAGTTTGTCACATGAACTATAAAACCACCCTGTATAATATATATATATATATATATATATATATATATATACTCATGCGTATAATATATATATATATATATATATATATATATATAGCATATATATAGGGAGTAGATGTATATACACATACATATATGCAAAACATCTAAAACAATTGACACTTCACTAACATACTATTAAGTTCAAAAGGCACAGATGAATGGTTATATTAGTACACAGATGACACGTATATTTTTTAAAAGCATTATAGTCAGTTTCGTCCAAAAATCTGGTCGGCTTAAAGCTTTATAGTGCAGATCCAGACACAAAAGGAAGCTTACTCACAGATGGTCTTAATATAGATTACGAACGTGATGATGTGGCACATTTCACCTGTACAGTATTAAAAATGTCGAATCAGGGACTAATCCAACTCTCCACTATCTATTTCTTATATTGTGAATAAATTTAATCTCCCTATCAGTGAAAGATAAATTTTGAACTTCTGCTATTTTAAAGCATTAATTTATGTGTGAAACAATGTCAGCTGTTCTAAAATTTTTGGATTAAACATTGTTCAGTATTTCGTAACAGATTGATAAATATACGTAAAATAATTGTTTTGTTTCTATGCATGCAAACATTGCATTTCAATTAGCAAATCTGCTTACTGGAGTTTGTATTTGAAAATGATAGTTTGAAAAGTGTATTTGTAAAATAAATATTATATCTGCAAATACTTTCTGTAAATAAAGTGACATGAAATAACTGTAAGCAAGGATTATTTTATATTTTAAATGTAAAAATGTGCAAAAATATTTAAATGGATTAGGACAAACAAATCGTGTATATTTTAAGAAAACAAAGTAGTCTTGCCAGTTTTGGTGGCTGTTTTTAAATATACTAAATTCAAAGAACTATTACCTGTTTTGGGGATTAAATAATTAATATTTTTATTTTGTTTAATGTGTCATTCTATTATACATATATATATATGTATATATAATATATATATAATATATATATATATATATAATATATATATAAATTTAATTAAATATAATATAATTAAATAGTATATATATATAATATATATATATATATATATATATATATATATATATGTTATATATATATATAAGTTTATATAAATAAATCTATATATATATATATATATATATATATAATATAATAAAATATATATTTTTATATGTCAATTATATATATACAATAAAATCTTTTATATAATAATATATATAATAAATAAAAAGTATTTTTCTCAAAAGGTCATTCGATATATCGTAATACTATGCCAGATTATCATTAAACCTATTTAAAAAGATATTTTTTGAATATGTATTTGATATAGTATCCACTTAAACTTTATTTTTTGATAATTCAAAAAGAGTTTTCACTAGCATCTCAAAATTCTTACATATATGGAATCAATAAATATGCAATTAGATTAGAAATAGTAAAAGACTAGAGAATAAAAAATATTTTGGTTAAAATCTATTATATCTAAATATTACTGGTTAAAATCTATTTATAATCTATATTTGTGTACTAACATGTTTAAATAAAATATTTTAACAATGAATATAAAATTTCTCTTTCAGAGAAATATGTTTGTTTGAGTTGTATAATTATGATACTTACTATAAAACATACATAATGACAAAAATGTGCCATTAAAGAAGGAAAAAAATCATACTATCAAGAAAAATCCCCTATATAATAATAGCCTAAGTTATTTGTACGTCTGTCCTCCAATTTATGAAGCGGTTGGACGTAGAATGGATAGAGGCATCCATTCAAAGCGAATAAAGTTTACCTTCTCCTAAACTATCGATCCGATTCTAAAATAAATCTGTATAAATATGCTTCATATCACAGCAAACAATACTGTCGTCTTTAAAACGTTCGAAATCCAACCCTTCCCCCCTTTTCGAGAGTTTAATGCCATTATTTCAAGCCCTATTTTCCCCGGTTAAGAGCAGGCGATTCAATTTATCCATTTATCACATAATAAATAGGTAAAAAAATTTTCTAGCTTTATGACGTCATTTCTTTAATCATCTCATTCAATCATTTCTTATTTTAAACTATTTAAATATCGTCTACACTATTTTAATATCTTTTACCACTGAACTTAGATATTACGTAAATGATTTTCTTTTATATTTGGCTTAAATAATAGATTAGGTACATACGTGATAATTTTAAATTGAATCATCGATTATTTTTTGTTGCAATGAAACTTTTACCATCGGTATTAACAATAAATTCTTTTCATATAAGTCTAGGAGTCTATTTCACGGACTAATAAATATCTAACTTTTAATTTATATATATTTGGAAATTAAGAAGTTTGTTCTTTTGTGTGTTTGTTTATTATAAATAACCACAAGGTTGGACTAAATGAATTCAACGTGATTCTAAACTTCATTGGACTAAATTCATAGGATCGGGAAACTCTAGAAGAGTATGACGATAAATAAATTATTGAGAGTGAACCAGATAATTCTCAGCCAAAAAAACAAACCATTTTTTACTTGCCTCATTGGGCACTTAACAGTTCTGGAATATTAAAAATTTTACTAATACAGTCATATGATGGGCTATATGCTAGTATACTAAGAAACAAAAAAGGCGAAATTATATGTAATTTATTTTCATTGCTTCAAATTTATTATTTAAGTTTTATATCCATTTAAAGTGTGAATGTAGAACCTATTCATTCTTTTAATCTGTTAAAATAAAGATAGTCATTAAAAATTTGGAAACGTTTTACAAAGAAAGCTATTTTAATGTATTATTCCAAACTCTAATGTATTTAATTTAAAGTTTCTGGTTAAATAAATTATCTGTTTTAATGACATTCTATTTCTATAGGCATTGTGTGTAAGGAAATCTGGCAGAAGATGCAGTGAATAAAGCTAATTTATCACAGTTATAATTCATTGTATGGAAACTATGACGCGAAATATTATAACTGACGCATCTAAACACGATGTATTAGAGCTGTGATTTAGTTATAATCGGCATATATATGATAAGATAACGTGAAAGGCAATTTAGTTAAGCAAATTTGAGGTATAATAGGATGATTTATTGGGTATTGTTAAGTATAAATGAAAGCATTTAGTGAAGGATAACTTTTTCAGGAACTAAAATATTTCAATTAATCAGGTTTATTTTGTACAATTTCACCAGGCCTATCTATTTTTATACACTACGATTACGTGTATTAGAGAATTTTACACACAAATAGAAAAAAAATAACACATTATAAAATAGCGTGCTATTCTATAAATACCACAATCTTTTTCTTATTATCTACTGATATTCTCCC
>CM063504.1:128275976-128278476 GCA_032207245.1 Pardosa pseudoannulata
GGTTCTGATCCCAGTCCCAGATTAGAATCATGACACTAAATAAGAATGTACCTTTGTGGAGTTATTTATGAGTCCCTAAGGGACAGTGCCCAAATTGAAGAATTACAGTTTTCCCCATGTTTG
Organism: Pardosa pseudoannulata; assembly: GCA_032207245.1. NCBI lineage: Eukaryota > Metazoa > Arthropoda > Arachnida > Araneae > Lycosidae > Pardosa > Pardosa pseudoannulata. The sequence continues at coordinate 128,276,100 of CM063504.1, forward strand.
CAGTTTAAAGGCGGGGAAAGGATGACCAATGGATATATACAGCTCTGCTGATTGGAGGAAGACAAGTAAGAAAGGATAGAGATGAAAACAATATAAAAAAGAGAATATTAGTTGGAGATCAGAGTTCGGTAGTTGGAGTTCGACTGTAAGAGAACGTACTTGGAATTCGTGATTTGGAGAGCAGAGTTCGGGGACCAAGCCGCAGTTTCACAGAATCTCCCTAATTTTTTAATAGGCCCCAGTCCAGTGGTGGTACTGAAATCAGCATTGTCACCCCACCAATCGAGAGTAGACGCAAAGAGGTCTACATCCTTCCACCAACCCCAAATCTAAAGAGCTTCTTACCTTCGTGCACCCCTTGCACAACCCTGCAGATGCACATCCCTTTGCAGATCCACAAAGGTTCTTGTTAAAAAAATTTGAATTTGGAATTAGTTCCTCTCTCTTCTTTTTTACGTAAATGGTAGCATATGATTAATTTTGAATTTTGGATAAGGTAACACATAATAGAAAAATTGTAAAGGCAGTTTTTTTTAAGTTTGAATCCAATTTTTGTACATAGACTTACACATAATATAACAATACATATTCTTATTTTTATTTAAATTTATTAACTTTGTTATGTGTTTAATTAAGTGTATAATATTTATTTTAGCAACATTTTAATTAGCTTTTTGGTTTTTAAAAATTTGTCTGTAGTCTCTCAGAACCTGCGGTTGAATTTAAAACTTAAATAATCTACACAATGCATTTGGTTAGTCATAGACTAACCAAATATTAACCATTATATTTGTTCACAGGCAAAAATACCTAAATTTAATGAGAGCTACACGACAATAAGATCCTACAGACTATATATTTTCTAAACTTCAAAATACTATAGTTAAATCTGTTATGTATGCATATACAGTACAAAATTATTTCACTTTATTCAATACAATACAATGAACAATTGATATTACTGAAAAATAATTATTTAATTTCGAAGAATTAATATTGAACATCATCTATCATAAGGTAGACCTTTGTTGCATATTGACTAATATAAAAGCATTGGAATTATTCTTACACATAATAGTAGAAATTTATGAATCGTTTTCCAATACTAATTGTTGCTTCCCATTGTTATTTAATTACTTTTATCACATAACTCATCGTTAACAAATTTTCTTTAGAACGTATTAATCGTGAGATTTTCCGATATGTTTCTATACTTTTGTCTTTAATGAAATAATTAGGTATAAGTAATTAATTAGTGTTGCCCTTTTACTGACTTTAGTAGAGACAAGAATATGAAAGTTTATATTTTTAGTAAAAAAAGTTTATAAGCAAAATAAATATCTATAAAATTTTATTTAAGAATAAATTTTTTCCTTTTTTTTAAATGTGTCAATGATAAATATGGAAATTTAGTCAAAAACTATCTTGAAATTGTAAATGTTGCAGCTGAGGTAATTCTTGGTGACAAAAATGATCTGGTTTAGATTTTTGGAGTAATATGGTTCACTGGTTTTTTAGATGAGGTATAATGGGACTGGAACCTACTCCTTAAATCTTATTCAGTAGTTGTAAATTAAAAGCAAATGGATGAGAACATCCATGCTAGTATCGGGATTCGGACCCGAGAACTCTCGTACCGAAGAGTAGCACTCTCTTCATTTCACTGTCGTTAGGCCGTGATAAAGAAAATATATAGAACTAAAATGGGAAAAAGATTCTTTGTAATCACAGAATAGCTTTATAAGCAATATAAGCTTTGCACCCTCCGTAACTGCTTCGAATTCAAAGCTGGTAGTGAAGTAACTCTTTTAAGTTTTATAAACTTGAACGGAATTTAATTGAAAACTAAAAAAAAGTTTTTGTTTAACTTAAAAATAATTTATTATTTTGTGAATGAATAATAGTACTAAAACAAAGTTTCGATGTACGCTTTTCCAATTTCTCAGTGTTCCTCTTCAGTAGTATGCACATAGTATTAATTAAATTAAAAAATAAACTCTAATTAATAAATTATATATTTTTATAATAAAATAAACTTTAATTAATAAAATACAATCTTTAGTTTGTATTTTACTAATTAAAAAAATACAAACTAAAGATGTATTGATATTTCCCTTTAAAGTTCCCTTTAGAGGTTTCGAAAGTTTTTGTTCTGCTAACCGAGTCCACACATAAGTGAAAGTTGAATTCACAATATCAAATATTTTCATGTTTTCGGAGATAGTGTATACAAAATTCATGCAGTTGTAAGTTTTCGCGCATAAATTATATACTAAATTCCAACAACAGAGCTACTCTTTTTTTTCGATTTTTTAATTTACACATTAACACTGGACATAAACGTTATTACCATATTTAACATTTGGTATTAACAAAA
>CM063504.1:128283476-128288476 GCA_032207245.1 Pardosa pseudoannulata
AACACATGAGGTTCTCAGGACACTCGAGTTAACCACCCGAACTTTAAACATGGAAAGAATTTTTCTTGATCATCCTCCATTTTGAAGGTACCAAAGGTGATGGATTTAAAGGGGAAATGATGTGTTCGATGACCACTTTCTTTTTCTGTTGAAACGTTTGCAGATGTGAAGCTGTACGGATGCATGAAGATTGCTGTCCGAATTCCGGGAGTGATAGAATAATTAATTACTTGTAATTACTTTTAATTACTTGTGTCCTCGATTAGTTTTTGAATTTATTTTAATTTAATGAAGGAGTAAGATGACTTCATCTAACTTTATCAGCTATACTCTGCAAAAGAAATAAAAGTTAATTCTTCCAGAAATTCCAAAATTCCTCAAAATGCAGTATACACACACACACACACACACACACACATATATATATATATATATATATATATATATATATATATATATATATATATATAATATATATATATATAGAATATATATATATGTATATCTGTATTGTACATTCATGCCTCAAAAATATATGGGCTCCTTAATATAATTTCTAAAACCGCGGTATCTTTCACACTATAGAGTAATTCAATCGCATCAAAGCAGTATATATATGGCACAATAGTACAGATATATATATATATAATCACATTTGAAATGCAAACTAGGATTGCCTAGAGCTCTGTAGAATGATTCCATGAATAAATGCATGATATGAAATGTATATTAATGCGTCAAATAAAATTGCTAACTGCTGAAACTGCACATTTTAGAATGCAAAACATCTTTATTGGATCATAATAGAAGTGGGAATCTTACAACTTCGAAGACAAGCGAAGATCTCCTTTTAAAATATATGACAAACATATCTAAAACTGGGAAATCGAGTTTTAAACGAAAGCAAAATTTGCACTAAATGGATAATAAAACACATTATGACCAAATGCTTTTCTTGTGCCTCTAGGCGACATTTTATGCATAGTTTACAGTTGTAAAGCAACACTAATATATGATTTTCTATACTGACTGAGAGTACGGAGCTCTTGTTTTTTTGAAAGCTAGCAGAAAGTTGAGTAATATACGATTATTAGCTAAACAACTAATACGATACAGAATGGTATATGGTTTGTTTGCGCTTCTCGAAGGTGTATTACGTAAACTCGTATAGTTGGGAAGAAATCTTTATATGGTCCAACAAAGGTTTAAAAAACCTCAGAATTCAATGCAAAGTCCTGTAGTCAGGAGTCAGAGTTTATTAATAAATCTAATTTTACTCAAAAAATGAATCGAGGGATCGAAAGCAACAAGTCCTTTTATGACAAGACGATGCAGTCAAGTAATAAAATTGTATATCATCAGATACAGATTAAGCATTAAACACATTAGCCCTTTTTATCCAGACGGTACTTATAAGTACCGCTTCAATCAAACACCTATATATTCCTAATAAAGCCGTTTTTCCTGACGGTACTCACAAGGACATGAACGATGCAGTTCCTACAGCAGAAAAGAAATGATAGCACCAATCAGGAATCCTTACTATCCTATAAGGATAGTAATTATTTTATAATTGGTGTGCTGAATTCGAAGGTCATTTTGTGGTAGAGTTCATACACGTGTTGTTCAATTGAATAAATTTAGTAGTTTATTACCAGTTATTTGGTACTATTATTTTTTAGAGATTTCTGTACTTTGGAGGTAAGAATTTCATTTGTTTTAGTCATAATTTAATGTTTTATTTTCTATCATAGAGTCAAAAATATGTGTTGGTACTATAAAGTACCAGCTGCAAAATTAACTACTAAAATACAGTACAAATTAACTTTCTCCTTTCTGTGATTATTATTCATTAAAACTTATTTAATGATACAAAAATGTAGTAAGAAAGTTGATGGTAAATTAACTCAGCATATAAAATGTTAAAATATACTGATTCATCTTTATTTTCTATTGAGTAACTATTAAGTACCAATGATTTATACTAGGCCATGTTGAGATAACGCAAAGAGTTCAGACACCAGATACAAATGAGTGAAGACTTGTTTTATTTACAATTTTATTTTTCACAATCTGATGACGCACATAAAATATTCAATCTCAATATGGAGCCGTTGTAATATGGAAGCAAATATATCCAATCTCAATATGGAGTCGTTGGAATATGGAAGAAACTCCCGCTGATGACGCTTTCCTCATATGAACAACAAAAGATACTTGCTTTTTCTGCCTCTGCTGAAGTCCTCCTTTCGCTTCGTCTTTTTTCCGAAAGGGCCTTCAAATCTGCTGAGCAAAAATCCAAAGACTGCTGTTGACAAAGCCAAAGACGACTCACCCGCGTTAGCAACCTCTCTTGTCCGAAGGGGGAGGCGGTTACTGACATCGGCCTCGTCCCTCGGTTAATCTCCCGTGCTGGCGTTGTCCAGCAGTGTAAGTCATGCTACAACAACGAACCAACAAATTCTGATATTCTAGATGGTAACTACACACACACAGATTCAGGTCCGCCACTTAGGAGAATTTATGGAGAGAATAAAAAAATTGGAAACACTAATTTCCCTTTGGGCAAGGCAGTTCGTTAACTTTACGAATTTGATAAAAAAGGTTATGTCCTTCATAAAATGATGGATCTTCTCATATAAAATCAGCAAAAAGGATAAAAAAATCTAGGGCTTCATAGTAATTCATTCTAATAAAACAGTCTAAATATATTCTCTTTTAGAAAAAAAAATAATGTTATTTAAAATAATTTAATTTAATTTTTTTTCTACTGATAAATGCATTTTATAAATAGAATGGAGCAAAATGGCAGTTTTCACAAAGGCTGAATGATTTATGTTTGAAGTTCTTTATCTTCTAAATTACTTAACGTACAGACTTTTTTTATGTCGTTGCACTCTGTAAAATATTTTCTATGCACTACGTTATATTAACTATACTAAAAATGTAGTTAATCTTAAAGTTAACTCAAATAAAAGTTTTGACAATTTCGAAAAAATTGAAAATGTTCTGTTGATAGAAGAATTTTAAGAATACAAAAATAGACTGCTGGATATGACAAGCAGATTACGGAAATTCAATAGCTATCCTTTAGTTTACTTTATTTTGAAAATCATTTAAAAACATAAAAAAATGCAAATAAAATAAATCATCTTAACGTTGGATAAAAAAAAGGAAAAAATGGTCATCAAATGATATTTGCAAGGACTAAAGACAATATAGTATTTGATATTAAAATATTAGTATTGCCTTTTAAGTACTAAAATAAGAAAAAAGTACAAATTATTAATATCTGCTTTATGTTCAGGGTCTGATATCAGAATTTCAAAAAATTTAAACAGTTTAAAAGAAACACCAAATTATATAGTATAACAGGTTGGTTTAAAACAATAATTGAGAGAAGTGTATATAATCAAATTTAAGACTATAACAATAATATTAAACTTCATGGATTCAGGATACTAAATCTGCTGTATCCCACTGATGAAAATTTGCTGAAGTTAAAAAAAAACTAACTGGCCAATAAAAATAAATAAAAATCCATGATTGGAAATTCGATTATATACGTTGAGATCTAATAGATATAGCCATCCACTCTGTAGGCTTCAAATGTAATTTCTGATGCTTGATTTTTTGTAGTTTACTGATGCCCATTCCATAGAGGCAATTTTAAATTTTTTCACAATTTTCTAATATCTTACTTACTGTCAGTTGCTATTGTTAATAAAAAATTCTCTGGGTTTCATAGTATCCGTTTATTTGAATATCTAGACTTGCTATCAACTTTATCTGTATAAAAGGAAATTTAACAGTTGAAAAATCTTTCACAAATGTCTATAGCCAGCAGCAAAATAATGTCTTTTCCTGACGCTGAACCACACCAGGGCATTAACACTACGATTTTCTGTGTGAGATATTTGCTTGAGGTAATGATTTCTTTGAACCTATTTAGAATGATGTAAGCAGATTGTATACAGCAGATGAATGGCTGTTTAATAGTACATTTGCTATTTGATAGTAGCTACACAATTTTTAACATTCGACACTATTGCATTCCCTACACACTTTGGAATCACACGAACACCACAATAAACTTATGCCACAATAATATTACAGTTAAAAACAAAGAGTTACGAAACAAAGAGTTACGGCTCAACAACGCCTGTGCGAAACTAACCTAGAGGCGAAAGCGAAGTGAGTGAAACTCCTTCGACCCCATTGGTCAAGAGGGGTTGCGAACCGCTGAGTAGCCATCTTCGGCCAAGTCAAAGCTGTCCAACGAACTTTTTTGGGAGATCTGCTGCCTACCGGAGAGGAAGAAGTAGTGTGGAGCTTAATTTCTTCTGCAACAGTTTTTACACCTTTTCTTTTTTACACCAAGAAGATATGTTTGGCATATGTTCGACCGAGTGTGGTTCCTTTAGTATAAAGGCCTACTTAGTATTTGTATTTCCTGATTACACATTTATTTATATTTAAAATAAACAAAATTTAACAGGAGGAATTAGTTTTTCTTTTCAGTTTTGTGTTTTCTCACAAGTACTCCACTTATACGTGCGGGTGAACTAGAAGCTCAGTCGGTCTCACCTTAATGCCTTACACAAATGCTTATGGTATATTCAATAATTTTAAAATGTTATAAAAATAAAATGATAATTTAACAATTATCCATTTCCCTTTCGTATTCTTAAAAAACTATTTTCCCAGGCACAAAATCTCAAAATTAAACGAAGTGCTCCGACTTGCATTCTTTGAACCTATTTCCCAAAGCTAGCTATAAAAATAAAAGCAAATATTCTGTTCATTTGCCACATTTTCTAGAGGTTCCCGCAGAATGGCTCACCTCATTCACTGATCTAAATTCCTTTTTACTGTTAAGAACGCTCAATAAGCTGCCGGTTTCTTGAGAATATTATCTGCGTCATTTAGCTGTGGAACCCAACTAGTAGTTTCATTTATCATTTCCATCTCTGCTGTTGCAAGAGTAACATGTCATTTTC
>CM063504.1:128308476-128333476 GCA_032207245.1 Pardosa pseudoannulata
AAATTTGAAATTTGTGACTCACTGCCACAACTTCCGATGTATAGATATATAACGAAAGGGAGATATTTTAACGCCTATGGAAATGTGGTATAAAACGAATTTGGTAGGTTTTGTCTGTACAGAAATTTTTAAAATATACAACTGTAGTTATAATCCTCGAGTCATATCTGTTGTTTTACATATCGATGCATATCTTCAATCTGAGTCATTATAGACTATACGGAATAAAATAAATATGAAGTTTAAACAACTTTTGAATAGTATAGCTTTTCCCGTTAATGGTTAGCTATCGTTTTAAATATCATAGGTTAGGTTTGGAGTGCTATGGTCTACTCTTTTGCAACACGAGGGCTAATGAGACCGGGACCTACAGCTTAAAGCCGATTCCTAGAGGCTACGAACATCCATGCCACTGTGGGTTTCGAACCCACGAACTCCAATCTCAAAGGCCAGCATCCTAACCAATCGGCCATGTATCCTTAAATATCATAGGATGCCACTTATAAAAACGTAAAAACTTCATTAAAAAGACTTTATTTGGTATTACATGTAAAATATGTACTGTAAAATGAAGTTTTCTAACAGATAGAGAAATTTGTCAGAATTTCAGTGTATGTTCCTGCCGAAAGTGTCAATTTTTTCCCCCATTTGAAAAATAATAAAGTATTGATCCGAATAGAAAATTTATAAAAAAGATAAATTATTTGAAAATTTTGTCTATTTTTTATAAAATTGCTCTTTACCCACTCTCTAAAGTAAAACTCGTTTTAAGAAACTAGAAAAAATTCAACAAGCTTTTATTAGCTGTATTTAAAATGAGATGCCAGATTTTAACGGGTTAAAAAAGTGGAAAATTCTATCAGAATTACGCAGATTTTAACTTAAATCCAAATACTTAAAGATTTCCGACTTCTGTAAATAAGTCGTTCATCGCATGAAATGACATCGATTTGGTGATATTAAACATTTTGCGTAGTGATACACGCATTATTAAACATGACATCTTGAGAGAGATGCGAAAACTTGTTTTAATTTAGTTCGCCCAAATGATATCCTGGTGTGTAATCAAGAAGACATCGATTTTCCAGTCAAGAGATTTCATATTGTAATTTATTAGAAGCAATGAATTCAAAGTATGGTGGTCAATTTGAATTATTATTGGATTTACCAAAGGTTATTTTAATTGAATTTTCAATACTGAAATGCAACCTGTTATTTAGGAATCCAGAATTATTTAAGCACAAATAATAATTTAATTAAATTATAGTATGACGATTTTTCCATTTCAGTTTTCTTATTTAACCTGTTTATTTCATTAAGTATTTTTATATATTGCATATATGAATCTAAACATGATTAATAAAATTGTATAAATTACCATCTTAAATATGGATGTAGTTACTCTGTTAGGAATAAAAAAATGAAGAGAACAATGTGAATTCGGCATTTTAAATATTAGTTTTATTTACAATGCCGAAGCTGTTTTCGGGTTGTATTTAAATTTACATATCTGTATTAAACAGAAAAAAAAATAATAAACTGGTTGGTTTTTATTGTTAAAGAAATGAATTATTTAATCAAATTTGAATTGATAATTATTGCAATATTTTATTCTGTGTACATTTTAAATATTTAGTTTTATTAACAAAATTTTTTTTACCTAGTTCCGTGGGAATAAATAAATTAATTAAAGCTACAATAGGGTTTTATAACTTCGAAGAAAAAAAGGGACAATTGTGTATTTTTCCTTCTAATGTTGTACTTCCACGTGACTGATGATATTAAAAACTTTCTGTTTAGAGTTCCTAAAATAACTCATATAAATTCATAAAAAATAATTAATTTTTACAAGACTTTTATTCCTAAATCAAATTTACTTTTTAAAATTTTAACTAATTATATAAAAGAAAATTGAGAATTCTTTTATCATTTTTTAAAATATTTAAAATTGTTTAAGATATTTATAAACCTAATTCATTTACAAGTATTATTGAAAATATAATACAATATTGTGCTAAATTTCCCGTTAAAGAATCGGCTTTAAGCAGTAGGTCCTGGGTTTATTAGCCCTCTTGTAGCAAAACAGTAGACCGGCCGCACATGGTGAAAACTATCTTCTAGAATGTAGTATGTGAATTATTAATGCAGCAATGAGATGTGTAAACTTTACAAAGTTAAAATATTTTATACCAGGTGATAAAAAAAAGTCCGTATAAACTTTAAAAATTTATAATGACCGGGAAAATAACCAAAATAAAAAACGGTTGGCAGGGTTAGTATCGCCAATTCATTGGTTTTTTTACACAGTAAAAACAGCCAACAGATGGCGCTGGTACGAGCGACTTCGGTGGCAATATCCAAATGAGACTGTTATAAGAAATTGCGCTCCTATAAATACACAACTAGTTCACTGATGTAAACCATGTATGCGAATAAGGATGCTGAAAGCTTTGGGTGCAAGAGATGCGCTATTTACCGTCACGTTTATGCAAGATTAAGATACTAGTCACACTGCTAATTCAGTCGAGGATTTCTTGATTCAGACATTCGGGGAAGACAAAATTTATAGCAGGCATTTCAGGTTGCCATGGCTTCCTCGATCTCCAGATTTGGCCGCGGCAGACTTTTGGTTGTGGAGCTATTTGAAGTCTCAGGTGTATCGATCCAATCCATCCAATCTCCTGAACTGAAAGATGCGATCCGCCGAGAGGTGTCTTGCATACAACCGGACCTGCTGTACTCTACAGTTGCTAGATTTGTGACTCGCATGCAGTGTTCGACTTGCAGTGTGTATCGATCTATTCCATCCAATCCCTCTGAACTGAAAGTTGCAATGCGCCGAGAAGTGTCTTGCATACAACTGGACCTGCTGTACTCTACCTTTGCTAGATTTGTGACTCACATGCAGTGTGTATCGATCCAATCCATCCAATCCCTCTGAACTGAAATATGTGATCCGCCTAGAGGTGTTTTACATACAACCGGACCTGCTGTACTCTACCGTTGCTAGATATGTGACTCGCATGCAGTGTGTTATCCCCTGTGGTGGAGGTCACGTGTAACACATACTGTTGTTATAATGAACGATTTGGAAGCATTCTGTTTCTTATTTGCGTTTCTTTTTCTTTGACTTGTGTACATCAGCGTCCTCTATCGACTTTCTTTGAGTTATTTTTTTCTGTTTTAATAAAAATTCCATGCCTTAACGATTCTAACCCTGCAAACCGTTTATTATTTTTTTTATTTTTCTGGTTATTATGAATTTTTAAAGTTTATACGGACTTTTTACTCATCCGGTAAATTTTTGTGTATACGTCAGTGGAGTAAAATATTTTCATTAACGAAGTACAATATTTTATACATTATTGTACACAAGTACGCAATATATACTTCAGTAAAAATAAGTTCAAACAAATATATTCAAATGTGTATTATACTTATCTGAATATATTTCTTACTAATATTTCTTATAAGTACATTTAAAATTATATTTAAAAGAATATTTGAAACTTCTTTTAAGACATCTTAGTTTTTATGCAATTTTTATCGTATAGAAATTTTTATTTTTTTCACCTACTTCAAATACTGTATTCATTTTTATAATTACATACTCACTTGAAAACCATTAGTGATCTCGTTAAAGTATTAATTAGGAACTAGTTGCAAAAAGGCCTCGAGGAATATAAAGAGATATTTTTTATTCTGAAATCGAATTCAACTGGCAAAGGTTCTAGAAGCTCTTTGATACAAAGTATTTACTGTGAAGTGTGTAGGATACTTTTTAAATAAATTTGAGTTAAAAGAAAGGCTTTTGTTCGCATTGCATTTTCTTTCTAAAGCACTCTATTTTAAACACAATTGAAAGACAGGCATTTAAACGAATAACTTTATTGAATTTTAAATATTTTAAATACATACAATACAATGAATGGATACATAACAAATTTATATAGTATAAAACATAACCATATTTGTTTCATAACTTTACACAATATTTTTTAATTTATATAAATGTATCATACAGTTTCATTTTTATATATTTATATCACAAGACAAAGCCATGCACTTCTAAAAGAAGACAGGCGCAGAAATGGAAAGATATGTAGAATAAGCGCAAATACAGTTATCCCTTACAGAAAAGGAAACAATGATATACCTGCTTATTCCGAAAAGTTTTGAAATAATAGGAATCGTAAAAATGCTCAAAAAAAATTTTTTTGAATATCCCATGAATATAAGCGCTAATACTCATGCATTATATTTTCCTGATTAAAATGTATTATAAATTTAAAAATCAAAATATGGATATTATTTAGGATAAAGACTAAAGCTATTTTGGACAGTGTATTGATTACAGCATAGTTTAGTATTAAGTTAATCTTTTAAAAATGAATTCTACACAATTATAAAATAAAATTTAATTTTTTTTTATCAAATTTTTCTTGCACTATCGAATCTATATAATACGCAATTTTTGCATACATTTTTCTTTTTTTAATAATAATTTATGTCAAAAATAATTCGCTGTCAAGTTAAATCTACTAAACAATAAGATTTATTTAAAAATTACTTTTCACTATAAATTGATAGTGCATTTTTGAGATTGCATTATGTCCATGTTATATTTACATATTCTCGTGTAAATATATTGATTTCTTAGTTTTGAAGACATTGTTCTGAGAATGTCTTTAAAACAATATAAATAAATTATATATAAATAAATTATATATAAATGTCAAGCAGTTTTAAATATTGGGAATTACTTTATAACATATTTTGATTTTTTGGTAAATTTCAATTTTTTTATTTTGTAGTTTGTTTCTTATATATATAATGTATGTCAAAATAATTCTCTGTCAAGTTAAATCTACTAAATAACAAGGTTTGTTTAAAAATTATTTTTCAGTATAAATTGATAGTGCATTTTTAAAATTGCATTCCGTCCATGTGTTTTTTATTTTCACAGATTCCCTTGTAAATATATTGATTTCTTAGTTTTGAAGACATTGTTCTGAGAATGTCTTTAAAACAATATAAATAAATTATATATAAATAACAAACAGTTTTAATTGGAAATTACTTAATAACATATTTTGATTTTTTGGTAAATTTCAACTATTTTATTTTGTAGTTTGTTTCTTATATGTACAATGTATGTCAAAAATAATTCGCTGTCAAGTTAAATCTACTAAACAATAAGATTTGTTTAAAAATTATATTTCAGTATAAATTGATAGTGCATTTTTGAAATTGCATTACGTCCATGCTATATTTATAGATTCTCGTGTAAATATATTCATTTCTTAGTTTTGAAAGACATTGTTCTGAGCATGTCTTTAAAACAATATAAATAAATTATATATAAATAACAAACAGTTTTAATTGGGAATTACTTAATAACATATTTTGATTTTTTTGGTAAATTTCAATTATTTTATTTTGTAGTTTGTATCTTATATGTATAATGTATGTCAAAAATAATTCGCTGTCAAGTTAAATCTACTAAACAATAAGGTTTGTTTAAAAATTATTTTTCAGTATAAATTGATAGTGCATTTTTGAAATTGCATTACGTCCATGTTATATTTACATATTCTCGTGTAAATATATTGATTTCTTAGTTCTGAAGATATTGTTCTGAAAATGTCTTTTAAACAATATAAATAAATTATATATAAATAACAAACAGTTTTAATTGGAAATTACTTAATAACATATTTTGATTTTTTGGTAAATTTCAACTATTTTATTTTGTAGTTTGTATCTTATATGTATAATGTATGTCAAAAATAATTCGATGTCAAGTTAAATCTACTAAACAATAAGATTTGTTTAAAAATTATTTTTCAGTAAAAATTGATAGTGCTTTCTTGAAACTGCATTCCGTCCATGTTTATTATTTTCACAGATTCTTGTGTAAATATATTGATTTCCTAGTAGTGAAGACATTGTTCAGAGAATGTCTTTAAAACAATATAAATAAATTATATATAAATAACAAACAGTATTAATTGGGAATCACTTAATAACATACTTTGATTTTTCGGTAAATTTAAATTATAATATTTTGTAGTTTGTTTCTTATATGTATAATGTACGCCAAATATAATTCGCTGTCAAGTTAAGTCTACTAAACAATAAGATTTATTTAAAACTTATTTTTCACTATAAATTGAAAGTGCATTTTTGAAATTGCATTCTGTCTATATTTATTATTTTCACAGATTGTCGTGTAAATATATTGATTTCTTAGTTCTGAAGACATTGTTCTGAGAATGTCTTTAAAACAATATAAATGAATTATATATAAATACATTATATATAAATAACAAACAGTTTTAATTGGGAATTACTTAATAACATATTTTGATTTTTCGATATATTTAAAATATTTTTTTATGTTGTTATTTTATATTTGTTTTTTATTTGTAAAATGCTTATTTTTATATGGAAAGACGTTGTGTAGATGTAAATACTTAATTTTGAATATTTTGGGGGATTTTAAATTCAGTCAAAAATGTAAGACACCTTTAAAAGGAAACTGAAATGCACAAAAAATATTGTCTAGGTCAACTTCTAGAAATATCCTATTAAAGTTATAATAATTACCAAAATTTACAATTTCGTATTTTACTTTGTAACTTGTCCTTTCGAAAATACAAGGGATAACTGTATTTTCCTCAAACATTCGTACAAACAATATGATATAATTACTTTGAGTGAAATGTTTTTTTAGTTAAATTGCACTAATATTTGAAAGCTCTATTGGGTAGTAAGAAATTTATTCTTTAATTTTATACCTTAGAGTCTAATTGACATTTATTTTGATATCACAACCGACATATTTCTCCAAGATAGTAACAATAAAAAATTATGTATGAAAAGAAAATAATTTGCGATACTACGAGTCAAATCAAATCAAATTTGAGTTTCCACGCTTTTCAGAGATGACTACAGGACCAACATGTATATTAATTGAATTGGAAATATAAATAATGCTTGTATTTTAGTAAAACGCAACGTCTATAGATTATTATGTAAAGAAACAGCAATAAGATTATACATATTTCTGATTTAAACCACCAAGGTTAGAAGAGAATGTATTAATGTAATAAACTCTATGTGAATCGAATGCATTCTGTACATTTTAGAGACTTCATAGAAAAAACGGAAATATTTTGTTGATGAGTACAACTACATGCATTTCGAAATTCAAGAAAATAGAGGACAATAGAGAAGTGTATAGGTATTTTAACTGGATAATTTCTTTTATATTTCCATCAAATATATTTAAAAAAAAAGTTTAAATTAATAAATGATTACACTGTTTAATCATGCAATACAATTATTTGGATAAATCAAATTATATAATTTATGTCTAATTTAACTAATCAAATACAATTATCTCTTCTCTTAACATGTGATTAAGAATTATCCAGATAGACATAAATAATTGCTTTCAACTAAGTTTTATAATTAATACATTTTATTAGTAATTTGTGAAATTTACGTCGAATTTTTAACCAATAAAATTATCTTTTATGAATATGTTGAGCATAGCGTATATATTTGATATATTAAAAACATTTAAGTGTAAATTTAATTTTTAATTTTTATAATGAAAATACGTTAAGAACTTGTTTATTTTATAATACTATTTTCTTAGAAACACACTTAATAGGATCTATGTCATAATATTCACAATTTTAAAATATTATTATTTTGTTACCATTTGACAATGGTAGTTAATAGGCAATGTATAGTTTTGTCTGACTCTATTTTCAGTAAAATTTCAATGATTGGTTCTTTTCCATTGAATAGCGTTATGGAAGTCAATTTTCCATCATCCCTATTTCTTCTTGACACCCACAGTAACATTTTATCTTTATTCAATATTCTAGCAATATGTACGGTATTTAGTGTTCAGGGCAGACATTTAGAGAAACAAAGTGCATTATACGCACTGAGCAAAATACACTCAAGAGTCAAAACATTATGATCATCCCTACATTTTGCAATGAACTTGCCTGGATGACGTGGAAAGCACGTGATCAGGTGGAAGTGGTATTTAACTGCTGATGGAGTCTGAAGAATCATTCCATTGGTCCCCAATGCAGAGTTTCAATCCATGTAAAATTTACCTCTCGCTTGTGCATAGCGTATCTTACACTTAATCTTTTCTCTTCCTGTTTTTTTACTATTAAAAAAAAATTTAGAAATGAATTTCATTGGTTTGGTTTGGTTTGGTTTGGAGCGCTACGGTCTACTGTTTTTGCACACGAGGGCTAATGAGACCGGGACCTACTGCTTAAAGCCGATTCCGAACGGCTACGAACATCCATGCCATAGTGGGATTCGAACCCACGAACTCTGGTACCGACGATCAGCGCCCTAACCAATCATGAATTCCATTGGATAAGTAATAGGATGAATTCCATTGGTCCCCAATGCAGAGTTTCAATCCATGTAAAATTTACCTCTCGCTTGTGCATAGCGTATCTTACACTTAATCTTTTCTCTTCCTGTTTTTTACTATAAAAAAAATAAATAAAGAAAAATAAAAAAATAAAAAATAAAAAATTTTAAAAAATTTTAAAAAATGATGCTTGCATCGCTAGAAAAATTCTCTATCCCCTTTTTAAACTTCCTCTCTCCTCCTAGAAATCTTTTCCTTAATTATACGCACAAGTCATTTTAATCTTAAATCTTATTTTTAACTGTTAGGGCCCTTATTCCTAATATTTTTTCTCATTATATAAATGTTGTTGCAATTCAAAGATGGACACCTGGTAAAGAATCGAATATCTTCCAACAGGGGATTCGGCCTTCGGCCTAGGCACCCTGTTTGACCATCACTACTTGGTACTTGGAAGAATCATTCTTTCACTTACTTCTTTGTGATGGGAAAAGCTGCGGATCTAAGCGATTTTGATAAAGGGCAGATTGTAATGGCTCGAAGGCTCGGAACTAGTATTTCCGAAACTGAACGACTCGTGGATTGTTTGCGATATACAGTAGTTAGTACTTATGCAAAGTGGATGAATGACGATGAAACTTGTTTCGCAGGGTGAAGCAAAACCGGAGCCAGACAGTGGCTTAACTGACTATTCGCAATATATCGCAATATTTCGCTCAGCAATTTGCAATATCCCGGATTTGCGTAACCGTTGCTTAAACATCTGCTACAATCTGTCACTGGCCGTCTACTAAGGACTTGTTGCATCCATGCCAAGGCGGGTTGAAGCTGTGTTGCGCGCCAAAGGTTTGCCAACTCGTTATTGACAGGTGGTCACAATGTTTTGGCTGAGTGTATAGTAACTAATGATAAACTTTCGACATTAAACTATTTAACATATTTTATACTGAATGTAAAATGAATGTTTTAAACTATTCTATTACTCTATTTAATTACTAACAAAATTTATATAAAAGGTGCATTCACTGAAATAAGTAACATAAATTAGAGAGGAGTTATTTTGTATATAAACAATGCAATTCAAAGTTACTCCATACCTTACTGACAGATTACCATAATATACAAAAGCTAACACCTCTAATTTTTCAATTAGAAAATTTCCTAAATTTTTCTTCTACATACATATGATTCTTGTCTGTTAGTTAAATCTGATTAACTGCAGAAAAAATTTCTAAATGTAAACATTTTAGCATAAAAGACAGCGAACGGTTACTTTTTCAAAGAAATTTGAAATGCTATTTCTCGAAAGAAAATTTTGATCAGGTGGCAATGAACAAAATAGATTAGATTATGATAATTTCAAATCATGTATAGCTGACTATTATTTGGGATGAATATTTAATCTAATTTATTAGTAAAACTATTCTTTGATATTTTATGTATTACCTAGGAGTCTGAGTAGTTAGAGAAAAATTCATGAAGTCTTTAAAACGACTAAATTTATCTAGAAGTAAATTATTTATTTAAACATTACAGATGAAATTTAGTATTTAAATAATGCTTCTTAACATGTCTTTAAAAAATTCGTAAAATATTAGAAAAAAAAATTACTTTCAAATATCAGAATGTTACTTTATTTGTTTTAAATTATAACAAAAACACATAATTTGTGATTTTATGTGTTTCTAAGGCATCAATTTAATAATTCTTTTCGCTGAACTTTTTTTCAATAATAGCAATAATTTCAACAATTTATATTTACATGTCAGCTATAAAAATATTTTTCAATAACAAGCTTTGTTTAGACATTACCTATTCTGTCAGATAACAGGTACTTTTCAAAATCTTTAACTTTCGATTTAAATTTTCAGAAATATTAAAATAAATATTCATTGTTTTATTTAGCCTCGTTTCATCTTTGTAAGTTTTTTTCTTTTAGCCTTTGATTAAAGTAAGATTTATACTATTAGGTTGTTCAGAAAGTAATTTCGTTTTTTCAAGACAGAGGATTTAATTGTATTTTTTTTTTTTTGCACCCAACTTCCCATTTAAGCATTATAATTTTTATATGCTTTGAGAGTTCATATAGCAAGGCTTGTGTGTGAAAAATTCCAATTAATTCTACATAGTAGTTTTTGGTTGGTGCCCTTTTAAATATGGAAAGCGATAAGCAGCATTTTTGACATATATTACTGTTTTACTACAGAAAGGGTAAAAATGCTGCTCAAGTCAGAAAGAAATTGACCGATGTGTATGGAGAAGGTGTGTTGACAGTACGCCAGTGCCAGAACTGGTTTGCTAAATTTCGATCCGGCAATTTTGATGTCGAAGATTCATTACGTTCGGGAAGGCCGGTTGAAGCTAATAAAGACGTGATAAAGGCATTAGTTGATGCGAACTGTCAAATAACAACACGTGACATCGGATTGAGGTTTAAATTATCAAATTCAATAGTTTATGACCACCTGAAACGCCTGGAATTATCCTCGAAGCTCGATGCATGGGTTCCCCATGTTCTCACAGAGAGAAATCTGTGTCGCCGCATTGACGTCTGTGATTCGCTTCTCAAACGT
The DNA here is from genome assembly GCA_032207245.1 of Pardosa pseudoannulata. Lineage (NCBI taxonomy): Eukaryota > Metazoa > Arthropoda > Arachnida > Araneae > Lycosidae > Pardosa > Pardosa pseudoannulata. The sequence goes on from CM063504.1 coordinate 128,319,466, forward strand.
TACGAAAATGATCCGTTTTTGAAGCGCATCATCACTGGGGACGAAAAATAGGTTGTATACAACAACGTCAAACGCAAGAGGTCACGGAGCGAAAAAAATGAACAGACTGAAGCCATTTCCAAAGCCGATATTCAGCAAAAAAAGGTGACGCTGCCTGTTTGGTGGGATTTTAAAGAGGAATTGTTTTTTTTTTTTTTTTTTTTTTTTTTTTTATACCGGATAACCCAACGGTTAATACGGAATTCTACTGTCATCAGCTGGACAAACTGAATGATGCACTTCAACAGAAAAGGTTAGAACTAATCAACAGGAAATATGTAGTGTTTCACCAAGACAACGCGAGACCTCACACAAGTTTGGTCACTCGTCAAAAGCTTTTACAGCTTGAATGTGATACAATGCCACATCCAACATATTCTCCAGACCTGGCACCATCGGCTTATTATTTGTTCTGGTCACTCCAAAATGTTTTAGACGGTAAAACCTTCACCTCATTTGATTAGGTTAAAAACCACCTCGATCATTTTTTGCCAGCAAAGGCCAAAAATTTTATGAGCGTGGAATTATGCTACTACCAGAAAGATAGCAAAAGGTGTTGGACCAGAACGCCAATTCCACAAACGAAATAACGAAATTACTTTCCGAACCAATACAATATTTACCAAAGGATTTTAGCAGAAGAAAAAAAAATCTAGTGTAATCTATTTATTTTTACGTAATAGATTATTCTGGAGTGCGTGTTTGGCAGTAAAAATGTACGATAGTTCTTCCTGCTTGAAATAATATCTTAATATACTTTACAAATAAGTCTTGATTTTCTGTCATTTGATAGCATACATAAAAATATTTAAAGATTCAGAAAACACAAGAAAACCATTGTAAGAGACATGCAGAAAAAAATGCAGATAAAATTTATTGCAGTTCTGTGTGTCTTAGAACAAACAGACCTTACGTACAATAAATTATTAATAAATGTTTACTTTTATGTATTCATATACATATAGTATGTTACGAGTTTTCATTTAACACATTTGTAGTCAGCCATTATACATTTATGATGATTTTAACCTGAGTCCTTCCGGAGAAATACGTGAAAGAGAAAATAATTCCAAAAGAGAATGCTTGAGAACTTCGAACAAGTTGAGACAAACACTGCAGAACATTTATGCTAAGATTTAACTATACATCAATCATTCCGTACTCTTTCCTTAGAATAATGCCAAAACGAAGAAACAAAATTCGATATAAAGTAAATTTGTAGCGTATTTTCTTCAAATAGTCACTCTTTTCAGGCAATATTCATCTTCTTTTTTTACACGGACCCCCATATATATAAGTTTAACTATTCTATATTACAAAAAACCACATTACAAATCATTATCATTAATACATAAATGTAAAAGGCAGAGTACAACAAATATTACTTTTGTGCAATAAGTCATTCATAATTGTTTTATATTTCATATTTATATACAGTAATTTAATTGTTTTTGTAAGCTAATCAATAAATAAATGTTAGAATTTATTAATTGGTTTAATTAAGTAATGAATGTCTTATTACTTTTTAAATGAGAATGGCAATATGAGTTATATGCTTCATAGCAATGCTAGTTTTGGATTCATGTCATATTTAAAAAAAAATCAATGTTATTTCATGAAGTGATTTTGAAATAATGTGACTGGAAATGTAAAATCATTTGCATGAAAACTGTAAAAATATTCATTTATAAATACAAAATGATTTTTAAACCGGTTTATTTCACTACGTTTATACGCTACGAATCCATTAAGCAAAGTTTGTTAATAATCCTCTATGAGTAATTTAACTTCAAATAATATTACATTTTCTTCTTGATACATATTTAGCAGTTGTGACTTGTAGAATATTAAAAAATAATTCTATTTAATGACACTTTATGTAGATATATAATTATCATTGTTGCTCAATCCCAGTTTAGTTTGCTCGTCAAATTTTGGCGATCACAGTCATTTTTTGGCTCTTTTTTCCTGGAAAGCCTTTTAAGATTTTATAGAGGACTAAATCTAGGTACTATTATAAATTTAAATATGTTTTAGTAGAATAACTATTGGAATTATACAATTATTATAGCAGCTTTTGATAGCAGTTGGTTGGTGTCGCATAATATTAGGTTGGGGAAAAAGAAATCCATTATTTTTTTCGGTAGGTGGCTATAGTGATCAATATCTCGTAAAGTACCGATCAAACAATTTATGCTCAATAGCAAGGTGACATTTCTATCTAAAAAATGTTTTACTGTTTTTTGTTTGGTCCATTCAGTTCAGAGATGCAGGGTGTTAAAAATGGAAGTCAACAAAGAGAAAATACGGTACATTTTACAACTTTTCTTTGATAAAGGCAAAACTGCAAGACAGGTGGCTCAAATTGTGGATGGAGTTTATGGTGCCGATACTGTAACAGCTAATTACTTGCAATTTTCTTTTTTATCTCTTCCGTTTAGGCATTTTAATGTTAAAGATGCACCTCGCACAGGCAGGACCGTTGTCGAAAATGTCGATAAAATCACAGAAACAATCGAAGTTGATTGGCATGTTAGTAGTCGTAGCATTGCCCAGGAGCTAAATATTGACGCTAAAACAGTTTTAAACCATTTGCGCAAAGTTAGATTGAAAAAGAAATTCGATGTTCGGGTGCCACACCAATTACCACCAAAAACATGATGGATCGAATAACCGTCTACTAAGCCTTCGCCAAACGGAATGAAATCGACCCATTTGTTAAACGAATGGTCACTGGGGATGAGAAATGGGTCAAAAACAATAATATTGGGGCGCAAACGATCGTGGTCAAAGCGCGGTAAACAGCTCAAACGGTGGACAAAATAGGACTACTGGCGTGGAAGGTTCTACTGTGTATTTGATGGGACTGAAAGGGAATAATTTATTATTAGTTGCTTCCATATGGCCAAACATAAATTCAGATCTCTACTGTTAACAACTGGACCGTTTGAAGCTAGAGATTGACAAGAAATGGCCAGAATTAGCCAAAGAAGAGGTGTTGTGTTCCATCAGGACAATACCAGGCCACACACTTCCGTAGTGACTCGCCAAAAAATCAGGGAACTTGGTTGGGAAGTTTTATTACATTTAGCATATAGTCCGAACCTGGAACCAAGCGATTACCACCTTTTTCTCGCATTGCAAAACTTCCTGATTGATAAGAAATTAGGATCAAGAGAAGATATTGAAAATCCATTACTACAGTTTTTCCCAATAAGGACCAAGACTTCTATGAGAGAGGCATTATGAAGCTACCTTTAAAATAGCAGCCAATTATACAACAAAGCGCTGCATATTTGACCCAAATCGAACAATCTGAAACGTTTTAAATAAAATCATTAATTTTACGCAAAAATAATGGATTTATTTTTCCCCATCCTAATATTAGAAACCTGCTAAGTTTCGATTCATAAAGTTCCTTTTACTAGTTATTTCTCAGAATGTTTTTTACATTTTCCCCAACTTGATATTTGGTCGTCAGTTTTTATTCTTTTTTTCTGAATAGTTAAGACACAACATTTAATTGTAAATCAATGTTTACTTTAGTACAAATTTCTAAAATGCAATCTATGTGATTTCTTTAAACTTTGATATGAAAAAGTAATCGAAATGCCATAATGAAACTTCACTTATTTATATATTGCTCAGTTTTACATCATTTATCCAAATATGCATTTAAATAATTCTAAAAAGTATTATATACAGCATTACATCATTTGGCGTCATTTTGGCGATCGTTTCAAGAAGTCGCCAAAAATTGGCCACTGGTCCACTAAACTGGGACTTGACCAATCATTACTCGAGAACCTGTCTCATCCCAGACACCGCAGCGTCGTTCATAATAGGCAATGATTTTACTACATACATTTCATATAATTTTTTATGAGTTAACAAGCAGATAGTTTAGATTTTACGAACACTCAAAATTTTTTTAACACAGTTTACATTATGAAAATAACCTGTACAATTAGCAATGAAAAGGAAACACAGCTCAGTCTGAGTCTTGGAGTCATCTGGTTTCGTTTGTTTGGTACTGAATTGTGCAAAAACGTTCAAAATCTGCTGCTTCTTTCTCTAATACATCTATTAGCGCTTGTGCTGATTTTCGTTCCACTGTAATTGAATTAAAAGGAAAGAATTTTACTAAATTTTTGACAAACGGAATAGTTACATATTCATGCATTCTTATATAATTTTTAACAGTAAATGAATGCCTGAAAGTATTGTAATTCTTAGAAAATTTAAAATACTTTCGCACAATTTTGCAAACATTGGATAGATATTCTAGCATTAAGTATATAAAAGCAGGAAATTAATATAGAATATTATGATGAAAAGCACAGCTAAAAAAACAAAAATGCAGAAATGTATATTAAGTTTTAACATAACGTATTTCATACTATACTTGCACAGGATTTCGAATATCATAAATGTCCACAGGCACCATTTCGATATAAAATATATAAAATAATTGTAATAACGAAATAATTGCAGGATTACTATTCAGAAGGGTTTAGTTTTAAGACTTTTTAATATTCTTTCATGCAATTCTTATATATCACTACCTTTTCTATCATAGTAATTCTAAGAAAACAATTTACTTAAAATTGTAAAAGGATATAAAACAATAATATTCATAAATATTAAAGCAAAAACAGTAATATTTGTGAGATTGCAATTTTTTAATCAATAATTATTTATTATTGTTTTTATGCATAATATTTTGTACATACCTCATTTGCAATGGATAAGAGTGATATTCAATTTTCATGTACATTTTCCTAAAACCATTCTCATGAAAGAAGCAAACAATTTTTAGATGCATTTAACCGTCTGATTGCTCAATTTTTTAAAAGAAACAGCTTCAAAAAGGGAGTATTTTTTTCATATTTTAAATCTATATATATTGGAGAATTGTAATACGCATCCAAATATTTTGTCTTTCTAAAAAAGAATTTTTATATTGATTTTTATCATGAGAAACTAAGCTTTCAGAAAAACTAATTTAAGATGTTATCACAGAGAAAATTTATTTTTTAATAAATTTCGTTTCAATTACAGTTAACTTCTATTTATTACATAATGCCTATAATTCTATTATTTAATATAACTATAGTTATATATATCTATTTATTACATAATTAAACATCTCATACTAATATAAAATATATTTTACTGGTTAAACAGTGAAAAGGCGGAATACGCTCTATAATAAAGGAAGAAACACTAGAAGTCCGCTAAATTAGCGGGATCAGCATACTTTTCTGCATTTGAGTTGCCCGTGGAAATCTCGGAATGAGCAGTCAGAGGGTTTAAGCTTTTCTATGAGTCATCGTTTCAAGTTATCTTCTTTGCATAAGATTCGGAAATAGAATGAAATTTTTTTAATGAGCAGATAAGCAAATATTATGTAACGAGACACTTAGACACAACAATTTTAGTGTAATTAATTCATTTCCTCTCTGAACCCAATAACACTGCATTCAAGGTCAAACAAATGGGAAATAGTACTTTGGGAAGTTTGTTTTACTAATGACATTCTCTTAGTGAATTATCTTTTGTTGAACGAAAGCTATACATAATTATAAATAGCTTTCGTTCAACAAAGGAATTATAAATTGCTTTGGTGTCAAAAAACACCAGAGAACGTTGTAGGTACATTTAAGTACATTTTCGACATCAACGGCCTTTTAGTGTTAATTTCATAACAGCTTAGTAAAATATTAACATTTTAGAAATATACAAACTAATTACATTAAATGGAAAATTGAAGAAGCCAATAATTCCATACTGTGTTATCTATAGAACTGGTTTCAAAATGATTGATTGATTTTTTTCTCATTCTTTGTATGATAGATGAATATAAATCATTGTGCAAAAGTAAGTATTTTGATTCGTCATCTAAAATGCTTAAAGGTAATTACGAAATAGATATGTGACATTTATTTTAGGTTATTGTGTTAATAAAAAATTTAAATTTAATATGTGAAAATTAAAATTACCGTAATTTCGAACGTATAGTCCCCTGACTATCTGTGTTTAAAAAGCACATTTCTTCAGCTCAGTACTATCTACTGGTTGTTCATTGCTCAATTCATCAAAATCGGAAGAAGGGAGGGGGGGAAGCATGTCGTGCGAACAGCCGATGATCAAATGTAAACAAAAGCACGACTCACGAGACGTCAAGAAAACATCATATTGTATCAGTAATAAACCATGAAAAAAGTACAACACATAAAGCAGAACGAATCAGTAGTTTCAAGTAGCGCAATCTTAAATTGTATCCTGGAGTACGGGAAAACATCAATAGTTGCTATTTACAGCTCCGATTAACAACACCGAGTGGATGGGTTCAAGATCGAAGGTTGAGGGTCGAAGCTCATTTCACCACGACGGTCACTCGTAACAGTGTTTCATTTTCAAAGTCTTGATTTGAGGTAATATTGGTCATTCATTATACCTTTAAAACATATTCACAGTTTTACTGCTGATTTCAAGCTGAAAGTAATTCAGCAGGTCGACATTCAGGTCGACAAGAAAGCAGTAAGAAATTGGCGCAAGCAAAAGAAAACCTTAAAAATATGAGATGAAAGCGATTCAATCATTGTGGGAAAATGTAATGGCCTGCATTAGAAGAGATTTACACAGCTGGGTTCTCGAAAAGGGAAATGTAGACCGCTTTGATTCTTCAGTTAAAATTCATCTCCGAGGCTATGGCAGAAGAAATGATTTCAAATTTTAAAGGTGGAATTAATTGAGTCTATTCCAGTTATTTGAGCACTCTACTGTACTTATTATTCTTAAAACGATTTAATATTGTCATAGTAAAATACATATTTTTTGCACGTATAGTCTGCGGATTATCTAGTGGTGCGGACTATCTGATGATTTCTGAAATTTTTTAAATAAAAAATCGAGCCTGCGGACTATAAGCGTGAAATTACCGTAAATAAAATTATAATAAGAATAAAATTAAATAATTAAAGTAATATACGTGTTGGATATAGTTCTCATTAATCTATTTCACCTATTATTTAATATGTAAAGTGTTTTATAATGAAACATTATTATCTTATCACAAACAATATAAAAATTCATTTAGATATCTAAGTTTCTTAAAAATTAAAAATAATTTTACATTGAATTATTAATTTGAAATTAAATCAAAATATAATTAAAAATAGCATTAAAAATTTCTTCTACACTGTGATATCAGAATATCTTCAATATATTAATTGATTCTATAGGTAATAAACATCCAATTCAATATAATATTTGGGCTTCCAACGAAAGATTGTGGGTTTGAATTCCGGCACTGCTATTGCGAAATTTTAATTACAATTGTCTTTCTGTTACTTTTAGAAATTACGAGAATTCTTTTCAATTAACTGAATTAATGTTACAGAATATTCAAATAATTTAAGATCAGTTATCTCAGTTCTCGTTTCAGTTAATTAAGTGTTTAGTGCGAAATAAAGATTTCTGCATTCATGCTATATGAGTTTCAGACTATATTCGCGAATAATAGAAATGTAACTGAGAATTAATTTCAGAAAAAGGTTTGGTTATCCTTTCCCTCCAACTACTGAAATTGCTCAACGTTTATTAATTAATCCAAATTTATAACATCTAACATCCTAGCATAACCACTAATTATATGTTATGAAAAATAATATTTAAAAATGTTTTTCTATACATTTTGAGAAAGCTGCTTAATTTATGTGTTGATTGGTCAAACGTTTTATTAGATAGATATTTAAAGAACAGAAGCTTACAAACCTTTAGTTAGTCTTCCTTGTAGTCTCTGATTTTCTTTTTTCAGGAACTGAATGGTGGCATCTTGCCTTCGCAACTAAAGAAGACAGAAATTGACTCATTAAATCACATTAAGGTATAAAGAAATCATTAAGGCTTGATCAGATCTTAGACGGTTACATTTTATTGGCAATTAACTGCCAGATAATTATAAACTAGTTAATAGGAAATTGGTCGTCAGCTTTGGATAGAATGACATACATTAAAAGTTGACAAATTTGAAACAAACTATTTTTATGTCGTTATTTTGTGGTCCCTTCTCTCTTATTAATTGGCTATGAAAAATATTATCAATTATTTGGGGGAGAGGTGTGGGTTAATTCACTTGTCTAACTAATTGAAATAATAATATATATTTATTTGGCATCTTTTACCTTTTAAGTAAGCAAACGTTAGTCTGCCTGAATACATTTCTTAAATTCGGTTGATTTTTAACTGCTATGAAAATCAGAGATATTTGAATTCATGAGTTATACATACTAGGGCAGTACGACAGATTTGTTTAACAAATACAATAAATGCTCAATTACAACTTTTCTTTTAACATTGTTTCCCATAAACTATAAATAATTGTATATAAATAAACCAGGTATATTCAAAAGGTTTTACTACAATAAATATTGTAAAAATGGCAATGCTTTTTAAATTAAAGTTTTTCTCGATGAAGCCATTTTCTAATCTCCCAGTAGTCAATTTTGTGGTTCTTTTCTAAATACTTTTCGTTTTCTCAAGGCTTACACAGTAGGAGGCGGGGGAGATTTTGAATGAGATGTGTTTATGAAGAAAGATATAGCTTGCGTAGTAAGTGTTGTAGGGTGTAACGATCCGTTACATGACCCGAAAGAAAGAAGAGACCAAGGGGTGACCTTAAAAGACCTTCGCAGTGGACACCTATCATTACCTGTAGGTAAACTCGTGGTCTGAACAAAGCCGTTCTGTACCGATTTCCGTCAACAAAACAGAGGTAGTGACTAAAGTGGAATTAAATTAAAAACTATCAGTACGTCGGAGACAGTGTGTCTATGTCTTTATAATATCTTTTGCCGTCAAGAGGCTCTGATAACAGTTATGAATCGAGTGACGGTTGGATAAACTGTTTCCCACATATGGAGCAAGTGAATGGTGCCTCTAATGTATTTATGATGGTTGGTTGGTTAACTTAAAGAAGAACTTCGGCCACATCTGAAAACACATCGACTGAGTCAGGCGGGACATTTGACCGCAAAATTGCGTCATCCTGTGTCTGGAAGATTTTTAAAGAATCACGCCAGGGGCAGCCGGGACCCCTAAATAAGAAGACTGGCTGAGAGGAGAATGGGCGGTTTTTTTGTGTGGAGCTCGGGAAGAATCCACTTGTTTCTCCGAATTACGAAAGCTGTTTTTCTCTTCAGAGACCGGCAGGGTCTCTGATTTCTACTAGGAAGTCAACCCTCAACTTCGGGATCTCATTTACACTAAGTTAATTTTTTTTTTACTTCGTGATTTTGAAGTAGATCGCTGAGAGTGACACTTACTTTCATTCTGGATTGTTTTGCATGCTTCCATTTCCAGCGAAATCTAGCGAGATACGTGCTCTGAGCGCTTTGAGCCTCCGTGTAGAAGACAACTGTTCTGGATCATCAGACCGTTAGATCATAGTGTCAGAGACCCGTACCTGCACTAATTTGCGAACCGTTTCCTGTATTCGAGAATTACCAGTTTCACTGTACCCAAGTGTTTATTTTTTATGCTTACCCCAGACCGATATTTCATAAGCAGTTGAGTTTCATTCATCCAGTATATAGGTGTACATAAATTATTCTCATGAATAAATCATTTAATCAAGGTTAAATCGATCTCCAACTTGTATCCTTGACGGCTTTAACTACCATATTCCAGTACGTCACAATGGTATAAAACAAAACTTTGACATATTTTTGCTTCTTTAATTTTTTTTATTGCGGACGTGTGTTTTAATATAAATAACTCCTGTCTTACCAAGTTATGGAGCCTCAAGACCTCTTGCTGAAGACGGGTCAAGCAGGTAACTTGTGTCTGATAAGCTTCTAAGCTCTTTTGCCTCCTAAAACATGAATAAGTATAAGTTTACTTCACCATTGATATAAATACAATAATACCGTTATTAATTAAATAGATTTTCTGAGATTTAACTAACAAGTCTTTTATTGAATGCGTATAGCACAAGTCCAATGAAAATCCTATTTTTTCAACAATCATTACTAAAATAATTTGTACTTTGTCTCAAATATTCATTTTTCCTTGAAATTACTTAAAAGAAAGGATTTTTGTTCTTCCAGTAAGGTTTTGTATTTACTTCCACCCAATTGTGAATTTGTGCATTTCCTCCGTTTTTTTATTTCAGTTTTTTAAATATTCTGTACCATTTTAAGTATTCTGTACCATTTAATAAAATGTTTCTTTATATTTTTACCAGCATTCCAAACGAATAAATCAAAATGCAGCATAAACGTACAAGGAATTCCATTTTTCTTATGTAATCCAATTTGGGGATAAAATTTCTTCGTTAGTCGAGGAATGCATCCATTGCTATGGTCTGTTAGAGCAGCAACAAATCAGTTGAAAATTGTTTATCATTTCTTTGGGTCGGACATAAAGAGAGAGCAAAATATTAGCGTTGAAATTATACATTGATATCATGAGATGATTTTAATATATCTTACCATTTTTCAATCTCTTCATCCATGGCTACCATAGCATCGCTGCTGTTCCATTCTTGAGTGCCAGGCAGGGGAGGATAATGACCTGTAAAATAAGATTTTTTTACAATGTGTTTAATTAAGCATTTTTTTAGGACAGTCGAAGAGGTGTCAGGCTTGGAAGCTTTTTAATTTAAAATAATATTTCACTAATATGATAAAACATGTAATTTTATGCAGTTTAATAGAAACACCCCATTGAAATTTCAGACAAAAATTTTCAATCAAATTTTATATTTGTTCTTTTTTAACACTACCTTCCTTAACCATGATACATTTAATCTTTAATTTTATATATTATATATAATGATTATGGATTATGGGCAGTAGGACTCTGTCTTTGGAAATAATTTTTGAATCCAGAACAATAACTATGATTTTATATAAAAATTATATGAAAGAATTTTTGTAAAATCAAATTTAAAAATTTTAAAATTGAAATTTCTAGACTTTTATTTTATACCCATGAAATTCTAAAAAATATAATTTGAGTATTAAAGTAAAATTTTTTCTATTACACATGTAAAAATAAAAGTAAAATAAGTTTTATTAAATTGTAAAATTAAATTGAGAAAACCCAAATCAATGATTGTGTAATAAAATTGTAAAATTAACATTTCATTTAAAGTTGCTTAATAATTTTAATTTTTTAAAAAAAATTTATTTTAAAAATTTAAATAAATATTTCTATATTTTTCATAATTTTATTTTTAAAATTTAAAAATATATATTTTTAATTTATATATTTATTTTAATATATTTTATGCAGTTATTATAAAAATTGAAATTTAAAACGGATAAATATGAAAATATGATATTTTGTATATATATATAAATAAATATATATATATATATTTTAAGTATATATATATATTTTTTTTTATATATATCTATATAGATATATAATATATTATATTTTTTTTATATATGTATGTTTTATATAGTATAATATTATATATATATATATTATATATATATTTAATTTATATATGAAATATATATATTTGATTTTTTATGAATATATATAGCATATATTTATATGTAAAAAAATATATATATATTATAATTATTTATATATATATTTATATTATATATATATATATATTATATATATATAATATATATATATGTTTAATTATATGTATATAATATATATATATATATATATATATATATATATATTTATATATATATATATATATATTATATATATATATATATATTATATATATATAATATATATATATATTATTATATGTATATATTATATTATATAAATATATATATATATATATATATATATATATATATATATATATATATATATATATATATATTATATTTTATATATATTATATATGTATATGTATAAATGTATATGTATATAATGTTTATATATTATTTATATATATATATATATATATATATATATATGTATATATATGTATATATATATGTATATGTATATTGTATATATGTATAGTATATATATATATATATATATATATATATATATATATATATATATATATATATATATATATATATATATATATATATATATTTATATATATTTGTGTGTGTATATATACACACTATGTAGTAGAAATAGACATCCATTTACCTGAAAAGTAACTTTTAAAATTTTCAATTTATAAACTAGTGTTTATGTCTAATAGAAGCTATCTAATTATTATTTTTATCCTGTTAACCTTATTATATGAATAAGTACGATGTATTTCATATTACAGCATGATATAGGTTATTTTTTTCTATTCTTCAATATTTTTAATAGTTTTTAAATTAAAAAAAAAACGTAAAATGTTATATAGATTTAAATGTTTATAACAGTTGCATATTTCAACACATGTTGCATGTTTCTAATTTATATACCTTACAGTTAAGTGAATTACATTTTTATATTTGGTGTTTGCTTTTTACGTTTTATAAAAATCATTTCTGTGAAGGACAAAATCAATTAGTTCTTTAAAACTAGAGTGTTATGAAATCACTTCTAAAAATTCAGTTTAAAAGAAATTAAACTTATTGTTTTTGATAAATCGAAAAAAGGCTGGGGTAATGGACATCAAATGTCTGGAATGTTACATCTTTCCTTAATATTTTCATTATTACAGGTAATATTTCTCTACGAGAATGTTAATTAAACATTGTTTAATGCTTTATACTGATAGCGGGCAAATACATTTTCATAGCAGTTTCATAGAATTTTATTCCGTGAGGCTGTTTCTGAAGCAGCAGCTAAGATAATTATTTAAAAGTGTGTTATATACAATATTTAGTATTGTTTGCTTGAATTTATATTTATGCTATTTTAGTAGATAAGATTCATCATACTAACTTCTTAACCAGTTAGAACTCACCCAGGGGGATATGCAATGAAATAACAACTTTTTAAAACTTCCAAGAATTTCATAGACGAAAATAATAAATCTCGAAATAATTATTTTAAGAGTACGCATTCTAGAAATTAGTACATTCTTTCGTTTTAAATCTAGATTCAACAAAAAGAAACTTACCATCAAAAGGCGGCAAATAGCAAAGCAGGTTACCCTTGGGACACCCGTCTATTTCAAGTTCTCTAGAAAGAAGTATACGAAGAGCAGTTATAGCGGTATAATGGGAAACGTGGCTTCATACATAGGAATTAACAAGACATTAATCTAACTAGTTATTACTGCGAGGAAAAAATGTAGTTAGAATAGAAATCTCACAGCAAATGATTGAACACAATATATTTTTATTTGCAGGAAGTTAGAAATATTTTAATTCGAAGGCAATCGTAATATCGTAAAAATATTTTTATATATTGTAGGTGAAACTAATATATTTAAAGAAGTAAGTAAGTTTATATCTAAAGCATTTATTGTAGTTATTACATATAAATTAACAAGACATTAATCCAACTAGTAATTATTGAGAGAAAAAAATGTAGTAAGATTAGAAATTTCACAGCAAATGATTTGAACCCAATATATTTTATTTTCAGGAAGTTAGAAATATTGTAATAAGTAAGGTTAGAAATCTCACAGAAAATAATTCGAACACAATATATTTTATTCGCATGAAGCTAGAAATATTTTAATTCGAAAACAATCATAATATTGTAAAAATATTTTTATATATTGCAGATGAAACTGATATAATTAAAGATGTATGTAGGTTTATATCTAAAGCATTTATTTTAGTTATTACATATGAATTAACAAGATATTAAACCAACTAGTTATTGTGATAAAAAAAATGTAGCAAGGTTAGATATCTCACAGAAAATGATTCGAACACAATTTATTTCATTTTCAGGAAGTTAGAAATATTTTAATAAGTAAGGTTAGATATTTAACAGAATATGATTCGAACACAATATATTTTATTTTCAGGAGGCTAGAAATATATTAATTTGAAGACAATCATAATATCAT
>CM063504.1:128340976-128365976 GCA_032207245.1 Pardosa pseudoannulata
ATATATACATATATATATATACATATATATATATATATATATAATACATATATATATATATACATATATATATATTTATATATATATAATATATATATATATATATATAATATATATATTATATATATATATATATATATATATATATATATATATACATATATGTATATATATATAATATATATATATATATATATATATATAATATATAATATATATATATATATATATATATATATATATATATGCATGTAAAAGAGTTAAATATAATAAAGGAAACAATAGGGCTAAAATACAATAATAACATACCTAAATCTGCTGTTTAAAATAAGATCGTCTGTGAAACTGTTTTTAAGGAAGAAGTTTACAGCTGTTGGATCAGCTCTCACAACCATAGCGTCATAAGGACCAACTTGAGAAGGACTTTTCAGTTTCTGGAACGAAGAAGAAAGTTTTTTTTAGTTTTTTAACTGCAACTAAACTACTTACGACGGTATATAAAAAGTATATTTCATAGGTATGCAACATTTATATAAAAGAGTATGGTGTACTTTTAGAATGGCATAGAAGGTTAGCATGCTAATTTAATTATAATTAGAAATATATGTGGTTAGTTATTCAATCTGATGCACTAAAGATGGTAATAGATGATACCATTTGCGGCATTAAACCTAATTATAAATATGGTCTATATCTAGCCGTAACCGAGTTAAAAGTTGGATGATACCTCAAGGCTAAAATAAATCTTATTTTTTTCAGTTTCTGAAGTACCAAAAAAATTTAGTATATAGTTTTAAATAAATATTGTCAGTTAATACCATTTTTCTCTATATATCTTGATTCATTTTTAATATATAAGGTTATTTTTAATATATTTTCAGATTTGTATATATATATATATATATATATATATATATATATATATATATATATATATATATAATTTTCCTGCTACAGTTGTTTAATGGATATGTCTACCTTACACACATACACATTTGCACTTTAGAAGTAAAGAAAACTCTGTCACAAATTAAAAATTTTAAAAATTTGGAGCACACATTAGACTTTTTTTTACAATATTAATTTAAACCTGATCATTTAAACTGAAGGACTTTAAAACGTCTCTGATGTTATGTAAAAGTTATATTATAAAATACTTGTAAATATATGGAAATAGTAGTTATTATAAGTTTATGCCTTAATGAGGGGGTCTTGTGTTAAATCTTTCAATTTTACGATACTGGGTAATTTTTAATCATATAATAGAGGAGAACATATTATACATGAACTTTCAAAAATATTTAATTTAAAAACTTCACCTAATGTTCCTTATTTCCGATGTACATATGTAAAATTCGATATACAGAATGAACGAGCTTCTCTATAAAGTGTAGACCAGTCGAAATATCAAGACGAAGAAGTTAAGAAATATTCTAATCTAAACTCACCTTTAATATAAACTTTCCAATTCCACATTTTCGGAATCTTTTTCGTACTGTTAATAAGGACAAGTACACAACCCTTGTACCCGGAATTCTAAAAATAAAAACAAAAATTAAAACTACATTATATTGTAGGAAAATACAATCGTTTCTTCACCATTTAAAACTTTTTCCCTACATAGCATTAACACACTTTGTTTACATTGTTTATCCTACAAATACTAGCATTCAGATTTATGGTTGTGAAAGAAAAAAGGAAATAACACGGTATGATTGATGTATAGTTAAATTTTAGCATAAATGTTCTGCAGTTTTTATCTCAACTTGTTCAAAGTTCTCATGCATTCTCTTTTGGAATTATTTTGCCTTTCACGTTTTTCTCCAGAAAAAAATGAGGTTAAAATCTGCATAAATGTATATGGCTGACTACAAATGTGTTAAATGAAAAACCGTAATACACTATATGTATATAAATACATAAATGTAAACATTTATGCATAATTTACTGTACGTAAAGCCTGTTTGTTCTAAGAATCACAGAACTGAAATAAGTTTTATCTTCATTTTTTTCTGCATGTGTATTTTTATGAATGCACACATATACATATATATTTTTTTACAAAATTCAATATTCTTAATACAAAATTAAAATCGTAATTAACTTGAAAAGGACAACAAAATAAGCAAAAGCAATTAGCTATTTTTAAGAACATTAAATATTTTCATTGGTGGTAAATAGAAATTTTAGTTCGACACAAAACTAAAGGTGGAAAAAGGTGCACATGTGTCTTATCCTCAATGTTATATCTCTATGAATTAAAAAAAAAATTGTTTATGAGTACTTTGCAATTGACATTTTTGCTTATATTTTGCCTTTTTTCCTTGACTTTAGCTATATAGATTTTGACAGTACTTCGATTAGAAAAAAGCTTTAAATAATTCATTATGTGTCTAAACTTGTATAAAAATAGCTGATATATTAAATTTTATTTCAAGCTTGACTGTGGCGAGCTATTCTGACAATGACATTTGATCAAGTTTTACACAATGTTTGAGATAAAAGTTACCTTCACAGGATTTTGTAGATTATCTTAAGATAAAATGTGAATGTGTAGTTGTTTTATTACATTTTCTTATATATTTATAAAGTTTGGGCAAAAAATATAAGAGTTTTATAGAAATTCATGTATAAATTGCTTATTAAAAGAAATTTATGTGTTCAAAAAATTTCTTTCCTTCTCCGTACGATTTGAAATGATCTTCTTTGGGATTATACTTTATAGATACAAATTCCTTTCTTGAAAAAAATGTTTTTAGGCCTAAAAATAAAGCACATAAAATCTCTGAAATAAATTGCTTATTAAAAGAAATATTTGTATTCAAAAGAATTTTCTTAACTTCCCCATACGACTTAAAATGATTTTCTTTGGGATTATATTTTATAGATACAAATTCACTTCTTAAAAATATTTTTAGACTTAAAAAAAAAACATAAAATCTCTGAAATAAATTGCTTATTAAAAGAAATTTCTCAACTTCTCCGTACTATTTTAAATGATTTCTTTGATTATATTCTGTAGATTCAAATTTATTTCTTAAAAACATATTTTAAGGATTAAAAATAAAGCACATAAAATCTCTGAAATAAATTGCTTATTAAAAGAAATTTATGTATTCAGAAGATATTTCCTAACTTCTCCGTACGACTTGAAATGATCTTCTTTGGGATTATATTCTATAGATACAAATTCATTTCTTGAAAAAAAAATTTTAGGTCTAAAAATAAAGCACATAAAATATCTGAAATAAATTAAATATTAAAAGAAATTTATGTATTCAAAAGAAGTTTCTTAACTTCTCCGTACGACTTGAAATGATCTTCTTTGGGATTATGTTCTATAGATACAAATTCATTTCTTGAAAAAAATATTTTTAGGCCTAAAAATAAAGCACATAAATTCTCTGAAACAGTACTTTTAAAGTATATTGTTAAAATCACGTTATCCTAAATTACAATTATAAGTAATCTCTAATTTTGTAAATACAGTACCCTATCACATTTACGACTATCAAGAGACTGGAGAAAACTGTGATGTAACTGAAAGTGCACTGCAATTGAGAAAATCCATATTTTAAGGAAATATACTTTATTAACCTCGTTATAGTTAATGCAGGGATAAGTGTTATATTGCTATCAGAAATTAAACTTACGGAATTTTAAAAGTAGAGTATAGTTGTAAAACCTGTAATGGACTATCATTAGAAAAGTTAAAAAAGTACGTATATTTTTTTCAATAGAATAGCATTTGAGAGTGAACTTTACCCCTGTATATTAGAATAAACATCATTTTTTAAATATCAACAATTGTAGTCTAAAATATTCTTTCACTAATCATGTCATACACTGTCTACCAATAAGTATTTGGACATCTGTGATAGAAAAGAAAAACTAACTTTATTCAAAATCAATAGTTGGTAGAGCCTCCACGAGAGGCAATTACAGCGTTAAACCTACGGGGTATATTGTCCACAACTCTTTGTATTACAGCTAGTGGTATTGTCTTCTACTCAGCTTGGAATAGACATTCAAGTTCTTTCACTGATTTTTGAAGGGAAGTGCACCCATTAATTTGGCTATTGAACTCGTTCCAGAGGTTCTCGATAGGGTTAAGGTCTGACCTCTGGGTAGGCCATTCCATTCTAAAAATTCCATTGGCACCATAACAATCCTTGGTTAATCTAGAAACATTACAACCTGCATTGTCGTCCTGAAAGAAATAGGGATCCAACCAGTAAAACTGCCACAACATTGGAAGCACTTTGTCATCCAAAACAGTAGCAGTAGGCATTGATGTTGAGCTTACCATGAATGGGAACCAAGGGTTCCAGTCCATACCAAGAAAAACACCCCCGGACCATAATTCCACCTCCGCCGAACTTGACTGTTGGCACAATGCATTCTGGTAGGAGATGTTTTCTAAGCAGATGCCAGACCTAGACTCTGCCTTCCGAACGGTAACCTTGATTCGTAGGGTGAACCTTGAATCGTCGCTCCAAAGAAGCTGTTTCCACTGATCTACGGTCCAATTTTGATGTGCTTTGCAACACATTAACTGAACAGCGAGGTTGTACATGGTGATCAAAGGCTTATGGGCAGCAGGACGACCATGAAAACCAATCACATGTGCTTCCTTAAGGATGGTATTTATTGAAAGAATACTCCGGAATGCCTGTTGGAACTCCTCGAGCAAGAGGGCCATAGGTTGGGTGCGGTTCTTCAGAATTTCTCTGGACAGCACTCGTCGGTCTCTATATCCAAGTTTCGTTAGTCTGGCGACTTGTGGCACATTCCGACAATCACTACTCACCTTCCACGTCTTAATCACATAGGCCACTGTCGATTTTGGGTACTTCAGATGGCTAGATATGTCCCTTAAGGATCGGCCACATTTGTGATACCCGATAATTATACCTTTCTCGAAATCAGAGAGCTCCGAACTGCGCGGCATCTTGTATGCTACTAATGCCGATGCTCTAACCTACACGATGTATACCGGCGGAGGCCGTGACGTACCTTAGGACTCCAGATATCGTCATTTGCATAGGTGTCCAATTACTTATTGGTAGACAATATATTATCATTACGTGGTCATCATCTTGAATTTTGTATATTCATATTAGAAAGTATACATTTTTCAATAAATATTTGTTTCAAAAAACACTATTGATTACTCAGTCATGGTATTTAGAGGTATTACATTAGCTCTAAATACAAATATAGCTAATGTAATAGCTCTAAATACCGTGTCTGAGTAATCAATAATATTTTTTCCTCATGTACTTGTTTTGTAATATAAAGTTTGAAAAACTATTTCATAAGTACATTAAAGAATGCTCTTACCTTTGAAATACAGATGATAGTATTAGAGTCTGAAACTCACTATTTCCGAAATATTTCGATGAATTAAGAAAAATTTCAAGTATGTGAAGCTTAGGATAAAAAAAAAACTTTTTTTAAGTTTGTAAGAAGATTTATAATTTTAGCAAGACATGAGATTGAACCGTGAGTTGAATTAAATTTTGTAAAAAGGAAAAATGAAAAAAAATCTGTTTTCATGTCTAGCGTGATTTTCTTTCGTAAGATAGATTAAATATTGTTGTATCGAAAACTTAAAAGTAATTTCTTGACTTTTTAGATTCTGTACCCTTAAAAAATATTCTTTTTTCATTTCTGGTTATATCACATATTTTTTTGCTGTTCGAGTTTTAAAAAGAAATGTCATTTTGATACATGTCAGAATACAATTTTTTCCTAGTCCAAATATTTATTCTTTAAAGTCTTATAAAAATCGTTAACATCACTTTATTCGTTGACTAAACACACACATATATAATATATATATATATAATGTATATATTATATATATATATATATAATATATATATATATATATATATATATAATATATACATATATATATATATATATATATATATATATATATATATATATATATATATATATATATATATATATATATATATACATATATATATATATATATTTATATATATATATATATATATATATATATATATATACATATATATATATATACATACATATATATACATATATATATACATATATATATATATATACATATATATATACATACATATATATATATATATATATATATAATATATACATATATATACATATATATATATATATATATATATATATACATATATATATATATATATATATATATATATATATATATATATATATATATATATATATATACATATATACATATATATATATACATATATATATACATATATATATAAATATATATATATATACATATATATATATATATATATATATATATATACATATATATATATATATATATATACACATATATTTATACATACATATATACACATATATACATATATATGCATATATATAACATATATATATATATATACATATATATACATACAATATATATACATATATATACAATATATACATATATATATATATATATATAATATATATATATATATATATATATATATATATATATATATATATAGTATATATAAGTGTGTGTGCGTGCGTTTGATGTATATATATGCATATGTATGCCTAAATACACACACTGTTCATACTGAGTGGTTTCTTCCATTCAATCTTGTTATTCAATTAATTTTTTTCTTGTGTTTCTTCATTTCATACAAAGTGAATCCTTTCATGTACTCATGTATTCATATATTCGTACACACTGTGTGTATGTGTTTGTGAATGTGTTTCTACAAATAGGAATACTTTCAAATTTAGATGTATTATTATTCATTTCTTGTTCGCAATAATTTCAGTACACCTGTCCTACTAACAGTATATTTTGACACTCTTCTTTAAATTTATTTATACTAAAAAATTCCCAAAATTCTTATTCTTCCTGAACGTAGCGATATCGTTTTCAATCGATTTTTAACTAAATAATGATTTCCTGAATACGTGTAGTTTGTCAAATTTAATTTACAAATTTCAAAGTTAATTATTTAGTCCTAAATCTTCGAGTACCAGTTTTAATATTTCCTCCTACTCTTAAATTTTAATTCTTACGCTAGACTAATGGAAAGCTTCCACGCGAAAGGTGTTCAAGCTTTGATAATGAACAGCCGGATTTTGCAGGAAATGAGGTTTAATTTTCGGTATTAAAGAAACGCATATTGTAAAAATATATATCATATACCCGATGGGATTACTAATTGAGGCTTTTAATCACTTTTCTTTATGAGAAAACATTTTTAAAACTTGTGTATGATGACCAATAATTTGCATATCATTGAAGGTTATCTAAAATTTACAAATTTTATGTTCAGTACTGTATTTAAATATGTAACATATAGTACACTATAAGGGTGCTTTAGGTACACTACATTTTATTTTTCACCCGAAACTATCTAAATATTAAACCCACTAATTTATAAAATCAATGCGACACTTTTCTGCCTAACATATGGATTTACGATATCTTTGGATCAAATATATATTTAATAAATTATTTAGATGTTTTTTCAAAGCTATAGTTCTCTTCAAAACTGTAATAAGTTCAGCAGAAAAATAAATAACAAATTAAACTAAAGTTTTTTCAAACAATTAATCAATTTCAAATATCAGTTAAGTGTAGAAAATCAGCTTAATCATAAATTTAAATAAATTAACAATTAATTTGCAATAGAAATTGTGTGCTATATGTATTCGGTATAAAAGTATCTGAGATTACAACAAAATATTTTGCAAATACTCTCATTTATGTTCATTGTACCTCTTACAGATCATTAAGTATATTGTAAAAACTTTACTTAGAGTACCAGCATATTCCACCATAGATGAAATGAAGTGGCAATTAATTGTCTGAATGAGTAATAAAGCATTAAAGATTCAGACTTTGTTGTCTTTCTGCAAAGAGTAACCATTATTCTATATGTTACTATCTGGGATTCCAAAGTTATTTTTACTTTACCTCTTACTAATAAGCAGTAATAAAAGTTATGTGAAATTAAGAAACAAATCAGAACAAAGTAGGGGAGATTTCGATGCTCTCCCTACAGTAGGCTACTAATACATTGTAACGATCCGTTACATGACCCGAGAAAAACCGAAGAATGTAAGGTGACCTTTCGCAGCGGACTATTTTGGTTACCGGTAAGTAAACACGCGTGGTCCGTTCAAAGCCGTTCGTGTAGTAACGTCTCAGGCACAATACCGATGCAGTCGCTTAGGCTGCGTTACATTAAGAACTGTCTGTAGGCCGGAGCCAGTGTGTCTGCGTCTTTATGATGTTTGCTACTGTCAAAGGACTCAAGTAATAATTATTAGTCTAGCGATGCTGTAGTGTACATCTGGGCCCGTTACCGGTGCCGCAAACAAATTTAAGTTGTTTTGGTCGGTTGACTTAAAGATGACCTTTCGGCCACATCTGGAAACGGGTCAGCTGATCCAGGCGGGGAGTTGGCCGCAAGATTCCGTCGCCCTAGGTTTGGAAGGTTCCGGAAGAATCACTTGAACGGAACCGGAACCCCTATAAAAGAAGATTGGCTGAGCCAAGAAGGGGGCTTTTTCTTGACAGTTTCTTTGGAGCCGTTTTGTGGAGCTCGAGAGGAGTCCACTCGTCTCTCCGATTGCCGTAATTTGCTTTGCTTTAGAACCGCCAGCTTCTCTGCTTTGCTAAGAAGTCGATTTTCGACTTTGGGATCTCATTCCCGTTATCTTAATATTTTTTCTACTTCGTGCATAGAAGTAGGTCTCTGAGAGTGACCCTTACTCTCATTTTGGATCGTTTTGCATCCTGAGTTTCCTCAACGAACTCCACCGTGATACGCTCTCTGAGCGTTTGAACCTCCGTGTGGAAGCCGACTGTACTGATCGTCATCCCGGAGTTTATAGTGTCAGCGTTTTGAACCGGGCACAAATTAGTGAAATGTTCCAGTGTTCGAGAACTAGCTTCACAGTACCCAAGTATTGTAATTGTGTTAATGTTATCTCAGCACGAGATCTCATAAGATTAAGAATCTCTACATAGCCATACATAATTATTCACTCGAATAAAGTATTTAATCCAGAGTAAACGGTTGTCCAGCCTGTATTATTGACAGCCTCTCCTACCCCTACTCCAGGACGTCACAATATGTAATTAGAATGTGCCAATTATCGATTACATTTCAAGGAAAGCTAT
Organism: Pardosa pseudoannulata; assembly: GCA_032207245.1. NCBI lineage: Eukaryota > Metazoa > Arthropoda > Arachnida > Araneae > Lycosidae > Pardosa > Pardosa pseudoannulata. The sequence goes on from CM063504.1 coordinate 128,350,185, forward strand.
ATTCGGGAATGAATTTTTTACCCCCATCACGGAATTTTTATCTATATTTCTATCGGAGATTCTAATTACTTTCAGCATCACTGAACTTGCTTATCCAAACTGGCAGGTTAAATATTCATAAATCCTGTACTAGAGAATCTACTATATCTCAGTCAGGAATCTTTTATATCTATGTCTACTGGGGAATAACAATTTGAGCATCTCTGAAATTGCAATTCCCAAACTGAGAGTTTGAGTTCTCGTGAAAGCTTTCACGAATGAACTATTTACTTTTCCTCTCGAGAATTATTCCTAGCATATATCTAAATTTGCACCGATGAGTGTTCTCAGTGCGTCCCTGCAAATATGAGTTCTAAACGCTACTATTGTAACTTGTAAATTATGTTATTCTACATATTCTTTTCGTTGGTTATTTGTTAATTTTACGTTTCATTTTATGTCTCTTGAAATCTTATGTATGTCTGTGAAGACCAAAATCTTATGTAAATATAGTAAATTTTGTTGAAGTATACACAGGTATAAAGTTATTAACCTTGGATAATGCCTCTTTTCAGATGTACCTGTAAACTAGGTCAATTTGTCACATATCTGAATTTGCACGGACCAGTTTTCTCACTGGTCTGTAAATATAGTAAATTTTGTTGAAGTCTGTAAAGGTGTAAATAAAGTTAATTATCTTGGATACAGTTTCTTCTTTTCAGTTGCACCTATAAACTAAGTCAATTCGTCACAATAAAACAAAAATGCTTGGTATTCAACTTGAAACATACTCTATAGTTTACTTTTATCTATGCACTATGATTTGATTTTCTGCAGATAAATCTCTATTATGGTGAAAAAATTGGGAAAATTCGTTAAAACCTTGCTATGTTACTTTTTCTCCTTATGATTTAATTAGAAATTTTAATTGGAAAAATTATGAATACATATGCAGGATAAAAAAAATTGTTTGCGTCATATCATATCACTTGATTTTATTTCCACTCTCTTAATTTACTTACACTCTCGTAGTATAAATAAAATATTGGAATCACCTTAAAATATTCGACTTCGAGGTTTTTATTGGTCTTTTTGTTTTTCAATTTCCTGAGTTCCGAAATTTCCATTCGTGTGTGTACGCATGCACAATTCAGTGTCTGTAGCCATTATACATCAACTACTTTTTAATTTGATGAAACCGAATTCAGAATATATACATAGTGTGAGAGTGCAGCTATGTTTAGGTTTGCGAAACTGATTTGTTCGCCACACACACACGTTGTGGGTTGAATGCCCAAGTTTTTTTCGCAACTCCAAGAAGATTGTGGTGTGGCCAGAGAAAATAAGTGCACTTAAACTTCACCAAGTTTTGGAGAATTGTGATTGGTCTCCAAGAGGCGATTCAGGACCATCTTTGGAGTCCCGGTCCTTCTGGGCAGAGCCGGAAAAGGACGCATTGTAAAAAGGACAATAGAACAACGAACAGGATAATGGAAAAAGTATAGGGTTACCTGAGTCAAAAGAAGGAAGGTAAAGAATGCAGCGTTCTCCTGGACATTGGCAATTTTTTTTTTAGGCTTAGCACGTGGAGTGCTCCTTTTACTTTTTAATTTTTATATATTTTTTTGCATATTTTCTTGTCGTTTCTTCTAATTTTGAACATTGTAATATAGAACAGTGGTATTATACTATAATTAAAAGCAATGTAAAACAACTTTGGGTTATCAATGTCTTCGAAATGACAATGCAATGTACTACACCACAATACATAGTAAAATTGTAATTTTTTAAAATCAAGTTTTGTGGTACTTCAGGTTACTATCCGGTTTTCGACGTTGTTATTTAACCCTTTAAAGGTCATCTACATAATTTTTTTGGAGTTTAATGAAATTAATTTTAATTTAGAATTTAATCTATGAGCCTTATAAATGCAAAATGTTTAAATATTTTTTACATTTCTTAGAGGGGTTTGCCTTAGAGGATACCATAAGAGGGATTGAATGGGGAGGGGGGGGTAAATTCACGAACACATCTCCTTGTACAGGGTGAACACAGTACTTTTTAAAATTTAATTTATATTCTAAGACCAATAAATAAGTGTTCTTAAAAAAGTATAATAAATAAATAGTTCAGCAATTTATATGTGTTATTTGAATAGATATTTTTGTTTGGGGTCATGAATGAAAAAATTTTGGTTTATTAACTAACCAGTTACAGAAAGTATAAATACATATATTTCAAAAGAAAAAAAAATAATTAAATACAGTAATAGCCTCAATTGTACGTTTGAAATATCAAAAACATAAAAATACCGAAAAAAAGCATATATTTCTCCAAAAATTGTAGAAAAAAATGTTTGAAAAGTCGTTTAGATGTGCAACCATTGTTCGGTAAAGGGTTAAGTTATTAAAATTACGTGTTATCGTAGCTTAAAGAACTATATCATTTCTGAAATAGAGTTGATATGTTTTGCATCAGCAAGAACAAATCATGACTAGCGACCATAATATCTATGAGCACACGAGAAAGTTAAGAAAAATTAATTCAGAATTTTTTATAGATAGACATGTAATTTTGTAAAGTAATAAAGTACAAAGACTAATAGATACAATATTCTAACAAAATGATTGAAAATAAATAAACTTTAACTCTTTGTAGAAAATGTGATTTTCTCTGTCCGTATAAATTTAAAATGTATTATCGTGTTCATCGTATCAATAGATTTCAAAAGTATGCGGTATTTTTGAAGCTGGAAATAAGGCTTGCATTTAAAGAAATTGTGTCCTCAGACCCCTTAAATTAAGATAAAAGCTTAAAAACCAAGAGTGACCAGTAAATAAAATATACTATGGAAATGAATAAGAAAATCAAACATGTTTCGAAGCTCGAGTAGCTTAGGATGTAAGAAAGAGAAAACCGCTGAGTTGAAGAAGGAAGTCATACTTGAGTGATTTCCTTTTTTAACTGTCCACTTTTGTAGATGTCTGTCAGTGAATTTCTTTCTACCGAAGAAGCTTTTTAAGATACAAAGCAAATGAATGCTTTTCCTAGTGTTTCTTATTTCTGCATTTTATATGTAGTCTTCTCATGTTTAGAATTCCCGAATCAAAATCTTCATTTTTAGTTTATAGCATGAAATTTAGTTTTTCTGTCTTCTAATGTATTTATTGTTGCTCGAAAATCGAGATTATATTTTCGCATGTTTTTCGTCCGTAAGTTATGAGAGTAAATATCATGATAGTATTTTCTTGATTCATCACCTGTTAATATTAAATTTTCTATATGTCAAAAGAAGAAAAATAATAGCAAAATATAAATTATTTGTAAAATTTAATACCGCTAATAAGTTTTTAGTTACTTTAATTAGGTGTTATTTCCATCTGAATAACAATTGAAAATATTTACTGAAATGTTAGAATATATTTGTTCAAACATGTAAATATGACAAAATTGTTTAATATACAAAAATAAAAAAAATATTGTTGATATCCAGTATTTTCTTCAAATAAAAAACTACAAATTAGTTAAAATTTAGTTATTTTTCAGATATTCATAGTAAGTGACCCGTACATGTCAGTTGAAAGATAAGGGCTGGCGATGCGAACTGTAGAGAATTTTCCTTAACGCTGTGCAATCGGAACCATCGTTAATTTTATTCCATAATGGTCTGCGTGACACCCGAACTTTATGATGGCTCAAGCATTGTGATTGTGAACTGACCGGCGAAAGATTGAATAGGAGCTTTGTGGTCCTACGTCGGCCAGACGCCAAGGGCTATACATTAACCTCGAAGGACGAAGGTCAAAGGAGGGGGTAAAGTTGACATCCCCTGCTAGCGAGGTTCAGGAGGGGGAGAGCAGTGGACAGTTGCTGCTGGACTCTTAGACTGGAAAGTCATCTTCTCTTTTATACATATCGTCCGACTGATGCGGCGAAGGTATTTTTCCGGATGCCTTAATTTGCTATTTATCTTTAATTTTCTATGCAAATAAATTTATTTGTTTTAATCGTCAAAGGATGATCTCATATCTTCGTCGCGTACTATCCACACATAACAGAAACTCACGCTAAGTCATGCTGGGCCGACTATGGTGTGATAAAAAGATAAAGTGTAACATCTCGCGACAGCTCGGTGTAGTATTTGTATTCCCAAAAAGAATTTAAAACTGCCTCTGTGAGAAATAAACCTATGATAGTTATCCTTTACAGTTACAGCTTTAATATACTAGGCCATAAGTTTTCCTTCACTAATAATCATGTGCATCTAATCAAATTGAAAATTAAACTTGAAAAATATTCAAAAATTGAACCTTTTACTATCATTTGGTAATGAATTTAAGAACTAATTTTGTTAATTATAAGTCTGACAAGAGAACAATATTCAACAAAACCTCGCTTAACACATTAATACCTATGGTTCCATTTTAGGGAATAGATTTTATACTTTTCTGGAATGCACTTTTTAATTTTAGAGAAGGTAGTTGAAATCATATAAAGTCTATGAAATATTTAACCATGTAATATAATTTATAAGTTTGTAATTTTTTAATCAATAAAATTTGATTTTTCGATCCTCGCACATATTTTTTATTCAGGTACGTCGGCTGAAGTCCTGAAAAATATATTAATCTAATGGTAAATATTAAGGGCAAAATAGTAATACCATTGAAAATATTGTCTCTTGTGCGTGTCTAAAATATTTATTGCAAAATTCACAGATGATGTGCTTTAAATTATATATTATAATTTTATTTTATACGTTAAAATTTTATACAAATGCACCCGGATTGTTTTAAATATTTGTGAAAATTAAAGAAAAATTATGTTTAAGTTAAATATTGAAAGTTATTATTATTAATAACTTTACCTTATGGTGAGATAAAAATTAGACTCCTGATAGGATAAAAGTTGTTAATAACCCTTTTAGCTCCCTCATATCTGTTGCATTTCAACATTTGTAATAATGTAGAAATAAGAAATTGCAAATAATTATTTCCCGTTCGAAAGCTGAATCATTTTAAAATTTTTACATTTAAGAGGTGTTCCAAGAGGACATAAGTTTGGGAAAGGCACAGTAAGTAATTTACTGGAGAGTCAAAAAGTGGTGATGATAGAATATTTTTAGCCAACATTTCCCCACTTGTGTGCCTTGAGGGTTTTGGAAAATAACTAAAGTCACTTAATATTTTTGTTCCTTTGTCTCCGCCAACAGGATATACGATTTTTTTTCAGAATATTAATATTTCAGAATATCGAGTTGGGATTTAAACTTGGACAAGTGTTCATTTCTTATATTGTTTAATGGTAAATTTTTCATCTGCGAGAATGTTGAGCAATTTTTTCAATCAGTGTTGAATCTTTGAACATTTTAAATAAATGTTATAGTTTAAGAAGTTGCAGATCGCGGTTATAAACATGGGTCGGTGTAATACTATTGATATTTTTAGAAATCGGTAAAAATTTAGAAGTACCAGTATAGTAAAATACAAAATCCTCTGCAATAAAAGTCACAAGATTTTGTGAAAATCAATTTACACTTCAGAACGTATTCGAATTAATTTCGTAATGATTTGTATTGTTTTATAGTTTTTTAAACAGAAGCCAGATATTCATAAATATTATCAACATGTAACTGAACTAAAACATTAGTTTGTCCTTTTGAAATGTTATTTGATATTAACTCAACATTTTATTTTAAATTTAACTGTCCTGCATTTTCATTTCATAAAGTTGTTTAAGTATGTGGAAAATAATTCACATATTTTTAGTGTTCCGTCGTAGATATAAGAGGTTGAGAAACCCTCTTTAAGGGGGTAATACGATTGTTAAATAGACAAAGAAATAGATTTTTTTTCGACAATATATATGTCAAAAAGAATTTAGTGGTGAATATTTTAAAACAATCATATAAAATACTGTAAAAAGTTTTCCAATATTGAGAGGAGCTATAAATAAAAACTTTTTAGATGTTTACTGTAAACAAATTTAACCTATAAAACTTTAACTTGATTTCTCTCACATTGAGTTTTTTTCATGTAACTCTCGTGTTAACACAAATTTGTTTTTTAAATGTTTTCATGATATTTTTATAGTTTATATACATTATAACTTTCATCCAATTGAAGCCAAATTTTCTTGTAAATTCCCCCCCCCCAATATATATATATATATATATATATATATATATATATATATATATATATATATATATATATATATATATATATATATATATATATATAATTATTATATATATATCATTTTTATATATATATTTAAAAATATATTATATTTATACATAAAAATTTTTTATATATTATATTTATAATATTTTGTATATGTATTATTAAATACATATAAGTATATTTTTTAACTTATATATATTATATTTTATATTATCATGCGATTTTTCATTATCATTTGTTATATATATGTTCTAAAAATGTTCTAACAAAAATAATTCTTTTTTGTTTCAAAAATGAATGAGATATACATGTAATGATAAAAATTTGTTCTAAATATGTTAAAATATTTGTTTGTAAAACGGGTAGATTTCAAGGTATGAGAAATCGAAAATAATAATTATTTTACATTTTTTCACTTTTAAAAGACGTACAACCACTTAATCTTTATGAATATCTCTGAGAACGTTTCAATTAGTTCATATATGCCATTAAAAAGGAGACTTGAACTTTCTTTCGATATCATTAATTTAACTGTATCGCATTTGAGACATATTATTGATTGTATGAAAATACTGCTTTGACATATCAAATACTGACGCTAGTTTTATGAATATTAGGACATATTCACGGAAGTTGTCAAAAAGAATCTAGAATTTTTGTCAAAAGAAAAAGAATCTAGAATTTATCAAACATCTTTTTATATCAATTTTCTAGTTTTCTATTCTATATGCATCTATCGAATTGAGCTGTTTTGAGATCTAAATTACTCTCCTAGCTGTCAAAAACTTAAAAATGAATCTGTTTGCTAAGTTTCGTTATTACACTCGAATAATAAATATAAATAAAAAATGCAATGTAGTCGTAAAAAGGAATGTGATCAGAATCTATTTATTGATTATGAAAATTTTAGAGTAAGTCTTGAAAGATCAATTTTGGGATAACGTCAGAGTGGTATACATATGGGTGTGCATACGTGAGTTATTGTTTATAAGCACAATAATTCTAAAAGAATAGACTATGTGATTGTCATTTTATATTGATTTTACAACACAATTATGCATATATATATCCATATTTTTGATACAATCTGGGTTTTGTAAAATGTGAGAATAGAATATATTAAGGAGAAGATCTCATTTACAAGACTATTTTGTAATCAGTTTTAGTCCTTTGTTACTCTTTTTATATTTTGTTAATTTAAGAATTTTTATAAAAACTAAATACTGTATATCTAGATTACATAAACACATTTTGGTTTGAAGCGCTACCGTCTACTTTTTGCAACACTAGAGCTAATGAGACCGGCACCTACAGTTTAAAGTCGATTACCAACGGCTACGAACATCCATACCACAGTGAGATTCTGGTACCAAAGACCAGCACACTAACTATTCGTCCATCGTTCGAACAATTACATTTTAAAGTATGTCTTCTAAAAAATTTACTCTATGTCCTAGATATAAATATTTATTACATTTTTAATAAAATATTCTTTAGCTTTTTTGTTTTTGAAAATGAAAACAAAAATATGCGCACAACGCACACATATTAAAATGGCACTCTGAAAAACACCATTATTTTTTATATTTTTGTAGAAAAGAAATTTATTAAACTCTTATTTTTTTCCATTTTTACATGATTATTAGTAAAATTTAGTATACTTCATCCTAAATAGTAGATAAAATAAAAAAAATTACGAAAAAATTAAGAAATAATGAATACACTTACTTAAAAAAGAAGAGATTATGCTACATTTAAAATTTTAAAAGTTCATATTTCTTAGTTTTGAAGTAATGTTGTTCACAAAGTTAACAATAGCAGTTTGAAGAAAAGCAATTTAAATTAAATATATTATCTACATTTGCTAATGATTTGTATTATACACTTGGTTAGAATTAGTGATTTAATTTATTTTAAAAAGCATTCCTTATACATTCCTCAATAATTCATGAGATAAATTAATAAATATGTTTGGAATTTTGAAGATCTTCTCACTTCAAATCACGTAGGTGGCACAACATCGAGTTAATAGGGACATTTGGCAGTGCAGTTAAAAATACCAACAAATTACAAGGCTGTGAATTACGTTCTGTGTATAACAGGCTTTCAAAGTGCATTAACAGAAATGCCAGTTTTCCTAGAAATAGAAATAGAAACATGAATAACGAACGAAGTAACAATTTAAATCTTTGCCTGATGTTAAACACTAATTCATTGGCTGCTAATGTGCCTAACATAGTGCTTATAATAAGTTAAATTTTCCATCTAATGAATTTATCATTGGACATCACAATTTTAAGATTAAATTCATTACTAGGAAGTATACCAGAAAATGGGTTGGAAAATATAATTTTTTAACTGCAAATATAGGTACCATGTCTTCAGTTTACCCAAAACAAGAAGGGTCTTGTTATGCTACAGAGTAAAAAGTTCTTTTGGATAAACAAACTCATAAAAGTCGATTGAGTTGGTGAAAACCATTTTTGAAGACTGCACAGATCGTAGGTATAATAAAATGTGATTAAAAACAATAATTTTATAAAAACGCACATAGAAATCTGCACAATATGTAGTGTAATACGGTTATCAGAAAAACGGCATTTAATCTTTTATTTCTAAGCTAGCCGTTATAGAAATCTGCATTTTTTTTAAGGATAGTAATTAATATATTTTTAAGACCTATCTTAATTGTTTAACAAAATTTACTAAATCTGCTAAGTGGTTATTGTATAACTTTAGAAGGAATTCAGACAGATATTTTATTTACATGGACTGCTTAGTTTACTGGTATTAAGCTGCAATACATTTACTAAAGGAAAACACGGAAAATAAATTTCTAGCCGTCTAGGACAATTCGTACATCAGAGATTTAAGTAATTTTTTCTTCTGTGACAAGATAAAGTTTGTTCAAAGATATTTAATTCAATATTTGGATAGTAGAAATGGTTTAAGAGTGTTCTATAAAAATAAATTTTATCAGCGTTTTTCAACCTTTCAGTATTTCAGATTCAAATTTAAACCAGAATATTCATCGTGTTGTACCCTTCTCATAGAATATTAATATATACAGCAATAATATAATTTAAGTACTTTGTAGAAGAATTGTATATGTAAGCTAAATTTAAATAAAAAAACTTAGAAAACTCATTTGTAATATCAAACTTTCCTTACAAAATAATTGTTCTAGAATACAAATTTTCAAGAGTTCTTATGATTATTAAATTGTTTTAAATTTAGTATTAAATATAAAATAACTGTTAAACACATTATAAAATACTGTTGCTATATCAGTGTATGCTAATAAATTATATATTATGCCAGAATGTATTTTGCTTTTTGCTTTCCAAAAATCAATCAACTTTAAATATGTTATGTTCTTGTGAAATCCTCGTTACCTCAATTTACTTTTATCACGTTTTGACTGTAAGGGGACATGACAATATTCATAAACACTTTCACATTCCTTACACAGGTTGTGAATATGTTGCAATATGGCTAGTACTACCTTATATAAGTGTGTGAAATAACCCCACACACTCAAGTCACAATGTCTTGGTTTTGTCAGCATGTGAGTCCATCCGATGGGTAGTTTTAATCAACTTATTGCATATCCTAGAATCCTTATTCTAAAGTTGAACATGAAGTTCTTACCTTCCCGTTTCCGACTCGTCTCCGGAGTCGCTGAAGACGTCTGAAAATGGCGATTCCACGTGCATCTCAGCCGGGTCTCCCCTGCTGCTGTCACTTTGTGGAGGTGGCGGAAGGTTCTTGTTTTTTGATGTGTGGATCAGAGGGCTCAATACTTTCTCGGGGCTGTTGTCTACGGGACGAAATCTGCAACATATTTCAGTTTTACAACATCTTATTTAGTATCATATGAAATAAATTTTGCAGATGAAGAACAAAAAAAAAAAAAATCTATTTTTCTCATATTTCAAGGAACTATAGTACACTTATATTAGTAATGATAATTAATTATAGTAGTGGATATTGTACAAATAATTACTTTAGCAGTTTTTTTATGACGCGGGGGCACTTGCCTATTGAGCATTCGCCCATACAATGTACCGGATTCGTTGACCATTTTATTATACCACATAGGTGGATAACATTACTCGTTAGAACAATAAAAATATACGAATTGATTTCTCATAATTTAGAAGCAGGGACCAAGCAAAAGAATCCCTGGCTTAATACGCCACTTGCAGATGAGTGGTATCGTTTGGTAATTTAGAAGATATTTTGATAAAGAAACTATTTAATGTTCTTCAGCAACCATTAATGAACATGGCAGATATTTGACTGGTTAGAGCCTCGATCCCACAACCCTCCAATTATGAGATTGATGTCTTTGTCGACTTAGCTTCAGCGGCTCGTTATATTTGTAGTGATTTTTTAAAATGAACACTCAAAAAAGTATGCTCATAATTGAAAAATCAAGTAAAAAAATTCTTTCTTGTTGAACACACATCAAAATTTCTGAACGAAAAGTACTGGGATTTCGAGTAGCTAATATACCGCTTATGTTTAGAAGTTGCATATTGCTATAGAAAGCTTATCTGAAGAAGATTTATTTTTTCATGGAACCCGTTAAAAACTATTATATTAAAATAAAAGTTTTTCACTTGTCTCTATTACACTCTTCTTTCTTTTTGTTTTCTTTTTTAATACTGTGTCGTTCAGTTCTAACCTGATGTATAATGTACAATATTAAAGAGGACTATATTTAAATTTTCTGGAAGCAACTAAAACGATGCTGTTTAGAGATCATTGTATTGTATTCTGGAAAGCGATCCTACTCCAAAAATCTACGAGCATCTATACCAGTAGTGGTCTTCAATCTAACTCTTCAGTGCTAAAATACAATGATCTATCTATTCGTATATAACTAAGATTCAAAATTTCGAGAAAACTTATTAAAAATAAAACATTTTTGGTGTCAAAAACTGTGCTTGGTTTGGATGACAATTAGGATAAATTGACAATAAAACAGAAAGAAAATAAATTATCAGAGCCAAGAATTAAAATTTACCTTAAAGCAAATGTAATTGCTCTATAAAGCTGAAAAGATATACTGGAAGAAAGCTAGAAAAGATGAACTTCAATTTCCCTTTAGCGAAGTATCATGGGTGTGATATGTATACCAAAACTTGTGAAATAAAATTCCGATATTTTAAGTAAATTACATGTGTGTATCACGCACGCCATCCAGAGTCGCTTATTTACTCTAAATTACTGTACAATATGCTACTGGTTTGCAGTCTGTCTTCATATGGGAGATCATGTTTCTCGTTTATTTCTTAGCTTATCACATTCAGAATACTTTGGTTTTCTCTTATTTTATTGCGTATTCTACATTAAATTAAAAAGGTAAGGTATTTTACCGTCAATACAAACAGGCTATCATAATAAATAGTAAAAGTTTTTTCTTTGTTTTACGGATCAGCTATATTCTTTTAAAAATAATTTAACCAAAGATGAATGTATCGCACGTTAAAAAGTTACGGAACGCATACTATTATATATAATGGAAATATTTGCTGTAAGGATTTTGTTACCGTAGTATTTGTAATGCTTGGCACGTAAGAAAGAAAACAAAGCTGTATAAAAGATAAATTTTGGAGAAATTAGGTTATTTTATGTGAAAAAACAACACTCTGCTGAAATCTCAGTATTGTGAGATCGTGATTCTCATTCATTCCGTAGAGTATTACATTCATTACATTCATCAATATTCCAATTCGCATCCAACACAAAATGTATTAGATAAGGTATATTACACGTGAGTACAAAGAGGCCAGAACAATAAATCGAAAAGTATATTGCTATTTTGTCTATTCAATACAGTATAGCTGAATAAGGCAATGTTTTCTTTTTGTTTGTCTTACAGAATATTCTTTTCCATATATTCTATTTGATGTCTAGTTTATCACATGGTACACGGATGAAGAACGAATACTAAAGTATAAATAAAGGGAATAATGGTATCGAGGCCTTTAAAACCCACATTTGGGATACTTTAGCAATGACATAGAAAGGAAAGAATTATCAAATATGAATATTAAAAAAAGTATTAGATGAAAAAGTGTACTAATTATCAGGAAATTAATAATATGAAGTACATTTCTGTTCGATAATGTACAAGGTGTAAAGTATTTTTATTTTGAAGTCTATATCTTTAATTTTAAATTATAAATATCCCAATGTGATGAAATATTATTAAATTATATATATCGCTATATAAAAGAGATGTAATTACCAATAGAAAAAATTATTATTTCATGCGTTAAATATGTTAATATTGTTGGTTGTATTATATAATCACTTATTCGGAAGTGCTGGCGTAAAACGTATACTTGGGTATTCAGTAAATTATTCAGTTTGCTTCAGTTTTCCACTTCACTAAACAAGGTGAAATTTAATAGAATTTTGAAAAAGTTAGAAATTGTAAAGCCCATGAATAAAAATAACGACAGCATATTACTCGTGCATCAGCGACAAATATTATAAACATATTTAAGTAGAATAGATTATAATCCCAATATAACAGATATATCTCAAGTAAAGTATACCGGGTGGTCTAAAAAAACTTCCCCTATATATGAGTTCATAGTGGCTAAACCGTTTAACCAATCGAAATGCAATTTTCTATACAGTTATTTGCATGTATGGGGGATATATTGTGATAATTTACAACAATAAGCCTCTCACAGTTACGGTTAAAGTGACATAATTTCGAAATTTTCGATCAGCAACACCCACTTTTTTCACGTACAAAGTGAACAGAGCATGGAAAACCTTAAATGACGTTGGGACGAGATACCTATGATGAAAATTGGCTTAAAACATTTGCAAAGAAGATCATCGTAAAGAACCAATCACAATAAAAGGGAAGGCTTATTGATACAATTTGCATTATTCACGGGGATAGGTAGTAGAAGCACCAACCACAGAACACTTTAGCAAAGCACTTCTTTTGGTATAAGCAGTGTGACATTATTTCTTCATGTTCGTGCTAATCTGTCTCGTTTCGTGCTAAGAAAATCACACTTTGAGGAAAACAACAACGTGAATTGCTCTTTTTTGCAAATGTTTTAAACCACCAATTTAAGTCATACGTGTCTCTTTCCAATGCCATTTAAGGTTTTTCCATGCTCTGATCAATTTGAACATGAAAAAAATTGGGTGTTGCCATTCGAAAATTTCAAAATTTTGTCCCTGTAACCGTAATTGTGAGAGATATGGTGTTTTAAACCATCAAAATCTGGACCCCATACATTCAAATAACTATATATAAATTTTTATCTCTATTTGTTGAACGGACCGGCTGCTAGGTATTCATATATAAGGGAAGTTTCTCTTACACTACCTGGTATACATATCCGTCAGTTACAATTTAATTTAGCATTTATAATTTTTGATTCCCAGGACTTGCTGGTCAATGAGAAGTCATACGTAGTTTGCAGTCACTTCATTATATAGAAAGAAGCAAGTCAAACTTGGAACTACAAGTATATTTGAGACTGTAAAAAGACATACTTCTCCGGCAGGAGCAGAGCAATTAATGACATTTGAGCACTCTTGAGTCACAAGGTTCACCCAACAGCGAGAGATGAGACGAATTCTCTCAAGAGAGAGCAGCTTAGTCAACGTTATGAATAGTGAAAGGAACTTAGATCATAGAAAAAGGGAATGATTTTATTGAGACAGCTGGAAAATATGGAGAGTGGACAGCAAATTAGCTTTTATTTCAGAGTTAGCATTGGGACACCACTAAAAATAATTTTAAGTTATCATATACTTCTTTAAGTAAGATATGAAGGGGCTAGAAAAATAGATATGAAAGACTGAGAAGAGGAAAACGAGTAACTTAAAGATATATTTTAAGTGTAATAATAATTTTGATATATTACACACACACACACACACACATATATATATATATATATATATGAATATATATATATGCATCTGTATATGTATATGTGTATATGTATATGTATATGTATATGTATATGTGTATATGTATATGTGTATATGTATATGTATATGTGTATATGTATATGTGTATATGTATATGTGTATATGTATATGTATATGTGTATATGTATATGTGTATATGTATATGTGTATATGTATATGTATATATATATGTACGTATATATATGTATATATGTATATATATGTATATATGTATATATGTACATATATGTATATATATGTATATATATATGTATATATATATATATATACATATACATGATTGGTTCTTTAAATTCATTAAAACTGATATACAGTTTAGAAATATTATTTTGTTTACCCTTATGACATATTTACTACGGTGATCTATAATGTTCTGATAGTAGGCCAAAGTAACATATAAATATATAGCTATTTAAATTTGCATATATTGAAAAAAGAACCTTCGTGATATTTTCACCATCATGAAAGATTTTGTTCCAAAATATGGGCAACTGGAGAATCCTCAGTACCTGCAAATCTTAAAACTATTGCTGTTGGAATCCAATCAAATGTAAGCATCTATGCGCAATTTTCATGCCTCAGAAATAAATATTTTCAAATATTGAAAACTGCTTTAATAACTTACGTTTTAATCAGTAATTTATCTACTCTAAATTACTAGAGCTTATTAAATTCTGTTTAAAAGTATCAAAAGAAGTACTCATCAATATCCCTTTTAGACTGAATAGCGAAATATTTCTTTTAAGAACATCTACATAGTAAGAGCTAGTCTCACCTTTCCAAATAATTATTGTTAGCTTTCGGGGTCCACGGTCGCCAAGAATCTTCATCTAAGTGTCCCTCTGTCAAGTTTGAGGTCGTAATAGTTGGCGTATTCCTATTGCTGGAAGTGTTGATTTGATTGGTCAGCTCTTTGTCTGGCGTCGACCTGGGTGACGACACGAGATCCCTCTGGTTTTGCTGCTCGTCGTAGGTCGTCCTCTCATTGTTCTCGTCGGAAGAGTGGGTTTCACTGTTGGTCATCGTCTTGTCTTTTGTCGAATCCCCATTTTGGTGGAGAGCTGGGTTGTTGTTGATTTCTGAAAAAGAGAGTGGAACACCTTATCAATATTTGATGAAATCTTTGCTAAAATTACTACTTGAATACTTTTTCAATGATTTTAAATACAATTATTACTGTAAGGGATTAACCATGACAAAAAAAGGCGTTGCTTTTTATTGGAGTAATCGATTTTCGTAGATAATGATTGAATTCAGGTAAATCAAAGAAATATATTGCATGGATTGTATCTTTTTCTCAGTCGAACACTCTCAGGATTCTCTTAAACCTCTATAAAATCTTTTTCATTGAAATACAGCATTGTGGACCGTTTCTCCAAAATGCTACCATGGAAATTACTATTACACTGAGTCTTTTCTACATTAAATGTGTCGGTTATCTTCCCTCCTTTAACAGTAAGAAAAAAATACAACAATAGATTTCATTGCACAAATAGATTTCATTGCATATGCATGAATCTAAATATCAGACAAATTGTTTTTGACTTCATTATTTAATCTAAAATCAATATCACCATCTTCCTAATCTAGTTATATAAAGTTATTTTCTTCTGATGTGCTAGTTTCATAACTGAATTGATTTGTA
>CM063504.1:128373476-128383476 GCA_032207245.1 Pardosa pseudoannulata
TTCATTCGACATCCAGAGGACAATTTGGTTATCTTACGGACTTGTGAACAAATGAATATATATGGATATTGTTGATAATAATAAAATATTTAAAATTTACTACAGTTATTCAAGTAGTTAATAAGTTATACTCTGGGACAGATTATAATTCAATACTACCACTATTATTAGATTTCTGGAAAAATTAAATTTCCAAATATGATTCCACATTAAATAATTCTAATTAATGGAAAAAGATTTGGGTGAGATATCTTAAGAAATCGTTCTCTGCATTAAGTATAGTGTTAGGTATACTGAAATATCTAAAGCGCAAAATATAACAATAAAAAAAATTCAATGTTGTTAATTGTTTCTATTGTAGTGGGACACAAAAAGTTCAGTCTTTTTTAAGATTTAAAAAGAAAATTACACTCTAAATTTTATAAATAACTAATCCACTAAAATAAAGATTAATTATAAAATCTAAAGGACAAACGGTAATTACATATATTGAGAAAAATAGGGAGTTATCATTAAGTGCTATTTTATGTCCATCAGAACTCTTCGCTACTGCTTAGATTTCTTCAATTTCAATGATAATAGAAACAAGCTCGTTTTAATCATCAACAGCAGCCACAATCCTTATGGCTAATCATTTCCCAGCTACCCACGAGGAAATTCAATAAATAATGTTAAAGTCAGGAAACATAATTTTTTTGATAAAACACTATACAGTTGTAAGAAGAAAAGGGAAAAGTAAAAGAACCTTTATGCCTTCAACTGCTTTTTTTATGGACAAAGTTAACTTATAATTTGTACTGATAATATTATTCGAGTGTATAAAACAAATAAAAAGAAATTCATATAAAATTATTATTTGGGAAATGAGAATCCAAAACGTGAAGTCTTAATTAGTATCTAAAAATAATTTCATATTTATTTTATCAGTGGTATCAAACTAAATATGAATTCAGTCCATTTCTTCGTTATTAACGTTCATTTTTAGATGCCTCGTAAAATTAAATAGCTCATTAGCAACGATGTTCAGGAATTTATATTCTATAAGTCTAGGATATTTCTTAAATAATAGTAAAAAAAACATTTTCCTTTCAGTTTATCATTAATTAACTTTACTACATTCAAGAATTCTGTCTGGAATTTAAGCGTTCAAAAATATTTTTAAAATTAAATAAGATTTTTAAAAAATCTAAATAATTTCCGGACTATGTGAAATTTATTAGTAATAAAGATTGTTGAAATATATTTAATTAGTTAAAGCCATATAGTAATTTAAAAAAAACCATTAAGAATTTATTGATATTAGGCAAATAGATAACACAGTTCTTGAAATGCATCTGATAAGCAGCGTAACTGCTCTCTCATTCAGTTAGCTTTGAAAGCTAAAACCCAAGAACATAGGCTATATGCATATAGGAATCTTAATAATAAGAAACAATATTATTTTCCCCAGTTTTAATCCTACATCAGGATTAAAACATTATACATCAAAAAGCAAAATTCCTTCCGTTTATAATTAATAAATCTCTAACTTTTGATTCTTCTCTATTTTAATACAATCCCCATGAGTTTTGTTTGGAGCACTACGGCCTAATTTTTTTTTACTACACGAGAATTAATGAGACCACAACCTGCTGTTTAAAGCAAATTTCAAACGGTCACGTATATCTATGCAGCGGGATGGATGTCCATTCTTTTGGTGATATTACGACGTGCATTCAAGGCTGTATTTTATAATTGTTTATTGTGTGAAAACCTGATAAAAGCATTAAACTTGAAAAAATTACGATTGTCCCAGGAAACCAAGTAAAAAACTGGATCTCTCTCTCTCTTTATATATGTATATATATATATATATATATATATATATATATATATATATATATATATATATATATATATATATATATATATATATATATATATATATATATATATATATGTATATATATATATATTATATATATATATATATGTATATATATATATGTATATATATATATATATATATATATATATATATATATATATATATATATATATATGTATATATATATATATATATATATATATATATATATATATATATATATATATATATATATATATATATATATATATATATATATATATATATATATATATATATATACATATATATATATATATATATATATATATATATATATATATATATATATATATATATATATATATATATATATATATATATATATATATATATATATATATATATATATATATATATATATATATATATATATATATATATATATATATATATATATATATATATATATATATATATATATATACATATATATATATATATATATATATATAGATAGATAGATAGATAGATAGATAGATAGTTAGATAGATAGATAGATAGATAGATAGATATGTACACACATTCTAACAACAGAAATACTGTGATTATTAGTTGTCCGTAATTTTTTTTTTACAAATATATCACTGATCATGCAAAGGAAACAGTAAGATCAGTTTTTGAACCTAATTCGAGAACACATTCATTCTAGTTTCAAAACAGATTTAATGGTTTCTTAGCAAGGTCACTGATATAGCCGTAAAAATAGTCTTACAGGCAAACAAATTTTCCCTATTTTGAGGTGAAGGGAGTATAATATTTTAATCGTTTAGGTGAGACGCATTTGGTCGTCTCCTGTGTGAGACGTCACAAACATTAAGCCGTTCAAACAGAAGACCTTTCTTCTCGACAGCACCATCTGAAGCAGTGTAAAATATAATTTTGTCTTAGACTGACGAATTTCTCTTGCTCGTTTTCCCGATATTTTTGGCCTCTTTCCCTTCCACGTTTCGACACTTTTTCATAGCATATATTATTGGATTTAAACCCCAAGGTAATATTTGAGAAACATCGAAAATGTAATTTATAACACTGAATAACAAAAACCAGTGATGAGTAGGATTTGCTACTTTTGTTTTGTAAGAAAATAATCAATATTTAAATTTTATTATATAAGAATTTATCAGTTTTTAACTTAGGCTTTCAAACTTCTAAATGCCTTTATTTGTAAATTTATGAAATACCCCCTCGATTTTTTTCAGTAGGTTTCTGATAATGTCTGAAATACTACTAATTTTAATGCCCTTGTATAAAATTGTGTCACTGAGATTACATGCGTGTTTCACAGAAATTATTTCGTGCACACCGGGGAATAATTTCCTATATCATAGTTTTGTTAAATAAGCCCCTGGTGCACTATTACATAGTAATGTGCAATAAAAATATGACACAGAAATTTATAGATTTATAGTAACTAGCGACATAAAACATAGAAACTAAAGTAATTTATTTAGATGTTAATTGTTTAAATATTTTCTATTGCTACTGTACATTCTACACGCTGTTTGTGTAGCTATAAATGCATATAAGAACCATATGTTACACGTAACTAGTCATAAATATCTTATTCAGGTCTAATAAGACAGATATGAAGATGAGAAATGAAATTTACTGCAGATAATTTTGATCAAGGGAGCAGAAAACTATTTTACGTTCTTTTGAAATGGCAAGGAATAAATTTAAAAGAACATGTACCCCAGTTTGAATAGAAATGGAATGGCTGTGAAATAAAGCGATAAATTAAATTCTTTAGTTGAGCAGGTGAAATAAATGAATGTTTCAGGGAGAATTCTTGATGCAATTGTTTGTGAAGAAAAATAGAACACAAGAATACATAATAAAATGAATATCTATGCAAAAAGAGAAAATGCCGAATAAAATTGAATTAAGAATTCAGATGAAATTTTAACAATACAAGGTAGTAATTTTGTAGATATTTTCCTATTTATGGAGCACTAATTGTGAAATAGGCTAAAATATTACCTTAAAATGTAATTTGTAAATTAAAAAATTGGACTTAGTTAACCTTTTCTTTGTACAAATTTCAAAAATGCATTACTGAAAGTATTTCCAATGTTACAATGTTAACTTTCACAATATAAGCTTCACTCGTGTTCTTTATTTATCTGTCTTTTAGTTTAAAAATAAATTTTAAAAACATATGCAATATAGATATAGGTTTGGAGTGCTACGGTCTACTTTTTGCAACACGAGGGATAACGAGACTGGGACCTACATCTTAAAGCCGATTCCGAAAGGCTACGAACATCCATGCCACTGTGGAATTTGGACTTACGAACCCCGGTACCGAAGACCAGCACCCTAACCAATCGGCTATCGTTAAACAGATATAGGATATCGCTAATCTTATTTGCACTTTATTGACTACTTCAATTTGTTGAGAAACTGATGAGTTAATTTTCAGTTCATTTTACAGTGAAAATTTCGTTATAAGCACGCAGTGTTTCATTTTTTTCTAAAAGATTTAACTTTTAATGCTTATAAATTTAAAAACATTATAAATAGTTTTTAGCTGTCACACATTTGTGTTATTTTCCACCTCTAAATGGGACATGTATTTAATTTTTATTTAATTTTCGAAAACTTGCCTTAAATTTTTCGGAGTTTAAGGTTAATATACGTTTACTGATATAATGAGGCATTTGTTCTCTATCCACAGATAAAGATGACTGAAAAATACCTGAAATTTAACTTAAAAATTAAATTCTAAACTAATTAGAAATTTTCAAAGACTTCTTCGAGAGGTTTATACCGGTGACACGAAGAATCAAACTATACATAATATCATGCATGCAGATTTATCTGTTTCTGTGCAATTGTTTTAACAGTGCAATAGACGGACCACGCGCGATGCCGTTGTTAGTAAAAAAAAACAATGGGTAATACTGGTAATGCGGTCCTATGTTTCGTTTTGCATTACTCGTAATGTTAAAAAAGACCTTTTTATTTTTCTTTAAAACAGTATTAACAGAAATGGGGTTCGGGTCCAATGCCTCTAGCAGTTTTAACTACAGAAAATTGACTAGCGGACGAAATTCTGACCGAGATTATAGCTTTAAGGATCCATAATCCATATGGAAAGAACATTATATCTCTATCTGTTCTAATCAATTAGAGTCTTGTAGACATAAATATGATACAAAGATTCCCGAGCATGATAGAAAATTTTAGAATACAAAAGAAAAGAAAAACTGTGCATATTTAATTTCCATTTGTCTTAAATGCAAGCAATGAAACTATTTGGAGGATTTTTACTATAACTATTTTTTGCTATTACCGCTGTACCCAAGACATACCAGAGAACCTTGATTATAAATGTTAGATTAATGATGCGTTTCTTATACAAGGTATTGAATATCTGATTAAATATTAATCTAATGCTTTAAGGCTTTGTCATATCCAATACAGGATAAAAACAAAATAAAGTAAAAAAAAACTTTTTAGTGGCACATTATTGTAATTGTCAATATAAAGATTAAAATAATAATATATGTTACTTTAGGAGCTTTAGCATATTTTGAGTTGAAAGAGTTTTTTTTTAATTTTACAGGTATCATTACAATATACCTTTTAGTATATAATATACAACACACACACATACATATATATATATATATATATATATATATATATATATATATAACGTATGTATATATGTCATCTAGTAATATATATATATATATATATATATATATATATATATATATATATATATAATATATATATATATATACATACTATATACATACATATATATACATATATATATATATATATATATATATATATGTCAGGATTTAAATTGTAGATTAATTTTAAAAGATTTTAATTGAGGAATCTTTACTGAGAGTGATGTGGCGAGAGGAGTTTGCCACATAAATACGGCTCACGCGCAGTGATCTGTGCAGAGAACAGTGTGCACATACCACAGACATAGCTGTGGCTACCCGAGGCAGCTAAGGTTGCCTTCGTTAAAAGTTAGGCGCCAATGTGCTACGCCATTGACACACACACACACACACACACCACATATATATATATTATATATATATATATATATTATATATATATATATATATATATATATATATATATATATATTAGAATGTACCTTTATTGTTATAATAATTTGTTCTTGGTTTTTATTTTATACCTTAATTTTTTATTCAAAACAAAGTATATGTTCTGCTATATTAAGCATAATATTTTATTAGTTCATAAATAAATATCTAGTTTTAAAAAATGTTTATTTTTTATATAAAATACGGCGTTTATATAAAAAAAATTTATCTAATTTTTGAATCTAAACTTTTCAATTTATTTATCACTTTTTGAACATTTCTTTTCCTTTTTAAAGTTTTAAGTTTATAAAACTATAAAGATATTCATGTTTAATCTCATATACAAATTTAGTTTCTAATGAACAAGTCTCAAATGTTGTCATGCGTTTATCTAAGGAAAAATTCATTTCCATTTTGGTATATAGTTTTATGGTATTTAAAAATATATCATACTTGAAAATATATTTTTATCTCGAAGGTTTTCTTTTTATATTCATAATTTGCATTACTTAAATTTATTCTTAAAGAAGCAATGGATTTTATTTATGATGTGTCGAAAAAAAGCTGTTATGATGAAGCTTTTAAATATGAAGAAGTATTATATTTCCTTTATAGAACTATTTAAAACACACATAAATGTTTTTTTTTTTAAGTTTAAACTCCGTTACAGCTTCAACTATTCATAAGAGCTATAATAGATTATCGATTGTTTAACATTTTATTGCATTGAACTGAAAAAAACTATGTTTTCTTTAATTATCTTAAAACTCATTACTTCAAGGTGTGAAGTACATAATTCTAATGAAATGGATATCGCTATGAAGCAAAAGCTGTTACATAACATTACTTGGAATTTTTTGGTAACTAATCTTAAATAAAAAATAAATGAATCTTTGAATTTCCTCATTTCTTTTACTTTTTTGTAATTAATGAGATAGTAAAAATGAATTATTGATTCTTTACATATCGTATCAGCACATAAAAAATATTTGATACTTAATTTTGAAAAGAAATATAAAATGTAAGTGTGCAGTAAAATTTAAATATATTTCATCATAAATAAGCCATTAAATTATATTTAATGCACTT
Source organism: Pardosa pseudoannulata (assembly GCA_032207245.1). Classification (NCBI taxonomy): domain Eukaryota; kingdom Metazoa; phylum Arthropoda; class Arachnida; order Araneae; family Lycosidae; genus Pardosa; species Pardosa pseudoannulata. The sequence goes on from CM063504.1 coordinate 128,380,554, forward strand.
CGTTAAAAATAAGCATTCGAGGGCAAAGAAATTATAAAAATTCTTTGGTGATTAATAAAATTTGAACTAATGTGTAATTTAAAACTGATTAAAAGTGACATTAATTGCTTTCTATTTTCATTTTTTTTGGTAGATTAAATAAGGATTTAAAATATCTTATCTCATAAACATGGTACATGGCTATAGATCTATTTGGCATTTTTCCTATTGGAACGTAGAATGTTGATACATTTCGTGTACTTTGCTTTTTGAGGAGGCTGTTACGTAGACTATCTTGTAAGGGTTCGCTCCATGTGTCTAAGTGGTTAGAGATCTGAGACAGAATCCATGGGTGCCGTGTTAGAATCTGGCTGGCACCCAAAAACTATCTCTTTCTGCTCAGACCCTGTAAGTCAATGGATTGTAATGTCCTATCGCTGAGATTTAGGGAAAGTAAAGGCATATACGGAAGAAGGAACTAAAATTCTTTCTCCCAAAGTCTATCTAGAAGGAGGGGATTTACGTCACCACAAACTATTTACCCCTTTTACATATCGATCAAGTGTACAAACTGTTTTTACTAAAATTCTAGAAACAACCAGATTTCTTTAACCGAAAATTTTAAGAATTTCTTGCCCCTCAAAAGGGAAATCGATCTTTTTTTTTACCTCTATAGAAATTGTATTTTGTACAAACTTTTCAGTGTGCCGTGATTGCTCAGTCGGCAAAGGCAGATATATTGTTGAAAGTTTGTGGGTTCGGGGCAAGAGCTGGCCTAATATCTGCCGTGTTCGTTAAAGTTGATTGGTGAACGTAAAATATGTTTATAGTCACAATGTTTTCCTAGTTCTCAAACGAGACCAAAAAACATCTCTTTCTGCTCAGACCGCGTAAGTTAATGGGTAGTAATGTCCTCTCGCTGAGATTTAGGGAAACTGGAGACATACGGAACAAGGAGATAAAATTCTCTCTTCCGAAGGTTATCTAGAAGGAGGAGATTTACAGAGGTTACTTTCCAGGGGTAGCAGGCCAAGCCTGGGGGTCTTCTACTTGGTCCCTAATTCTAAATTACGTATAACCAGTGGGGGGTAATGTTACTTTCGTCCGTAGCACTCCTTAAGCTACACGTGGTCACCGGGTTATGCTAAATGGGTAACAGCTTCACAACCTTATGTTATCATAAAGATATATGTGTCTGTATTGCCAATTGCATTAGAAAACATACGTTTCAGTGTTTTTACTTTTTCAATAGATAATGCTTTATTCGCGCAACATAGTAGGCCCAATAGTAAAATGTTAAGAGAATAAAAGTCAACTTATTTAAGCCCTATACTTTATCTAATTAATAGAGAAAACATGTGTATTGAGTAGATACCAAAACCATAAAAGGATTCACCGTGGATTAAGGCAATATTTATTGTGCACTCTCTATATTAATTTTAATTTTGGGAGGAAAGAAAATAAATTTTACTCATTAAGCCATTGATTTGTATTTTTCTAGGCGACCCGTCTTGATTCTGTCAGTAAGTAAAGGGTTGAATCTGCTGGTTTAATAACCCGTAGAGAAGCTGAAATGAAAGTTTAAATCTTGTTATGGATATTAGACATGTATTTGAATTACATATACGGCAAACCAAGAAATATCATGCAGACGCTCAAAGTGATTCAGATTAATTTGAATTCACCACTTCAACCACTAAAGATGTTGCTGTTGATCATGAGGATGTCAGTGTTTCGAATTTATGTTCCTCTTTTGTTCTCTTAAGACTAGTGCATTTAAAACCCTGACTTCAACAAAAAAGATATTTTGGACTCACAAAACAGAAAGTGGTTTGCTTGGATCACCATTCTTTTTGCGTCACATTTCTGCTCTTTTAACCACGAATATATTGATAAATATACAGAGGAAACCTGCCATAATTATTACAAGAAATAAATAGGAACAATAAATACTTACATTATGGCAGATATTTGAACTTTCATAATAAGATAAACCTTACATATTCATATATTTATAGTACCATATGATATTTTTAACATTTATAAAGAGCACTTTGAATTGGAGTATAATTTTACCAAAAATATTTAAATTTCTCTTACAAAGAATAGGAAGGGCTAATTTTCAACATTGGATGTATAACAAGAAAACCGTAATGGTAACCATAAATTTAACGGATTTTCTGAATTAACAGTGTATATATAATACCCATGTATCGATTTGAAATGGTCAGTAATTCAACCTAAACTGTAGGGCTTTGGGTAATAAAAAATGAGTTATAGATTAGAAAATGTGATTTTATATGTTATTTCGTTTGTAATATATATTGTATGTTGATATAATCTTAACATACACAAGCATGAAGGGAATAAACCCATGCAGTTACTTTGATGTTATAATAACAAGAAATATTAATATGTTATTAAAAGGGTCTATGAACTCATTATTTCTTTATAATAATCAAATAAATGTAATTTTTTTTTAATCCGTGTACTTTGCTAGTCGTGTTCGCAAGCTTGGTGTTACTCTATTGATGAAGTGGGATACTCGTATATCCATCTGCATTAGAACTTTGGATTACCATAAACGTTTTTGAATTTTCAGCAAGTCCATGTTTTATCTTAAATTAAAAAAGTGTTCTGACTCCAGACCTCTCATATGTACAGCTTTCGAGTTCACAGTTTTAACCTACAATCTCCCAGTTTATATAAACAGATCTTTTTGGAGATTTCCCAACATTAAGAAACGGATTTCAGTCACTGAGAAAAACTTATAGTGTTGAAACTTATAGTATGTGATTTATACAGCTAAAAACAATAACTTGTTTTCAACTGTATAAATCAGGTTTCCCTCACTCGCTTTGGCATCTGTAATAATATTTTTAATTCATTGCATATATAGAATATTCTTTAACTACATTTTGTAATCCAAGAGTATATATGTAAG